>JBAMCF010000831.1:1200000-1775558 GCA_037075285.1 Drosophila lutescens | reverse complement strand
GGAAACTCCCAGCTAAGTAGATTTTAAGCCAACATTTTTTCCTGGTCATTCGGACAGGACCGCAACCTCAATATTGTGGAAGCCTGGTGAAAAGTTTGTGGTCATCCAGCATTCGACCAGAGATACCAACTGAGTTTGTGGGCCATCTAAATGGCTCAATCAATAAGCAGCCACAATTCCAGGATATTTCGGGTCAAGTTGGGCACTTTGATTTGCCCATAAATTCCCGGGCCCAAAAGGCAGCTAAAGTTTAAGTTCGAAATGCCAATTTGTTCGCAGTTAAATTGAATTGAAGCGTCGCATTGAACTAATATTTGAAAATTTCCAGCCAGCGGTTTAATGGCAAAGGAAGCTGGCTCCCCCTTTTTTATGCCGAAAATTTAATATGCACTACGGGGCAATGCTATAAAGCCACTTAATATTTAATGTATGAATGTTTTGGGGCGCCTGCTGGTGGGCAGGGTGGTGAGGGGGTGTTTTCATTAAAACTTTAAGTCACTTTTGGTGCCGTTATTTGATGCTACTATTTTGCATTATTCAAGAAACTGCCGCCAACGCCGCAGTTGGGCAAACACAAGCGCTCAAAGAGCTGAAACACACTCAGGCACACACATGAGGAGGCTGCAAATCCTTCGGATTCGTACTCGTATTCGTCCTTGTCCTTGTTCTTGACAGTATATATGTAGTAGGCCCGACAGGCAACACAAATAGACGTGTGCCAAAATACACAAACAAATGCGGAGCAAACGAAGCGAAACACTCGGAGGGCACACATGGGACCCGAAAGCCGGAGACAGGAAGATGGAATCGGGATGAGATGGGATGGGCCTGGAAGCGGGACAGCGGATCCATTTTACTTGGGTAGTTGGACTGAACCACCGTACCGTTTGAACTTTGCCATTCAAAGCAGCCCGAAAAATGTGCTCGAATAACGAACGAACTGAACCGACTAAACAAATATCCCATGTAGGGAGTGACAAAGGGTCAGGCGGCCAGTCGGCCAGTCCAATTGAAGCCACAGTTTGGCAGCCGCACAAATGCGGAAGCGTGCAGCATCAGCAATAAGTAGTAACCAACAGTGAGTAACGGCAACGGCGGCCACGATAATGGCAATCTGTCAGTTCTGGCCAAGCTAAACAATGGCCACCGCACACAACACAGCACACACACACCCTCACTCACACGGAATGGACAGGATAACGCATTCAGCCAGCGAGACAAATTGACAGACAATTTAGCTGTCAATTGTGCGTTGCCTGCTCGGTCGACAGTTGAACCAACATCCTGGCATTCGGCGAATGACATTATTAGTTTTAGCCCGAAGCCAGACAAAGGCTAGACCCGCAAACATCAGTCCCGTCCAAAAAAAACTCATAATTCTGATATTCATAATTTCCCAATAAACTCGCAATGGGAATACCCCCATGATAATTTTGATAATTCAAATATGAAACCTTTAATAATAACATATGAAACTTTATATCTTGCTGTTATTATTCCTTATACCTTGCTTAAGATTAAGACATTCAATAGTGCAGTCAAGAATTGGAATTACACAGAAAAAAAAAAAATTGTCGATATAAAAACATAATCAATCATATCAACTCGATATTTTATAATATCAGTTCTTTAAAAAAAGTTTGAAATATACTATTTTAAAATACCAAATGGAGTATTTTTTTAACAAATCATGTAAAATTGTAATGTAAAATAAGAAACATAATCTTTATTCATATCAAAATAATATGAATAACTTGGTCTTAAAAAATATTAAATTGATCTGCACATATCAATCAGATCTTTTGTCAATTAATGCTCTGTGTATATAGATCTCCAAGTGTTAAGTATACTAAAGATTTTAGTACTTAACTGGCAAGAAACATACAAAACCAAATTATCTCCTATAATCTCCCATACGAAGAATATGATAGATAGAAGATAAAACTGGAGCAGCTCCTTTAATCCGAGCAGCAAATGCAAAGCACGCAAAGTAAAAACGGCGATTTGCCGGATGACAGTTGAGCCGAACCGGCTGCGGGAGGCCCAAGGAGCTCGGGGCGTTGTCGCCAGGACAATGGATATGCCTGTGTAAGTAGCTGTAAGCACAGCTGCTTAGTTTGGGGCATTTATCATACGCCGCGTGGGCCAGGCGTTGACATAACAATTAAGCGAATTGGCCGTGCTTAGCGGGGATGGGGATGGGAATGGGGGATGACGACGATTCTACCTTGGCTGATAATCTATCTTCAGTTATATTTCATAACGACCGCCTGCCAGTGACATTTCCCGGGGATATTTACGTTTTAGCCACTTCCTCCTGGCCAAGACATTCGCATTCCGCCGGCTGAGTGCATATAATTTCGCTGGCTTTGGCTTTGGCTTTGCGCAACTTTTGCAATTAGAACTGCAGCCAAGTAGCCAAGTGGTTGCTCACAAAGTGCCATCAACTTTGGCGGCACTTGAAGTGGCAAGATGCAAGTGGGTGGAGGGAGCACTGCCTCTTGCAGACCGCAACTACCTAGTGCTCGGGCAGACTGGCACTTGTTGTGCTTTTAACATGTTGATATTGTTTCCCTGGGCCGGGGCTGGGGGAAACCACTTTTCCCCCTTATTTTCCCAATTTTCGTTTGCTGCCCGTGCCGCTGTCACATGGCAAAAGTCGGATGTCGGGCATTGCGAATGAAGTTAAGTTCCCATGAATGTGTCAGCCAGTCTGTTTTTGTTTTCCCTCGTTATTGTCCTTGTTTGCCACTGCCACTGCCACTGCCTTTGCCTTGTTGCCATCAGCCATCAGCCAGGACCAGAACATACAGGACAAAGCCCAATGACAGCTGGGATACACGCTGCACTGGCCATCCTTTGTGGGCCGACGTCCCTGACGGATGTTGAGAGAGAGCAAGATAACCAAGTTTTGATACCTCAACCTCAGCCAACCCATGTGACTTGGGCCAAAGGTGGAGCTGTAATGAAGGCCTTACCCGTTTCTCGATGGATTTGATCACTGTATGCACATCGCCTCATCCCCGGATGAATGTTACAATATATAGAAACATATTGCACTGTGCGCCGCCTCCATTTCCATTTCCATTCCGACCGGAATGAGCAACAAAAACTTGACAAGAATGGAAGAAAACATTTTCCACTTGCATTGTTTCTCACTGGATGATGATGCCCCACTTGTGTTTGTGGGCTTGTGTGTTTGAGTGTGCGTGCCGCATAAATTTCATTTTGAGCAATAATAAGAAAAGTTGCCTGCTGCAGGGCAAAGCTTCCAGTCAGATCAAAATCACACAAGTAAAAACGGCAACAATGGCGAACGAGGAAAAAAATGGTGTGTTTTTGTGTGCATTAAATAACAAAAAACACCGAAACAAAAAGAGTGCGGCGGGAAAAAAAAGGGAAAAGCGACAAAAAAAGGCGGCTGACAGCAGGCCAGGGCCATGTTACGTATACGCACCATTGAGCGGCCAAATCGCATTACGCATTCGCCATGTGGCCGTTGCAACCTGTGGGCATCACAAAAAAAGGCGAGCAGCTTAATTACAACCCCCGTCCAGCCAGCAGGACTGACCCACATTGATTGGGCATCGACAGGAACATCAGAATTATGCAGTATGCTCTCAGGATTGGATTGCTTTTCATGTGCAGTGCAATGCACCTGACGGCATTTGCATTCCGTTGCCGCTGCAACTACGTGACTCGCCTTGACGTGCGACACTTTGACACTTGAATAGAGCTTGGAAAACGGCCAGGATAACTCTGTCTTCGGCTCTGTGGCCACGTCATCCTCCTAAGCCAATTAGGGGGAACAAAGGCCACCACATCCAACGGCCACACCACGTGTCGATGCTCTGGCATAAACAATTTATGAACGAATTCCCATTCTCCCAAGGAAAATACCATTAAGGCCAGCGTAAACGTAAACACTGGGTACACACAAAAAAGTCTTAAAACGAAATCTTCTCAGAATCACATTCGGTCCGGGGGAATTTCACTTACAATTTTTCGCTGATCATCATCATCAGCAGCATCGAATCGACATCATGATGAGCGTACGCGTACCAAGAAAAAAGCCAAGCGGTTTATTGCGTATTTTTAGGTCAGAGCAAACAGCGGACTCAATATGGCACGAGGGCAGCTCCGATTGAAGCGTCTTCTTACCTCGCTGCATGTTTACGCCACTGTGTTTGCCTTTAATCGCATCTGCAATGAGTTTTCCGACTTTGATGAGTTTGCTCGCCTGGGGCCGCCAGCATCCGAATTTCCATATCAATTAGCAGCCCTCGCCCAGATCGAACATTTCCGGGTGTTTGCGCAGCACCGCCCTTTAAGTGTATCCTTATCTTCAGCTCTATCGCTATCTAAATCCGTGCCTGTACAAATAAAAAACTAATGAAATCCGATTTTCCGTGCCACTTTATGGCTTTGCCCGCCATTCGGTTACTGGTCCGAAAGGCAAAGTAACCGTAGGAGGAGGCCACAGGACATGTTGCTTCGGTGATACCGGGCAACAAAACGTTAGTTTTTTCTGGCGGAAAGAAAGGTACTGCCTTTTTAACTTTAAGTGTTTTTGTGTTGATAAAATATTTTTTTATCATAAAATAATATTTGTATTAGATGTTTCAAACTTGTGAACACTTAGTGCAATTTTTTTTTTTATTTTAAGCCTTAAGGATGTCTTTAAATATCAGATTAAATAACCTCTCTAGCAAAAGTAAATACATAAATAAATTAAATACAATTAAAATAAGTTTACGAAAAAGTTTGGGTCAATATTTCATAAGGACTGATTTAAGAAATATTTTTAAATTGTTTTAGATATTGAACATGTGGTTTTCGTGACATTCTGTCCTATTTATGCCCTTTTTGCTATCTTTTTTGCTGTTGCCTAGTGTAATTGAACTCGTTGCCAGGTTGTTTGCGGCAGGAGGCGGAGGTGTGCCACACTTGGGTGCCCACATCATCTTTTCGGGGCCACAGTGTTTGCTACCAAATGGCCGCACTTACGGGTAAGCGGCTCCGGGTTCCGGCCCAGGTCACAGTTCGCCCGGGTTCAGCTGGAGCCCGGCTGGCCGTAGGCTAAATTGCATTCACCCCGCTGCCGATAACTTTCTAATGAGTGGTAATCGACGTTCGGCAGCATGTGTGGAGTGCAACGGGGGGATGTACCGTGTATGGGGTGTGCAGTGTGGGTGCCTGAATTTGGGCCAGCTCTTTTTTGTGGCAGCTTGCCACTCTTGAAATTCAATTTGGCTTTGTGAGGCGCCACAGATGGTCGGTGCGCTGAGGTGAGAGCTGCACGGTCTTTGCATATAATTATTAAAATTGTCAGTGGACAGCAATGGTGCTATGAATAATGCACCATAATAATGTCCATTTGGCCTAATTAAAAGCGTGGTATTTAAGCTGAAACGTTTGCATAGTATCCCTAAATTTTGACGGTTCATCCCACTGTTTATTACATCAACTAAATCCAATTAAGCAGAGCTGCCAGCCACACAGTTACTCAGTTTAGCAGGGGAAAAAATATGTACCTGCTGCAAACCCAATTAAAATTTCTTGTAGTTTCTGGCCAAAATTGGATTACTCAGGGTTAAAGAGATTTCAAAAATACAGCACACATTCGACAGGTCGTAATTGCTCGAAAAACGCGGCCACTGCTAAAATGCTGAATTTGAGAAAAATAACCGAACTAAATATAGAATCCGCACGAAAAAACCAATCAGGAACGCACTTTTCGGATCTCGTTTTCCACTGTCTGTGAAAATATTAAAATTGAATATTTAATGGAAACTGTATAAGCAGTAAAGAGGAAAACGCCAGAGGATAGGGCAACATGTGGGGCTGGCTAGCAGCATCGTGCCTTTGTTTTCACAGTTTATTCATATTTATGATGCAGCCGATCCTGGTTTTATATCCCTTTTTTGCCAGCTTGTTCTCCATGCTCATTTATACATCGGCCACTTGTGGCTCACTCAAATTGCCGTTGTTGTAGCAACAAATCGAGGGTTATTCCCCCAACAAACTTACAATTTCCGTTGACTATTCACACAATTTGGGAATCGAGTTTTTGTGCTGCTCCAGGTCCCTGTGTTGTTCCGGGTCGTGTCCTGACCCAATACTTTCAGCTTCAATAAACAGGGTTACTGCTGTGGCTCAGCAGCCGATTGCCTGGGATTTTCCGTACAAGGAGGGCCTGTGTGGCTTTGGAACATGCAGACTATATAAAGTTGCATCGGTGGATCCGTTAGCATACTTTTATGGGCAACAGCTGCAGCCGGAAAGAGGAAATGCATTTTGGCAAATTTATTTTAGTTGGTATTTTCCCTAGTGCTGCATTTCCCCATCTGATCCGCAACGAAATGGGAATTTAGCAATCACCGCAGAATTGTTGGGCCAAAATATGCAAACAGTTTGGTAATTATTACGTGCAAATTCAATTAGATAACTCGCCAGAGAAGGAATTTTCAATTACATATGGCCGAGCATAAAAATTCGATTTCCATTCGGATTGTTCTGTGTTTTATGGGGAGTTCGGATGATTTATGTTCTAACATCTGCCTTCTTCATTCCCATTTCGTTCCCTCTAATTTCCGTTAGCTCGTTTCCTGCGGTTTCGAATTCTGCCTCTGGCTGGTAATGCAATGCTTTTTCTTCCCTAATTGGTTGTCTTGTTAACGAGGAAGATTGTGCAGAGGAAAAGTCAGCTTTATGCGACATTTTCTGGTTAATAAATAATGTGGTTTCCATAAACCAATAACAGAAAGTCAAATAGGAAAATTCTATGGAAAATCATATGTTTCACAAATAAACAAACAAAGATAAAACCACAAGATCTAGAGCGTAGAAAAATTATATATCTTTCCATCTGGTTCATAAGATAGATAAGCTATAGACGACATTCTTAAAATAGTACAGCTGTCAAGAAAATCGTTGTGAAATTGTCCATTCCCGTACTTTTCCCTTAGAATTCTGACTGTATTGTCATGTCATCTATGACGTAGGGCACCGGTGATATCTTGTTTACCCAAAAAATGAAGGTGCACTCTTATCGTGGCCGAGTAAATGAGTCTTCGAAATTCCCAGAAGACATCTGTTCGTTCTAGCGGACAAATTTCATTTATATTGAAAAACAGTTTTAAGCAGACGTTTCAGTCTGATTTCAACGGCCAAAGTGTGAGGACAAATATTGGGCAGGGAAATTTATTTCGATTAAGCAGACGGTTAGTTGGAGCTGCAGCAGAAGCACCGGAACAGTGCGCTTCTGAATATTAAAATCGCAAAGTGCTCGGCCATTGTGTTTCGGTGTCGAACAAGTTTTTCCGCTTGGAATCGCTCAGCTCAGCCCGACCTCATTGGGTTATGGCTGGCAGCTTTCGACGTGCCCGAGACCAGAGAAATAAAAACGAGAACAAATAAAGAATATGGAATGGGGAATAAAAAGCAAAGCCGAAAGCCAACGAAAGTAATTCAAAAGTTTGCCACAGAGCGGAACGGGCAACAAAAGCCAAGAAAAATTGAACTCAACTTGATGTCTAATTTAAAACAAACCCCAAAACCAAGACCGGGCAAACCGAGCCAGGCCAGATCCTGATCCCGATCCCTAACCCAGAAGCCAAAACAAAACCGCAACAAAATTTACAACTTCAAAACTTTGCCATCGGCGGTTGTCCTGCCTGATGTGTGTTTGAGTTTCGAGGGGGTTCTATTTGTTATTTGTTTTTCTTTTTTTTTTGGGGGCTGGGGTGGGGCCAAGTACATAATTGAGATTGAACTGCAGAAACAAAGTTGAACTAATGCACAATCTTTGCTTGCTGCCAATTGCAGACCCGCCAGCCAACCGAAGGAGATGAATCGAACGGCGCTGCCCACTGGCAGCACCAGCAGCCGCAGACTTCCGGCTCTTTTGTTAGTCCTGCTGCTCTGCCTGGTGGCCCAGACCACCGCTCGTCCCTCGTCGGAGGACGAGAGCGACTTGGCCATCATTCCGCCGGATGCCGACAATGTGGAGGTTTGTGCGCGGGTCGAGTGTGAAACTCAATCTTGTAATACTCAACTTACAATCTCTCCCTCAATAGATCCATACAGTAAAGTTCGTGAATGGCGTCATGCAAAAGGATCATCCGGTGATCATGTACAAGGAGGATTTCGTCAGCGAGGATTATGGTAGGTTATGCCATCATTAAAACAACTCTTGAAGGGTCAAATCTATTATAACACTAAAATCTAAAAATGTATATGAATTCAATTTAAAATCCTAGTTATTTGCATTGTTATCAAACGTTTAGCTTATCAAATCCTTAATAATAATATCAAACATTTGATTTTCCACTTAGATCCCACTAAGAACGGAACAAGTCCTGGTCAGCACAAAAAGCACAAGCGAAGGCACAACCATCGTGTGGAGCCGCAGCAGGAGAACGATGGCGACCAGATCCTTTTCGACATCCTGCCCGACAAGCCGATCGTGCTGGAGGAAGACCTTAAAGCTCCCCCCGTCAGTACCGTCGAAGTCACCGAACTGGCGGAACCCACCAAAAAGGAGTGGCTGGGGAAGCATCCCAAGAAGTACCACAGTCGCCAGCGACGACAGACCTATTCCTACAATCCTTATAATGCTGGATATGAAAATGTCTACCAATATTACCTTTACCCACCTAAAGTACAAGAAGTCAAACCTTTATTCTATATCGGGTAAGAACTAAAACTTAGTGTCATACGCTATCCGAAAGATAGTTACATTTATTCATTTTAGTCGGACACAAGTGGGGGGGAAAAAAGCCATTCTGACGGGACCACCTAATCGTAATGGTCAGCAACCAACCAGCATTGACGGTAGAGGTGAATTCGACTTGGAGCACAACTCAAATCCAAACGATGCCGACTTCTCTATATATAGCACCAGCACTACCACGACCACTCGCAGGCCTCCTCCAGGTAAGCTAAACCATGTTTACCTCAATTAACCCCTAACTTCCTTCCACCCTCGCAACTAAAGTTAGTTTTATAAGTATAAATATGACACCAGAATTGCTATGAACCCATTCGAAAAGTGAATAACATAGGGCTTTGCCAACTAACCGCCACTCTGACTATCGCTTTGTCTTCAACTCGACCTGACCTTTGTATTACCATCTTTGTGAATAGTGAACACTCCGCCGCCGTCTCCCCTTTTCCAAGGCCGCCCCCAGCAGCAACCCACTCGAAGGCCGGCCAGTGAGGGCAAGGTCACCAAGTGTGTGTGGGCGATCGTGAACTGCTGCAGCAGCGAGAGCAAGAAGGTGCGGTACAACTGCTTCGAGGACTACGGCTGCCACGGCGCCTTCTGGGACATCAATCCGTGTGCCGATGAAGGCGTGAAGCAAGGTGCGCTCACCAAGGTCCTGAATGCCTACCAATAGGCGGTGCCTGCCGGTTCTGCTTTCCATTCAATTGCTCAAAATCAATATCTCAAAGACAAACTTAATTTATTTAAAGCGTATATTAAGTTTCAACTTTTGTAAATACACAGATATATCTATATATATATATATCTATAGTTTCCGCTTAGCGATGAAAAACCAAACAACCATTAACAATTCTTTCATAACAATATTTCCAAATCATAACTTTATCATTAATAAATCTGCCATGAAAAATTGTAGTTTGATGTTGAAGAGTACGCAAATGCTGAATAACTATGTTTATTATATCCGTTACTCGTTCCGTCGAACTAACTTGCACATCATATTATGACCACTTATTAAGGGAATATTTTTATTCTGTCCGTAACAACTTTTAAACTAAGGAAGGGGGCCTTAAGCGGATTTTAAAAGCCACTCCAATGATATTGTGAGTAACAGTAACGGGTATCTCATGGTCGGGACCCTCGACCCTAGCATCCTTTTATGTTTTTATCCTTTTTATTTAAGCTTCCATAACCCGGTGAAGGACACACAAATCAAGAATTTCCCAGCTAACACATGGTTTGGTTACCAACTATTATTTACTGCCTGAGCTGTGTATTGTCAATTATCGCATCGATTTCATTTCATCCAAAAGCAAATTAAAATTTTCCCATTTACTGATGCGACTTGAATACGATTGTTTAATTGGTTGCCAATCGACTGTCCACATATGTAATCCGTACTACAATTGCAGCAATTCAATTGCAATTACACAATCCCTTCAGCCATATCAATTAACCAACTGCCAGGAGGCCTGTGGCCGTTGATGGTCTATCTTTTAATTGGCCGTCTATAACGTGGCGCAGAACCGAATTTACACCTGCAAATCCAATTGCAGGATATAATTATGTTGTTCCTTCATAATGGGCAAATGTGCACTCAAAAATAAAATGTACCGCCTCGTGACTAATATTAAATAAGAAATAACATTGGCTTGGAGAAAGTGCACTGATTATAAAAATTGAGTATTGAAAGCATGTGTAGAAATCGCTTTAAATGTGAAATTAATTAGCTGGTAACAAGTCCGAAATTAATTGTGCTTTACATGTACCACACAAAATCTCGCTGTGTACTGGCCTCAGCTGCTGTTGTTCATTAAGGCCCAAACTCGAGGCCGTTGTTTATTAATTGAGTGAACAAGCAGAGGCGCTCAATTGGTGAAGGTGCACACAAACATAACCGAACACAATCCAGCACCCACTAACTTGCACTTTAGCACCCTGGTTTACATGCTGACGCCTCTTAATTGCAGACGAACTCGTGCCCCTAGCCGGTTTCTCGCCCCCTGGATTCGCCCAACCAGCAGCACCACCACCACCACCGCCTGCTGCCCGACGTCCGTCCTCCAGGACAGGTAAGCCGCCGCCGCATCTGCAGCTAGGAAACCGCAGAACCACGACCGCCATTCTGAAATATTCCGCATCCCTTGCAGACGGCTTCCAGTTTCCCGAGGACCTCGGCTACCAGGCGAACAGCAATTGCCAGCGGGCCTCGAAAGTCTGCTGCTCGCAGAGAAATATTGGTTCCCAGTACGACTGCTTCCATCAGTACGGCTGCAACGAGAGCATCTCGTCCATTATATCCACCTGCTCCTAGGAGGCGCAGGATAAGTCCCAATAAGTCCATATATGCTCTCTTAATCTGCCTGTGACCCGAGCCCCGCGTTTCGATAGCCCCGTTTGCAGCCTTACGGTTCCCAGGTTCCGGTTCCCAGATCGCGGAACATTCTTACTTACATAATCATATCATTTCTAGTCGGCTTTGCCAGTGGGGCTGGCCCTAATTAATAAAGATGTTTCTGTTTCAAACTAACAATATGCGGTGTTTTCTTATGATCACTTTAACTAGAAATAATAGGAATTGGGCAGCGCAAGAGTATGGGAATGTCTACTAGTTCCACTTAAAATAGTTTAAGCTAGCAATATAATTTAATTTCTGGTACTCCTGCTCCTTTGTTTGTTTCAAATTAAAGCGATGAGCACTTTTTATTGCAAATAAATTCTACTGAATTCCGAATAATAATAATGAATTAATAACCAACGAATTACCAATAGATTTTCCGACTGAGATGGAACTAATTTCCGATCCATTGATTGAAGTGGTTCTCCTTTCCTAATTTACTTCTGTTTCCTTCGCGCTGTAGTCCTTCATCCCAACACCTTTCGAGAAGAAGAAGTCCTAAGCAGGACAGCGACAGCTTGACAACAAATCTCCGCTGAGTTAATTTGCCAGCCTAATGCCATTTCCCATGGTATTCGTGGGGCCCAATCACAGGACATAAGGCGATTACGCAGTGCCCCGCCCACTGCCCCTTTTCGAATTGTGTTCAGCTGCATGGATCTGTGTTCGCCGTTGTTCATTAAGTATTTTCCACTTGTATGTGAAGGGTTTACCATTTTCGGGAATAAAATCCCATTAAATCCACAAAACATTGTCTTTAAAAAATAAAACTCTGTCGTTTGATTTAACAGAGAGACAATCATAATATTGCATTGTTAAAAACTCAATAATTTACGTGAAATTTTTAATATTTCAAGCACATAAAAATTTAAAAATGTTTAGTATGTGGAAAAGTATACTATAAGAAAAATCTCGTATTTTATTATATTTATTTGATGGAATTTATAGAAAGATAAAGTCATTATGACTGATGACTCAGTGATGAGTAAAAGCCTTTATCATATTCAGCCATTTTCGAGAGCATTAATTCTTTGCCATCTTCACTCCCCTTCGAAATAATTGCAACTACGCAAATTCTCGCAGTGTATGGACTACTCACCGCTGCCGCTGTCGTAGGATCTGGTGGTGGAGCCACTGGTATTGGAGCGCTTTATCTCGCGACGACCCATTTTGTTTGCGGTTGGCTGCTGGTCCTCGGGGTTTGGATGCTGGTGTATCTGATGGGTCTGATGTCGGGGTGAGTCGCAATCGGAATCTCTGGACGCGTGGCACGTGGCAAGGAGCGCACAGGCGGTGGAGGCAGCCGCTTTTGCAACTGCCGAACTATACTGACCACCAACTGTGGACGTGGAGCAGGGGTATTGCTGCTGCTGTTGGTGCTGCAAGTTCAGCGAGGGCGTGGAGACTGCGGTGCGACCGCTGTGGTGCAACAACGCCTGCCCGGGAACAGTGGGCGGGAACTCAAAGTAGTTGGCCTGTAGGTGATTGCCGAGCAAATTGATGGCCGGTTTCGTGGCCAAACCGCTCGAGTTTTCCGCGTGGCTGGTGTGACTGGTGGTGCTGCTGCGCCTGTGCTGGTGGTTTTGGTACTGGTACTGTGGGTGTTGGTGCGGATGCGTATGCGGATGCGGATGCGTTTGCGGATGCTGGGAGTGGGGCGGAGTGCTGCTGCTGCTGCTGGCGGGGTTCACTTGGTGCGGCGTGGGTGGCGGCGGGGGACAGGCGTTGTTGATGCTGCTGCTGCTGGCGGAGGATGATTTGCGCAGCGATGATGGTCTCAACCCTTTCACAGGGTACAATGGGTACTATCGTCCGGCAACGCGTACCCAATCGCGGTGGTCACTGTTGTACCAAATACCTAAAAATAATCATAAGAAGATGATCATTTATGAGTGGTTTCTCTTATTGCTAAAATTAAATTTCTTTTAATGTTACATCAGTACAGCAGTATAAGAAATGCGACAAATTCAGTGATCAATTGTGCCTTGTTCGACTGTCAAATGAACTTGGGTGAGCTGTACTCGTTCAGTTTCAGTATATCTCCAGCTTGCTAGCAGTGAACAAGTCTTTTTTCTAGTGTTGGAAATATTCCAAATTTTTTTGTTATATTTTTAAAATGTATATCGAAGTGAAATTTAACCCACAACGCAATCCCATTGGGGTGAGTTTTTATACCATTTACTCGTACACAAAGAGAATTCTGACATTCTCATCTGTGTTGAAAATATTCAGAAAAATAAACCGGGATTTTTAAGTTAAAAATGTTTTTAATGTGCTTGAATCAAGTTGAATTTGCGGAATTTAGAATGTTTATCTAAACACTGAAATGTAGTGGATTTTTACCATTTTGTTCTGATATTGAAAACTTTTGTGCTATCTCTGTGTAGAGTAAAAGGGGAGAAGTATGTACCATGCTAAGTTGTGACTACCCTATCTACTACTTTTGTAGTGCATTAGTCATTTCATTAGAAATAAAAAAAAAAGTTTTTATAAAAGAGGAAGATTAAGATTAACAGATTATAAAGATTTTGATTAAAAATATCCATCACATCTCTTCTTCACACACCCATTTGCTGAGTATCTATAGTATGAATTATTCTTATTCATATGAGAAACTATAATCTTTAATCTGCCTGAAAGTTATACACCATGTAGGAAACACTTTTTCCATAATTTTTAGGAAGCAGAAATAAATTCTGACAAAATCATAAAATTCAGGACAGGTTGAAATCATTCATTGATTTAAAATAATTTTTAGTTATTAAATTAATTTCAAGACATTCGAATATTACAGGGTCCAGCAGTTTTTCAGATGGAAGATAGTTCAACGGTCCAAAAGTTAATGGAAACCTTGGAGCCATTGGTGGCCATACCGTCTAGTGTATTCCAGATACGCTCAGTTAACCAAGCTCTTGAAGGCCGCGTTCACCTTTCGGAAATCTTACGGAGGAAAGATGTCCAGGAAACAGCAGGGAGTCTCAACTGTGATCTAACTGTCGTCGCAGGTGAGCAGGCAGTAGCTTCGCTGCGGTTCTATGAACACGGCGATTGCGATGCGAGGGGGTCCATAATCCTACCGGCAGAAGCTTTACTTGTTCCTCGAGCACAGTCCCTTGGCTCCCCGACCCCCAATTCGTATCCGTTCGGAGATAGTGTGGCACGGGTTTCGCCAGCCCTGGAAGGTCTCGACCAGGCTCGCTTGATGCCTTCGGGTTTTGGATTTGAGGTCCGAAATTTAGCCGGAAGCTCCGCGAGCGAGGGCCAATGCACTACGGACGAGGGTAGCGATCAGGTCGAAGCCATGGGAGTGGACGACGCAGAGAGCGATGGCAGCAGTGGGTCCGACCGGAGGTGCACGGTTCAGGCGCGCGACTGCTGTGCCAGACACAAGTGCGGTAAGCCGGACACCAGACCGCCATATGCCCGTACTTTGCCGGAGAACCGCCGCTATGGCGTCGTCGTCTCCAATGCCGATCGTTGCGCCGAGGCCGACTCTGACGCGGTAATGGGCCACATTTTTGACCTGTGCGAAAGGTGCGATGCTCGGCATCTGAAGTTCTCAAGGTGCACCCCGATGGCTAGGTTCGACCAATACTTGCTGCTGGTCACGAGGAATGAGAAAACGGCGGATTGGCTATTAGGTGCAATTGAAACTGTGTGCCCGCCCCACATCGGACATACGTTCATTGATTTCTTCAAACTTCAATATTGCACCTTCGTAAATCCCATTGTCGAGGAGAACAAGCCGCTGTGTGCCATTTTCGAGCTCATGGAAGCACAGAATGTGGGCTTGAGCACGGCAAAGTGGACGGTCACCGGTCGGACCCCTCTCGATCCCCGCTGCGATGAGTACGACGTAGTCACGGGATGCTGTAAGAATGAGCGAATAGAGTTGTACATCGATGCGGAAAGCCGTGAGCTGCTGGAGAAGCAATGCTCCAAAGTAGTATACTACATGTTTCACTTGAAGTTTACTTTCGACTGTTGAAACTCTCAGTTCCTCTTTTGGCTTTAAAATTTCAAATTCGTTTGGTATTTGGCTCTCATTTTTTGGCTTCTAAATTTATTGTTTGTTCTGATACGGCAAGTGCAACCAGATATAAAGTGGCAATGGTAAGCAAGAATTGCTTCCTAACATAGCAAGGTCATCATGTCAAACAACTTGTTCAAAATCCCAGTTCTTTGTCATTGGGTTTTTAAAACTAAATTTATAGTTTGTGTATTTTGAGAACTACACCCAGAGAAAAAGTGCAATGTAAGATCAAATATTCAAATACTTTAGTAGTGTAGTGGAGAGCAGATCTGGACAATATCAAGCTTTACAAGGCTTATGCTGCTGTGGTGTATAGCTTCAATTTCATTTCCTCTGAAGACAATACCGATCTCTTGGTTATCCTGTGCACCAGTCCAACTAAAGCAACAAAACATCGGAAATCTATACTAGGGGTCTGATGGCTGCTGAAAATGTCAAATGGTGGAAAGGAATACGGAAAAGCATACTAAAGTGGAAATTTTTAAGGATTGATTCCAAGAATACTAACAATTACATCAAGTAAATACACTCAACATTAAAGTACTTCCTGTTTAGGCCATGTATATTATTCAACCTACCAAAAAGGTATACAAAAAAAAATTTTAAGCTCAGGTTAAAATTGAGATTAGATTGCAATTGTGTATTTTGTATTTCGTGTATTTGTAAAATATTTCGGAATTTATAATGTGTTTTAAAATGAAATGTATGATATAAATATTAGTACATTTTAAAAGAAATGAATACATTTTTAATGGAATATTTGGGGCATGTAAAAGTGAAAGTCTATAAAAACATAAGAACAAGAATCGCGTGTAGGAATTATTCCATTGGGACACCACCGAATAGTTAGGACGAACTTGGCTGGGTAATCGCCGTTGTAGCCCATCGATAAGCGGACATTAACTGCATGCACAGACACACTGGCGGGATTGAGGGCAAAGTGCACTTAAAGCCGACTCTAGTGTCGACGCGTGTCCTGCATGACAACGCAGATTGCGCATACGCCCCGTTAATGTCGGCCATTAGCAACGCCATTTGGGACAGCTCGGCCATCGTTGGCGTCAATTTTGCCAAATATTTGGCACATGAAATCATTTTGCGCTAATAAAATTGTACTCCCCTTTGGGCGGCCCATTGATTTCCTGTAAAACGCCAGGCCACAAAAACTGACCACACACTCGCCGCTGGGCGCCGCCCATCCGCAACAGCAAAAGCAACACAAACAACAAGGGCATAGTAATCGCCTCTAATGGTCCGGCATTAAGATTCACAGAGAAAGACCATTAATATCTATGTTCGGGTCGTAAGTGCCGGGGATTAGTCGGTGCTTGACAATCAAAATTGATTAAGTCGCCGCAACAATTGAAAATTTACTGAAGGAAAACTAATTAGGTCGGGACGAATAAAAATAAATTTGCTTGCCGAGTTGAAAACTTGACTTTTACTCCCTGAAGAGCCCTTTACTTTTTCTCTGGCAAATCGAACGTGAAAAATCATTGAACTGTCAATGCAATAAGAGAATCAATGCATATTGAATTAGATGCGGCAATTGGCGAGGCATCCACATCCTCATCCACCGTTGCCTGGCGACGCGTCTGTTCAACAGGTTGTGACAAGTTGCCGAGGGTAAAATCAATTGATTAACTGGTGGAGGGGCATCAAATCGAGTCGGCGACAGTTCATGTGGGCCATGCAAATGAAATTGCAGCTGCATTGGTGCGATGCACTATTGAATTATGGCCAGGCCGGCCGGCGACTTGCAAGTCCCAGGTGGCAAATCAGCACACGCAAATAAGGCGGATGCTCGCTCAAAGGCGACCCGATCCGTTCCGACCGGAGCGAAATGCAATTTAATTTAATGGGATTCCTCGGAAAGGAGTGCTCCTCCTCCTCTGGTCAGCCCCAGCTGGCGGTTCCACGGCGTTGTTTGTCGACGCACACACAAAGCAGGTCCTTGGGCCACAATTGCTCTCGTTCGCCTGCTCGTTTTCCAAGTGGCACCACTTTTTGGCAGTCGGCAGCCTTATTTCTTGGCCTCGTTTTAAATCCGGGCTTGGAATTAGTTAAATATACGACTACAAATTAAAATCTCTTTTTTATTACGTTTTAAAAGCACTATGAATCATTTCTTGATTCATATTTGTTCATAGCTAAGACATTATTTATGAAGACATTACTACTAAATAAAAATTACGAAAGCCGTGTTAAAAAAAAGGGATAGAAAATATATATTGAATTTAAATACTATATCATTTTCCATTAACGTTCGTTATTTATTCAGCTTGACAGAAACGAAAAAAGAGCTGCAATGGATCGGTTTTAAGGGGAAAGCTCCTTCTTCCTCCTTTCACATGTTGCGTTTAATCGGCCCCGATGCGAATTACCATAATACGACACCAGAAAAGGACACATAAAGGCAGCCCAGCTCACAGATACACTCGCACACACGTGCGGAGGGATATTCATGCCAGTTCGAATGAATCTCAGTTTGCGCTGGGCCAACTGAAGCGTAGACAAGGAGCTGTTTGAGTTTTTTCCCCTACAACCCTCCAACCCCGAATGTGGGAGGGACGGATTAAGGCGTCAAATTGTTAGACAAGTTCCTGGCCCGGCCCTGGGTTTTGTTCGGGCGCGGATAGATCAAAGCCCCGCTGCATATACATACATATATGAGTGAGTCCGTCTGAGAGTACGTGTGTGTATTGTGCAGCGACGTGGCTTAAGCCCACATCCCTGACAATGCCTTTTAATCAATTCCCCGAGTCGCTCCATCAATAAGCGAAAGGCGGCCCGGAAAATCTGAGTTTCCTTTCGGGCTGCCGGCGCGTGCTTTCCCTTTTTTTTCGCCATTCGGCATTTTTTCTTTTGCGTCTGGGATATGTCCATTTTTCTAATGAGTTGGCAGAAATAAATAAAGAAAACCTGACCTTTTCCTGCGTTTAATTTAGAGTCCGTTTAAAAAGTATTTGTGATTGAAAACGGATATGATATTGTATATAAGCATATACATGCAAGCCTTGCTAATTAAAGAAAATATAAAAAATTAACAACAAAAGATTTGCAACTATCTTGAAAAACATTAAATTTTGACCTTTTCAACCTCTATAAACTGCACGAAATATCTTAACTAAAAGCGATTCTACCCAGCTCAAAGTAGACAAAAAGTTGGAAAGTTTCATCAACATCAAAAAAATCAGAACATTAAATCAATTTATGGAAAACATTAAGTTTCGACATATTTGTTACTTTTTAACCTTGTCTTCTTACCTTTCCCCTTATCTCTAGCTCCAAAAATGGCAAATCCACAGAAAACAACTTTCTAAAACTACAAATTAAACTTTCTGGTTGAGAATAAGAATATATTACATTTGTTTGATTTGTTTAATAATAATAAATAAAATGTATTCCAACTTTCTAGTTTTCAATTACAGAGAACTAAAATTGAAACTCAGACATATAATATAACATGATTCATATAATTTTAAAGCAGTTTTAATTCGCAATTGAGGGTTCTGGTTAAAAAAGTTATTCGATTGGGCTGGGCAATTTTCATAATGACTGGGCAGAAATAAATAAACAAACCTCGGACCTGTGCCAGCATTTAATTTTTAAGCGGTGGCTAGGGCCCTCACTTATGGAGCGCACTGTACGCCTGGCTGACCACAGACCACACCCTCACACTGACACCATGGAAGCCGGGTTAGTTGCCTGTGCATTAAATTTGATGGCTGCAAGTCCTCAGCTCATAATCACAGGCAGACGCCCACCTGCGAAAATGGAATTTAATTTGCTAATACGCTTCGTTGAGTGGCAACGGGGGGCAGAGGTGGGGAGTGGTGGTTTCGGAGGTTTTCCGGGAGGGTTTGGGGGCCAACGGGAATTGAAGGTAGTCAGGTGAGACAGGTTGCCTATGATGGGTTTTTCGGGACTACCGTTTTTTGTTGCGCCTGCGGCAGAAATTGTTGAAAATACTTTGCAAATCGTTTCTCCAGCCCCCGGCCATCCTGGCCCAGAGACTCCAGTAATTCTCGGCTAAAACTTGGCTTTTACATAGTTGAGCTGGTCTCGGCGCTCGCATAGTTAGGCCAATGTAAACTTTTTTAATTTGCAATAATAATAAAAAATTCCGTTTTCGGCTGAGACGCAGGCAGCCAAAGAATTTCGAAAGCCACGTCCATGTCCCGGCACCGAATAATTCAACAAGTTTTATGCGCCACGCCTCCATCATCGTCATCATCATCGCCGCCACCGAATGGATGTCCTCGTCCTTGCCACATCGCTTCAAAAATATTTGCGGTGGCTCCAGCTCGCAAACACATGAGACACAACCTGCGCTGCGGATGGGAAAGGCCCTCTAATCCCCGACCAGTCGCGTTGTTTAAAAACCCATTTTGATTTATGCGACCGGGGGGAGGAGGGGGAGGAGTGAGGCGAGCTGGCTGGCTGGGATATTCAAACACCTGTTCGAAATTTATTAGACTCTAAGCGAACTATCAGCCATGTTCAGCGAGCTGCGAGGCGACAGCCCGATGATTATGGTGATGATGATGTATTCACTGGCAGCGGAACTGCCAATTGGCGATAGCCGAATCAAATCAATAATAACACGAACTCAATCAACTGCAAGGCGGAGCCAGCCGTCTGTGCCAATTCCGATGAAGTCGCAATTGAAATGGAAATGGCAACGGGAATGGCAGAACTTAACTGCGGGCTAAACAAATAGTTGCATTGCCTAAGCCAGGAGCTTGACCCGGGATCGCTCAATAATCCGGCAAGCGTTTTCCACTGTTCCATTCCATTAGTCGCGCGCCTCTGCCGGAGGGGGACAGTTTAGGGGACTTGGGCCTGGCTTTCGCCTAAACCTTAAAGCGACACTGCCGACGACTTCGTCGGGGCATGGACGTCCACCCAAGGGGGGCTCTATTAAATGCAACTCGAATTATGTTCGAGAAATGTTCCCATCTTGCCCGAAGTATCTTCGAAATTTCTCATTCCATTTGGACTACGTCACTGTCAGGGCAAAGAACTTGGTTATACGCCACTGAGAAAAAAAAAATCACCTGAACAAATTATTGATAAATAAATATAATTTTATTTATTCATTTTTAAAAATGACAAATGAGTTCATCAACTGTGTATTTAGACCAGTTTATAATCATTTTTCGTCAGGACAGTTGATATCAGAACTCTTGTAAATTGTTTTTTAGCTCGTTAAGAGGTGTTTTTCTTTGATCTTTCAAATATTTGTTAAAATTGATTAGTTTTTAGTAAAAAGAGAAAGCATTTTATGGAACTGAAAAATAAAAGGAGTAAGTTATAATGCCTTGCTAGAAGACAAAGAAAAAGTGCAACCTACACTCATAAATTTTGTTTTCGAAAATGTGGATATCTCGCCTTTGAATCGCCAGGCTTTGGAAAATTTCCGGTTTTTAATAAATTTGCCTTTAAGTATAGAACATTTCTAGAATTACGTATTAATATAAGGCATCTTAAGCTGGCTGTCAGACACAAATAAATAAAACCTTGAGAAGTTTTATCCAAGTACCTAATAAAGTGATTGTACTTCTTATTGAATTAACCCTTTTTCCCAAGTGCAGATGCTGTTGTCGTTATCGCCGCTGTCAGTGGTTCTCTCGTTTGGCCCAAAATCGATTACGAACCAAGGATAACTCCACGCGAAGGAGGAGAGGTGCCAACATAGCAGAGACATTAAAGCAAGACGAGGACAAAAACGATGGCTGCGCACACTGAGCGAAAGTGCCAACATGTGGTTAGAGGAAAACGGGGCTAAATGGAAAATGGGGAGCGACATTTAGCCCGAAGCTGCGGTATTTTTTCCCCTATTGACGGTATCACTCTGAAGCCCCACAAAGGGCCGCTTGATTGAACGAGTGTCCGTGCGTGGGCACCTGGCGTCGTGCTGATAAGCGGCTGTTTCGACACGCACTGTCCCACCTGCTTCACCTGGTTTTTCCCAGGAGAAAAAAGCGGTGTTTTTTGTGCACCTGCGGCCGCTGACAACTGCATCTGCGGATGCTAGGGTGTCCATAAGGCCAACCCGCTGGCTGTTTGTGTAAGCCGCATATGCAAGCACAAACACAAACATAACCCTTTGACCCATGTAAAACAACAGGGGGGTTAAAATGTCTACTGAAAACACCCCCTCAACTAAATCCTGACTACGCCATAGTACATATGTATAGCCTGCTGCAAGTCAGCAAAAAAGATCCGAAGGATATGGACTGGCAAATGCTGCGAGTCTAATTAAAACTTAATGCAATGAAGAGCAATACTTTCATTGCCCATTTACATATGGGGACCAGTGGCGAGATATTTTACACACTTTTTTATCCCCACAAGTACAACACGGTGAAGTTGTGCAAACATGCCGAACTGGCAGCTTCACGCCGTTGGTTTAGTGTCGGGCTTAATCAAATTAAATAATGCCGCTGGCATGGCAATGCAAACAACTAGTTGTGGGCGGAAAAGTGAAAAGTGGCGAAAAGCTGCCGGCAGTGAGCTTCCCATGGCAGCACATTTAAAGCCTCGACCGAACGCAGCGTTAAAATATCAGCTTTCATCTGCAGAAGTTGATTGCGCAATAGATTAACTTGCCGCCACCCAAATACATCGCCTGCCCTGCACCCGAACCACCTGGGAAAACAAGTTAATTGAGTTTACCAACTGGGCTTTCAGTGCAGACAGCCAAGAAGAAGCTCGTTATTTGCTAATGCAACCGAAAGTTTGAACAATAATAGCGCACAAAATGAGTCGATTTTGGTTATTTAATAATTTGAATAATTAAATTTATCAGGACATCCACTTAACATGCACAAAAATAATTGCCCGACATTATTGACCTGATAGTTGAAGATTAAAGGGGTTAATTAATGGCACAACGAATAACAAATAATGGCCTAAGTATCTTAATTGTACAGAAAGCTTTTCCATTATCTTTATGATGATACCTTAAAGTTGTTCTCCATTTTGTTCGGTTTAATATTTTTATTTTATCAAAGGAAAAAGGTTGCCAGGGAAACTTCAAAACAAGTGTTCCCCATTTAATGAAAAAAAGAAAATTGTCTGCAAAAGTGGGATAGGAATCCACTCGTGAGAGCTGCCAAAATCACATTCCCCAGAAGGTATGTAAATGTTAAATTCTGATTTTTCTCGTCAAGCCCGCTGCGTAAAATCTCATTTCAGCCAGTTTAAAGTCGTCGGCTTGCCGAGTGAAGGCAAATCAAATTTCACGCTCGATTTACACATTCTGCAGGAGCGTGAATTATTCAGATGGATAAGGACCCAGAGAATATATATACATATATGCAGGATATCCAGCGCGTGCGAGTTAATTACTCGCCGAATCGTAAGTTTAGACTCTCGGTTTCTGCCTCAGTTGGCAGAGAAGACCCTTTCATTGCTATTTGGCGGCCATTGCCGTTCTCGAACCCTCCGTGCATTAACTTCATTATCACTGCACAGCAATTTTAGCATACCTGCCCCAGTTCCTTAGTCGCCCTCCTCGAACATAAAATATAATGCGTCGGTCCCCGTTTTCCCAGCTCCATACTTCACTTCCACTTCCGAGTTGTCCCTGGGAAAACAGCTTTGGAAAATTTGCACGTCATACGCACACAACGCTTCCAAGGGGAAGCAGGGGAGTTCCGGGTCCCACTGACAACCCTTTTCCCCATTTTATGTGCATTTTAAGCGAACCGAGCGGAGCCAAGTTTTACGTTTTACGATGTGTTTTCAACAGTTGGTACGTGACTTTTCACTGAGCAGCGCAGTTGGTGCCTCAGATTTCCCTTTTCGTTTTTTTTTTGGTAGTGCCGAGAGCCAAGCGTTCAGCCGATAGGGTCAGTCAACAGTTGGCCAACACACACTCGCGTATGTTACATACTAGGCCAAAACGCACTCCTATTAATTGCGTGTGTGACCGAAGTCAGCTTTGACATGAACATGGCAGTTGGCATTGGTATTTCGAAGGGGGTAGCAGGGGCTAGAGGAGCTTTTGTGGCTGTATTCGTAATTGCTTTTGCGTTAAATGTCTAAACTGTGTGCCGCACACACCACATTCCCCAAAACCCTGCCTCTGCCGCACGGAAAAAAATTTTATCCGGGCACTAACTCGATTTATTTATCGTGAAAGGCATAACCACTAATTTATTTTGTGGCATTTAAATTTCACTCTAATGTTGATACTTTTCTATCCGTTCTGATGGCCGTTTTATAGATTGGTTTGGTGTATTTTCATACAAAATAATAAATAAATTGAAAAACAATATAATTTATTATTCAACATAAAATGTTAATCTTCGTGCGTGATTTTTCTGAACAGCAATAAATAAGATTTAAATAAGTTTAATGTTATTTTAGAAAAGTAGTTGAGACTTTTTTCTATGAAAATAAAAAAAAACCTAATGGTACAATGGACTTAACTCTCAGTATATATTTTTTTCTTGTGCCACACACATCGCTTCGTTATCGTTCTCATTGCATTATGGTCGACAGGCAGGAATTGACCCACTTCTGGGGGCGGGGACGGGTGGGGAGCGGAGAAGTGCAGGAAAGGAGTTGAGTGCACCGCAACGTAAATCCACTTTCGGTGGCAAAGCGTGTAATTAGCCTCCGCCCGAGTGGCAAACGAGAACCAATTACAATTTCTATTTGCCGGTTATAAATCAGGGTTGGATCCTATGAAACCCCAACCAGAAAAGAGTCAAATAAAGTGGGCAAGAGAGCCACTCCAAGGATAACAAAATGTCACCGAAAATCACAGAAAAAAGAAATTAAGGCGAACAAATGGCAAGCGTTGCGAAAACCGGGAATTGCCCACCAATGTATGCAATGAAAAATTTTCATTTCGAAAAGGACCAGAGGAAAAATCACGAAGAACAATGGAAATGGTGCGGGAAAACGGAATTGCAATGTGCACCATCCCTGTGTGTGTGTGTGTGTGTGTGAGGGGAGAGTGTGTGAGTGCAGTTAACCATTTTGAGTGTGGCCAGCGAATCTGTGGCAATGTGAAAAGCTGAATTATTCTGAAAATTCGCCATTAAAGACAAGCCGTGGGAAATGGATGCTATCTGCCGTTGCTTTGAAAGTCCTTTTAGAGGGGTTTTAAAAATGGATAGGGGAGTGGCAAAAAAGTATCAACTGCCAGCATCCGTGTCATTCGTGGTAGTGGTAGTGTGAGTGTGTGAGTGTGAGTGTGCTTGTGAACTTGAATAGCGACTTTCGCTTGAAAATGTCGCCATAGCGGAGATATGGAATTGATGTAAGTAAACCGCTGCAATGCGAAGAATTTTCCCCTAAGCCGATGGCTTACAGCGCTTTCAATTTGATTAGGACTGTGAATAAACAAAAGAACTCAACGAAAGCGAGCCAAATTCAATAAGAAATGGGATAAACAAAAAACTGTATGGTGGAAATGGGCAAACGGAATATTTTCAAAGGAAAATAGGCACAGCAAAAGCTTCGGACACAAGTGAAAATATTTTCCATGCCAAGCGAATAAATATTGGAATGTTGATATTTTACTATGTTCATATGTGAGTGTCTTACTTTTAACAAACAAAAGCTTTTAATTGCTGAAGTGGTCTTTTGCTAAAGTGTAGAATGAATAAAAAATAGTCAACAAATTTCACTTTGTAGTTTTTATTCATTGCAATAAAAAATAGAATTTCATTTAAATACAAATAAAATTAACTTTTTAAAGTGTAATTTCATACTAATTAGTAATCAACGTTGTAAAATTGCAATCAACATTTAAAATGAAATGATTTCGACTTGTAAATAATAAATAAATAATAATTAATTCGACTGGTTGCTTACTTAATCCGCCACATTTTCGATTTTATATGAAACTATTTATTATTTAAAGTACGTACCAAGTTATTTTCTCCCCCGCGTAGTAAATAATTTCCAGGGACAAATGTAATTACAGATATTTCCCCAGACTTTGCTATTTTCCTTTCCCGCATTGTGCGGGAAAAATCGAGCTGAGTGCTTCATGCGTCGAGGAAGCATCTCAAAAAGAAACCTTTAGCCGCTTTCGCAGACTATTTACACATGGCCGTCTGAACGCGTAAGTGTGTGCGTGTCCTTTGGTTTTCCTTAGACTTTCCCATCAAAGCCCACCACCCATGGCTCCTCGGTTGTGTTTGCTTACAAAACTTCACAATTTGATACGGGGGATGGGGGATGGGGAAATGGTAGAGAGAAACGATTTTTATTTTCAATTTTCTTTGTCGAACACATGACAAAGTGCCATCAACAAGCGAGCGATGCGATGCGACGCGTTAAGGGAGCAACAAATGTGCTTGTGTGTGTGTGCGTGTTCAAAGGGGCGCCCGGGGGGCCAAGGGGCGTGGCATTTGCCTGTTGAAATATTGCAACCGCTGCCAATAAGCGAAGAAAGGATAACAAAAATTGAGCGATGTGTCTGCCGCAGCCAGGGCTACAAGTCTAATAAGGACAACATGAATGATACGAATTGTAGACAACCCATCGATACACAGATGTGTCCCTGTCCCCGTCCTTATAAGAGGGGGCGGAGGCCCGCTACTTGTATTGATAAAATGACAAATATGGCGTCCGACGTTCCTTACTTGTGGATTGCCATCGCAGCTGGGGCTTGAAATGCGATGAGAGAAGCCGCCGGAGGAAGCGGTTTGATTGCCACCTCCTCAGTTGCACCTCACTTCCTCTTTGGCGACCTATCACCTCATTCGAACCAACGCCCCTCGAAATTGGGGTATTATTTATCAAAGGAAATGGGGTTACCTTTTTCAAGATATGTGAACTATATATCTGCGATTTAAGACCATAAATTATAATATTTCATAAAGTATAAAGTATAATTTCTTATCATTTTGATATCAGCAAATCCCTTTAAGGTACTATTATATGTTGAACTAATATTTTTTTTGAATTTCCCACTGATTTGTCCGCCTCTTGTTCTTCTCTGTCCTTTTACTTTCCCTTGGCAAGCTGATCAAATAAATTATGAACGAAAATGAAGGTTTAAAGTGTTAATTAAACATACAAAGCTCGTTTCCATTCTGTTGCTGCTGCATAATTTGAATACTCGACTCGAGGCCATTTTTCGTATTTCACTTTCCGCTTTTCCTGTCCATTTTCACCACACCACCACCCCCACCCCCTCCTCCCACCGTCCACCGTCATTACAGCTTGTAAGTGCTCATTAACATAAGCCGCTGATGTCGTTGTCCACATTGTTGCCATTCCGGTGGCTCTACGGACCTTTGTTTGCCTCTCTGCGAGTGGCCAGGACTCCGAGCTGGGGACTCGGGACTCACGCTGATTGTCGCATTTAAATTAATTTTAATAAAACGACAAAAAGCAAGAATCAAGCAAATTATAGAATCAAAAGACACTGGCCCATAAAAGTAAACAGGCGGGTGGATCTCGTGGATCTGCCGAGAGCCCCGAATATAAAAGTTAAATTAAAAAATAATATCCGACGAGCACAACGACAATGAAATCGACGGCGGAGAAGGCGAACAAAAATGCGAATTACACATAAAAAGCCGCAATTGAGTTTTTGGACTTTTTCCCGGCCCCCCGGAAAAGTTGGGGGAAAATCGGTGAAAGGCGCTGCCGAGTGGGTAACTTCACACAAAAATATATGCGTAAATCTCGACGATTTCAAGCGACTGACGATTTCAATGGGCGTGGTGGTGGGCGGTGGGTGGTGGCTGGCAGTCAACAACAAAAACAGGAAAAACAACAACGAAATGTGAATCCAAATGAGCAGCACAGGAAAATAAAGGCAGAAGTGGAGCGAAAGCAAAAGCAAAACCGACAAAGGATCTGGGAAAAAGCGGAAAGAAAAGCGTCTCTCGTAAAATTTTCACACACACACACATGAGCTTAGCTGCACAGCTGATAGAGGGGAAGGGGGAGGGGGAGGGGAAAAGGGGGTTTGGTAAATGTCTTAAAGCAACCGCTGCATTGTTTCATTAACTCCGTCCGGAAAGTGTGTGCGCTTCAGCACCCCATTCCCCACTTTTCCGCATCCTGACAACATTTTATGGCCCCTTTTTTAAACCGAGATCATTGAACGCTTAACTACACTGGAAAAACCCCTGGTGTTCGTTCACAAGCCATATCATTTTACAACCTAGTTTATTTATAAAAAACCAAGCGTTTAAGCCACAACCAAAAAATCACAACCTATTCATTTTGATGAATTACAAGCAAATTGGGGATTTAATTTACTCACATCATTAATAAAGCAACTGGCTTTAGATTTTTTTTATTTCTTTATAATTGGAAATATCAAAAAAAAAATGTAACCACAAAATCCAATTTGGTTTTAAATGTATTCTATATTTTCGGTATTTTTAAATTTTCTTGTTTTCGGTGCACCTTTTTAACCCCTGACATTCCATGTTGATTTACACCCAGCGCAACCCTCTTTAATTTTGAGTTTGGAGCAGAAAAATAAAAACATAATTTACCAGCCAGACTTTCCACTCGAATCCGCCCCTCAAGCAGCAGAGATTTGCCTTACTTTATTGCTAGGCAGACTTTTCTTCGAGTATTTTTCGGTTAAGCTGACGCATTCTGGGTTGATTTACTCATCATTCGCTTAGACGAAAGTCTCGTAAATCTCCGTAAAATGAGGAAATAAGTTGTAATTGTGAAATCTTTATCGCTTCATGAAGATGCTAAAAAGCAGCAGTGGCTTCCACTGCTAATTAGTAAGCAGAAAAAGTGAAAGCCAAGACGTTCGCTTCGACTCATCTTAATGAAGTTTTCCAATTTACTTTTTGCCTTCTAGCAGCGCCACTACGTAGATTTTCGTTTTCAATGGGAAATCACCGGGACAAGGACGATTCCCGGACAGTTTCCCGGGCCATTTCCACCACTCCCCCGGTGCGATCCTCATTTTCAAGCACAATTACCGCACGGAGGCAAGTTTTCAAGGCCGCTTTTAGCACGTAAATTAATGTTGTTTCGCGATGTTCGTTGCCGTTGCTTTTCCAACTTTTGTTTAGAGTTTTTCTAGGCAAAGGAAACTTTTCTCGTTTTTCCACGAAACTGTTGAGTGGCAAGTACACAGAAGTGTTGCCGTTGCCGTGTGTGTTTTTTTCGCCCCAGCTTGTGTGCTTTGTGCAGTCATCAACACTTGCACACACAGCTCCGCGGCGGCAAGTAAATAGAAAGGACATTAAGTGGCGTTAAACAGACGCTCGTGCAACAGCCGCAGCATGTGAAGTGGACCAGCGGGGAAGTGGCCAGGACAGGAGGCCAGGACATCGGGAAGGGGGAAATGCATGAGGCGACGCCATGGCAGAGCACATTTATTAGCCTGACACTTGATTCAAATCGGTTTGCTCTTTGTCTGAGAAAAAATGGCAGTAAAATAGAGGTACAAAATTATATACAATACCTAATAATGAAATGTAAATGTAATTATTTTGGAACAAATATTGTATTTACTACACCTCTAAAATACTAATAATTAAAACGAAAACTTATTTTTTAAGTGAATAATATCGATTTAATTTTAGAATATAAGTGAATGGCTCTTTTAAATTTTTGGGCTTATGTTGAACAAAATATTCCACTATTTTTATACATTTTAATTGATTGATTGTTTCTAATGGGGATGCATATAGTTTGGTAAGTCCTTTCCCCTCTTTCCTTTCTCTCTGTGCACTTACTTATCATTTTATGCCGCTGGGCGGTGCGCAAATCCCAATGCTAGGATTAATCCGGCTAGCTTGCTGAGGCACGCGAAATTCCGCTTTTGGCTTTGGCCGCACTCGAATCGAAAACTCGCGAATTGGTCACCGGGAATATCCGGGAATTAAGCCACGAACTTTGAGGAACTGTCTCGCACTGCTCTGTTGCTTTTCCGGTTGTCCTGCTCCTGCTGCTGCTGCTGCTGCTTCTTCTGCTTTTGCTACTGCTACTCCTGCTGCTTTTTGCGCTTTTGCCGCGTTTTTCACCCAAGGACCCAACCAGACGAGGACTGTCGATGAACTGTGCGTCCAGCAGCTGTTGCTGCCCGCTGTTATACGGGCCATAGCACAGTTGGCACAGGCGGCAAGTCCCCAGGCACAGTGGGCCTTCGTTGGCCCATTCACGCACACACGGCGTATGCGCAATGTCGAAATCGAGCTGGAGAGCCGAGAGCGGGAACAGGAAGCCGACCGAAAGTCTCACGCAGCGGCGGAGCAACAATTTGTTGACGAGCCGGGACGAATCCACGAGTGCCAGCCGGACGGACAGGACATTTTGCTATTTGTTATACGGCAGACAGGCTTGGCGTTGTCCTGTCCGAAGGCTGGAAATAAGACCGGAAGCAAAAAGTCAGCGCGATAAGCAAGCGCAGGGCAGGGGGAATCCTCCTCTCGTACAGCTGCAAATTCCTGCCGTCTTTTGTGGGTGAAACGAAGGGCGAGAGCAAGGACGAACGAACTCACCTTTTGTTAGAACCGTCCTGGGTTTTCCTCTGTCGCAGGCACCTTTCCTTCGACATTAGCATAATCGGCTGCTGCTGCCTGTGCTGCGCCAGAAACTTACTCCGCCACACGCGGCGTATGCGCAATGTGCGTTGCTTACAACTGTTGCTTAGGCCCCAAAGGTGCCCAGCCCCCCTTCCCTCCCCTCCCGACTTAATAAATATGCATGAGCAGGCCAAGGGGTTTCAATTAAATTTACTCAAATTGCGGTTGACGGAACGGCTTCTGCTGCCGTGCTGCCTGTGCTTTTTTCTGTGTGGACGAGGTCAGGAATTTGCATGCAAATATTTTCGGCATTTCCTCCTCTGGTGGAAATTTATTTGTTTTTTGCATTTATTATGGGCATAAGCAGAGAAAAACGGCGCAAATTAAGACGCCAGCGCTGTGATGCGTGCCCGGGAAGTGTTAAATTGCCAAATGAACTTAAGTGAAATGAGTGGTGGTGGGGGGTGGAGGTGGAATGGGGGCAGCTTTAATGGCCAGCATTCTGGTCCTTCCGCTGGGCTCCAAATTGGCGCCGCCCTGGACGGGGGATTCCAGGAGCTTGCCCGAGCAAACATGAACGAAAAAACATGAAACGTGCCCTGCCTGCTAAGGACATTCATTACGCAAGCAATGAAGCTGCCCTTTTCCCGAACCAACTCCCCCATCCCCCCTCCTTTTTGGCCAGTCGACTGGGCTGAGTGGGCTGGGCCTGCCACGCCTCCTATTGAATTATTCCAGTTTTATTTCTCGCCATTTGGCCTGGCGCACACACACACACCCAGGCAGCTGACTTCTTGCCGTCGACCTGGTTGTTGAACCACAGGCACACAAACAGAGAGGGACACCTGTTGATTGGACCTTTCAGGTTGTTTGAGCCACAGCCACAGCCAAAGCCGAAGGCAGCGGCAACAAGGCGATTTCCTTTCAGCTTATGTGGGCTCAATTTTGTAGTCGAGCCGGCTCCTTCTAATGGCCATGGTATATTGAATCGATTGACGGCGGGCCGGGGGCCGGGGCCCGAGGATAATGGTGGGAAAAGGTAAGGTAAGGAACTCGGAGGCTGTGGGAAAAGTCATTTGGCCCAAGCAACCGCAGCCCGTTCGGAGTTACATCCTAGTTGCCGGTCGTGTCGACAACAATTGATTTCAAAATACTAATTAACCGGATAAACCAATTGAAGTTTCCTGAGAGGGTAAACGGCACGAAAAGGGCAAATAAAACTGGGGCAATGGTTCCTATAATGTGATACAAATTTGGTACTTCCCTTTAAGGGGAAACAGGTGGTATTTTATATACTTATAAAAATAGAAACACCAAAAATTGTTCCTTTAAAATATATTTTAAATTAGAAAAATTCAAGTTTTACCTTTCCAATTTTTAAAGATTTTCCCTACATTTTTAATGACAGTAATATTTTTTTTACAGCAACCATTTGATGACTAGAAAAATATATATTAAACCAATTTTTGGAGTTTGCAATGCAGTTAAATTTTATTAATTAGTTTATTTATCTATTCTAACTTTGACATATTTTAACCATAGTATTATATTTTTGAAACTAAAACTACGATTTTTTAAAACCGAGTCTTGGGTGAACCGCCTTGATGATTTGTTAGCGCCATCTACCTCTGCGGTTAACCGTTGGTATTCTCACACCTGAATTATCTAATACACACTCCAGTGATATCTAATACACACTCAAAATCTAGCGAATACACAAACCTCTCCTCTCTCAGTCTCTCTCTCTCTCTCCTCTCAATTTAACAGAAATGTTAAGATACAACGTTTTCTTACATTGGCAGAACGAATCTAACATTTGAGAGCGCCTCTGCGGCCGAAAAGGGAACCAGTGGCACTGACAATTGCTCAGTGCTGGGAAAAAATATTTTGATATATTTTCGGCATCCCTAGTAGTTTGTCCAATCTATCGATATTATATATATACATATATACACCTATAACATGGCGTTAAGGTCGGACTACGAGGTGAGCGAATTTAAGCCAGAATTACAATTAAAACTAAGTTAACTAAGTGCCAAAGTGGGGAAGTGCAAAAGACGGGTGGGCCGTGCCTTTGGTGGGCCAAAAAAAAGGGCCAAAAGCGGTGGTTGCGACTGAAACGCCGAGCGGGCGTTGTTTTAGTGGGAAAAATCGAAGCCCGAGTGCGCTGATGTGGGTGTGTGCGTGTATCTGTGTGTTGTGTACGTCGCTGTTGTTGTTGGTGCTCTGCTTCTTCTATTTGTTTTGTTGCTGGTGGAAAAAGCAGCAACAACAAAGCCGAGGCGACGCCCTAAGAAGTTATTAATTTGTGAAAATAATTAATAAGTGAAAACGCAGTTGAAAGTGGGTGTGGAATCACTAATCCTATCCTAACCTCTTATCTGATTACCTGCTCATCTTTTGGATTAACCTGGGCTTAGACCTGGTTTTTGGTTTTTTCGGATTCGGATTAACTTCTAATGCGACTAGCTGCCTCTCTCCCTCTCTCTTTGAGCCTCTCTCCGGCGCTAGCTCTTGCTCTCTCGCTTTCCAGGTGTGCTTCGCTTCATTTTTAGCTCGGGCTTCCACGAGTCGCGTGTTAAACCCCTTAGCTGACATGCGCAATTCCCGTTTTCCAGTTTCCAAGACTTCCACTTTCCAGGCGAGAAAGCTTTTCGCTTTTTCGTGCCTGGAAACTTTCCACTTTTCGGCTTACATAACCGGTACTGCTGCCACCGCCCCCTCCCCAACCACGCCCCATTCCGCCGCATCTCGCAGATTTCATTATTGGAATCTCGAGCCCTAGAATAAACTACCCTGCCTAGCGTTCGCACTCGACGTTTATTTTTCCATTTTCCGTGCTGTTTTCCCTCCTTCCGGAATTGGTGTCATTGGGCCGAGTCGTGCGCTGCTAATTACACACACTCGCACATTAGCGTAAATCGCCGTACTTTTCCGTATTTCTTTATACTAGCACTCGCCCTTTCTAACTAAATGCCCCACCGATGACGCCACTTAATTACACCGCAGACGTTAATGAGTTGTTCCCAGGGGCGAAGTTTCTGGGCAGGTTCCATATTCCTAGGGCTAGACAAGACATCCAAGTCCGTATTCCCAGCTCTATTGATTTTGGGGCTTGTCTAAGGGCAGGACACACACATACACGCGTCCACACGGCCTGAAAGTATGCAGAACTATCTACTTCCACTGAAAATGCACAGTGGGCCGAGAAAGTGGGAATTTTCAAGGGGGAATCCCCATGGGAAAATATAGGTTGCATTTTCTAAGAGAAATCTAGATCTTAAGTTGTTAAATTATTACCAAAAAGGTAATAAAATGTTTCATTCAAATTATGAACCCACTATCTACACAGAGAAATTTCCCCATGGGAAAGTATAGGTTGCATTATCTAAGAGAAATTTAGATCTTAAATTGTTAAATAATTACCGAAAAGGTATTAAAATGTTTCATTCAAATTATGAACCCAATTTCCACTGAGAAATTCGTGAAAAGCAAAAGTTACTAAGATAATTTAAGAACATTTTCTTTTTTATACATTTATAAATTTTGTATTATTACCCCTGAACAAGTTATATCCCAACCCACAGTGCCTTACTGAAATTCTATTATGATTTCACGCACAAATCCGCGTAGAGCTGAGTTATGTATATCCCACACCCCGCAGGCGTCGTAGCTTCATTTTGTATGCTGAGTCATGCGCTTTCAATTTAAGTCAATTTAAAAAGGCACAGAAAAATCAAGAAACTACAATCTGACGATACTCCAAGAACAAGCTCACCGACATCGCGATAATGAAGTTTTCTGGATCTCGGGTAAATGATAGGGGATTGATGGCCAGCCGAAACCAGAACTAGTTGGTATATGTCTGTATCTAGGCGTTTATCAGTCGAGAAATGCAGATAAAGCAGTTAAGATTTTATGGGCAGACAACAAACAGAAGAATGCCCTAATGGCAGGTTCTATTCTAACCCCCAGTATTATATGATTATCAGCAGTTATCAACGTTTGACATGCAGAATGTGCGGTTATATTTATATTAATGCCGGATATTTTCGGGACAGGCCTCCTTCTCTCTGTCCAGTTTCACCCGGCTTTTGCCTCAGTTTTGAGATTTTAATTTCGCTTTTACTGTTTAACAGATTGCTGGGGCCCATAAAAGGCGACAGCGATAATAATTACAACTGGAAAATACCAGAAAAGAGTCTGCCAGGCGGTGACTTGCTTTCGGCAATCAAAGCGTGCCAACAAAATAATATTGGCAATTTTAATTCAATTACTCGCCAATAAAAATCTAATCAACTGACAATGGCCAACCGTTTGAGACGCTCAAGTGCAGGGGGCAAAAATAGCACAGTACTCTGGCATCAATTGGCAGTCGTTGCAAGATGGGGAAAATGGAAAATTAGCACCTCGTCTATTGACTGTTTGCTGTCACATCCAAAGATTGCACTTGACAAGGACTCCGATTTGTTTCGGTTCGGTGTGATATTTGGCACTTGTCGGCTGGCCAGTTTGCGTCAATGGGTAGGGTTTTAATTACCGTGATTGCATAACCAACCCCGTTAGGGGCTCCAGTTTCCCGGGTATCTGTATCTGTATATCTGCGGGCTGCCGCTATATTTACCTCTCGTCTGCTTATCAGATAACGCCCGCCCCACACTTGTAGATTAAGTTTTAGACCGGGTACCTTGATTTATTTTCGTTTTCGTTTGCTTTCAACTTGGTATTTTCGGTTTGCCTCCCAGGGTCCATCGATCAGGACCCTTCAGGGGTGGGTTTTCTTGTCCGGCTACCTGAAAACAAGGTTTAGGGAAGACCATCGATGTGGCTGAAGCTCAACCATCGCACTATTGTTCCCGCCACCGGTTCAAACGAGTTTCGAGCGGTGAGACTACGAGATCTACAGAGTTCTGAACTCGACTTGTGTCACGCACTTAATATTGTCTGAGCGACAACAATTACCGCAATTACCCGAACGCATTGTGGGAGGAAGTAAACGGATCGTCTGGGCAATCTGTAACGCCGAAGGAAATGACATAACTGTCAAATATTCGTTTGGGCACTCAACTCCGCAGATACTTTGATTCAATTGCCGGGAGGGCATAAATAATGAATAAACACTAAAGCCCAGCGGCCAACTATTCCGGATCGAGTAAATAAATACATCTAGAGATGTATCCCGCCCGAACCCGTTCTATTAAAAATGCAAAGGCATCTTGGCACTCGCATACCTGCCATAAATGCGAAAAACTTGGCATGTCGAAGAGGTAAAGGGAATTGAAAATGCTTTCCAAACGATGCAGACAATTGAAAGATTGTTCGAATTCTCCCAGATGAGAAGATGTTTGTAACTCAATTGTGTGTGCATGTCTGTGCATGTATCTCTTGATTCGCACTTTGCCTGCTGCTCGTCGCTCCTTAAATCGTCATAATAAATGTTTATTTAATTTAGTGCCTCATATGTGACGACAATATCAACAATTGCCGCCACTTGCACATACACTCGCACAAAGCACGGCCTGTCCGTAATTTGTTTTAATTTAAATACAATTTAATACACGCCGCTGACGCTGCTCTTCCACTGACTTTCGCAGCCACGATCGCTCCGAAATAAAAAAGCCTCTTCGCCGCAATGCAAATGCAAACAAATCACTATGAGTAGCAGGCCAATGCCAATTTCGCTGGTAGCCGTAGCCGAAAATAACCGGGTCTTTGGAGTCGAATCAAATTATCGCACTGCCCGGTGATAATGACAAATAATAGTGGCAAATAAGTCGGGTAAACAAATAACCGTCGACAGCTGTAATTGGTTTTGGGTTCCGCGGCACTTGAGCCGAACTGGTTTGCGTCGTGACCAGGTGAAGTGCGTCAGTGGCTGTGGATGGGTTGCGATGGTTCCGACAGATAGCGGATACCTGATAAGGTCCCCACCGATTGCCGATTGTCATTGCAGAGGTTTATAGCATAGGTTTGCCCGGCAACCTTGGTGTGGGGATGTGGGGCTGTGGGGATCTGGGGAGCACTACCTCCAAGTAATCGCCGTTCGTTCGGATCCCTTGTACGTATTCCCACTGTCTTCCAATTAGACGTGCCAACGTGCCACAAATCGCTGGCTCTGACTGCTGCCGCTTAAGTAGGTTAGCCAGCACGCTCTCAATTGAGGCTGATTTAGTGCAAAGCGGTTCGTTGAGCGGTGGCGCGTGTCAGCCCGATGCACCCACCTAGCCCACTCCAAGAATAGGGAAAAGAAGGGGTTCCTATCGATTTGTGGGCATCACATCAGGGCATGTGATGAGCACAGCGAAAAGGGGGTTCCGTCAGCCAATGCATCATTAACATACTTTTTTTCCATACAAACAAGCTTTTATCACTCACTCCTTAAATTCCCAGAAATATAATTACGGCTTTATTGGTGAGGAGTATCTTTCTACTTTCAAATATAAGAGATTCTCCCTACAATACTTGCGATTTCTTTGATAATATTTTATTAACTGAAGTGGAAAGTCACTTAATAACGTAGTTAGACGGCTAAAATGAATTAAAAGGTATTACAAGTTTGCTTTACGAGTAAATATGTAAATTACTGGTTAATTTTAAATGCAAAGTTCCAAACCGGTTATATGCAAAGGCTAATGAAGTTCAGAAAGACATATTTCAAACATTTCATTCTTAGTATTTTACTTTCATTATTTTCATAAAACTTTTATATCCAGTTATATGTTATTACTTACCTGGTATTACTGATAAGGAACACAAGGTTGACTAACCATCATTACGCTCATTTTCCAGCCTCAGAGTTGCTAAAGATAGATATTTACCAGATCCCACTATCAGTGGGCTTTATGGAGATGAAGTGGCAACTTGACGCCGGTTTTAGGGCTCTTGAAGAACACCCCAAAATAAAGTGAAGATTCTTTGTACTAAGAGAACGAGGAAAATCACTAGGTTAGCAGTTCCCGCTGCGCGAACTCATTTGGCCAACATATTGGACCGCCCCCCTTAACCCATGACAGCTCCTTCCGTCCAGCTGGTTTCCAGGCAATGACAAGTGCACACACGCGCTGAATGGGCTATAGAAAACGCTTGTGCTATACTAGATGGCTGCTTTGCTTACTTTATTATTATGTATATTTTAATTTTGATTAGAATTTATTGCTCCATTTTCGGACGGACGGTCTCCGTCGTCGGTTCGCATTACCCAACTGAAACTCAAAGCCAAGCGCTGTCTGTGTCTGTATCCGTATCTATGAGATACGATGCGATGGGATGGGATGAGATGAGATGGAATGGGATGAATCCAAGATCTGCCCGCCCACAACGATGCAGCCCAGTCAGCTGCTGGCTGTCCGTTCCCGCAAACCGTGAAATCGGATTCACAAGGTGGGAGGTGGCAGGAGGTAGGAGGTAGGAGGTAGGAGGCTATATCACAAGCTTATGCTTTCCATTGCTCTACTAAATTAAACGTGGAATAACAATTGGTTTTTTCCGGGGCATTTCATTCAATGCTGCCCGCCGAGAGATGCCAGTGACTTTCCTTCATCGTTGTCGCCGTCTAAGGTTTTTCTCATCTTTTTAACTACTGTATGAGCTGGATGGATGGATGGATGGTCGCTTCTTTACAATGGAAATGGCGTAAATTAGACGAGCTATGCTCGTAAATCTATTGTCATAAACGCCTACGAGGAGCGGCGAGCAAATTGCTTCGAATGGCATCATAGACTAACTAGAGCCGGACTTCGACTTGGGTTTGGAACGAGTTTACACGGGGTTATATCGTGATATGATCTGGGAATTTAGTTCCTAAACTGGTATATAAGAATTTCGAACAAGGATATGTTTTAGCTTGTACTAGGGTATAAAAAGTGTATCTGGGAGATATTACTTCTTCGACTTATTGGGTTTCTGATTCAGTCGTTTAATACATAACACTATGTCCTTTTGAAATAAAGTTTAAAAGTTTCGTAAACATTTAGCCCACACTTGTAACTATTGTAATAATTGCCCACCACTTCCCTTACCTTGAAACATTTCACGATACCATTTCCTCGCATGACCATTGTAGTCCGACCGCCATTCATGGCGAGAAAAGACCCCCTGGGTTCGCAGGGGGGTGGGGGTGGCAGGGGGTCCCACATTTTAATCAATGCTCAAGTACAACAGCCCGCTGGCAGCTTTATGGCTCATTCGCTCGCATATCGGGGCACTCGTGATGGCAGTGATTATGCTGCACTTGGTCTCGGACTTTCTGTCGCCGTCTCTGATTTCTGTCGCCGCTCTGCCCGTTTTTCAGTTTTGCCAGGGCCCAGGTCATGAACGCCATTATGCAACCGAGCCGAGGCAGGCCGCCCACTCTTGTGGCCTGAATCGCTCCTCTCCGCCCCCAAAAAACAGCCCCGCAATCCCAGCGGCCGGAGGATGGCACTTGCCAATGGCAATTAGCGAGCTGGCCAAAGTTTTAGCTGCTCGCTGCCAAACCAACTTGCACGCTCATCCCCTTTTCGAATGCAAAGTGCGAATGCAACTCCTACAAACTATATTGTGGAACTTTCAAATGTCGCAGAACCAAGCCGAGCTTGTACCCTAAAATGCCACATAACAGATCTTATCACTTCCACTTTATAGGGGGGATATCTAATAAATGTCCTTTATCTTTGTTTATGCTGGCCATAGTGCATATCCTAATATCCTAAATTTCCCTTGATATTCTACAGTTTAATTACTGTTCCAAAACACAACATTAAATAGTATTTAATCAGAATAACAATGATACATCATATTCTAATATTGAACCCAACAATAAATACATTATTCGACCACTAATGACCCAGAATTATAAAATAAAACAATTTATACTGCGCTTAGAGTGGACTCATCTTAAACTTCCAGCTCTCTGGCTCGGATTTGAGTTCATATTGGGGTCTCGGCAGCGGCAGTGGCTAGTTGACTTTGGCACCGCGCTAACTGGTAAAGTCATCAGCGCTGCTCCGCTTATTGATTTTGCCTAAAAGTCATAATTGCCAGTGGAACAGACCCTTTTTGTTTGGAGGCACCCCACCCTTAGCCGCAGCCATAATTCGCTTATTGATTTTTCAGAAGGCTGGCACTCAGTTTCCCAGGAACGGGGGAGGCGACACGTGGCGGGGGCGTGGTCGTGGCAGGTGAGACACCAAATTGAGCTGTTCCGGGGAATATCTGGGCTTGACTGATCGATGGCCGGCTTGATATGCAATGACTGCCATATAGGACGCCGCCTGGAGATGTCGAACTGACTTGGCTAGGTGGAACCCTCGTCAGTTGACCATTTGTCAGCTGAACTCATTGACGAGCTGTGACGTCGCTCTCATTTTACATAAGTAAAATGCTCACGAGTCGCTTCGCATGAATACATATATTTCTATGGGTCACCCCGGCGATATCTGGGAAATGTTTATAACTTTATCTATGTATCTCAACTTTCATTCCGGTTGCCAAGTGTTTTTTGTCGTGTCATTACATAACTTGATATTAGGCCAGCGCGGGGTGGGTAGAACTTTTGGCGGACACAACTGGCCAACACGGTCACTTAACTCGGCATTTGTTTATTTATTTTGGGCCCCCCTGTACTGTATCATGTAGCCAAGTTGATGACCCACAAATTGAGTTGGAGTTCATCTGGCCGAGACACTCCTTCAGCGGATATCACACGCGATTTAATAAGTTGATAAAACGTGCACGATTCCGGGCAGAAATCTGGATGGCCTCGGTGGATCGATAGGGGAGTAATACCGCTACCCCCCCGAAAAACCAGAGAATGAAACTTTTCCCGCTGCTTTTGCTGGCACGATGTCTTCTATTGATTTTCCGTTGGATTTTGTGCACACAGAGAAAATCTCACGGTCTTTGCACACATTTTCATGGGAGAACTTGAAGTACAAAATTTCCTAGATTTGAATAGGGTAATTAAATCATGAAATTATTTAGTTTGAACTATAAGCGGTGTAATGAATGCCTTAAATGTTTATTTTTCAAATCTTTATATATTTTAAGTGGGATTAGTAACTGCAGTGTATTACTCCCTGACCAAGTGCGTATCCATGAGATTTTTTCGTTTCTGTGCTGGCAACATTACGTGTAATTAAACTCGAGTTACAAGGGACCCAAAATAGACTCAAGGTCCGAAAAGGAAATTACTTGAGTCCTTAAGCCAGTCGTGGTGTCATTTCACCCGCAGCCCCGCCACTTTGCCTATAAATGTGTTAAGTAAGAATAGAAAAAGCTTGGAGTCACGGGTAGACACATCCTAGCATGGGTGGGTATAAACGATGTAGGGGATGTGGGTAACGCAGATGGAATATGGATTACTTAATAGGGGAATATGATTTTCCTTACGTGCCCCACTGATTTACCGGGGAGGTTTTCCACTTGGCTCCGGGGGTTGTCCAACTAACTGGATATTGAATCCCAGTCTGAGTAATTGTCATGGGGATGGGTACTGCTGCAGTGACGTCATGCAAGGGCTCGATAAGGCGGCAGTTCCGAAATGCCAAAGTTGTTGGCCTGCCCTTTTTATCAAACGCTTTGTTTTCGTTATACAATTTATGTAGATTTTCGCTCTCTATCACTCTGTGGCTGCCTCTTTTTCTCTTGCCACCCCTCTTCTGTGCCCGTTCTTCTGTACCCCCCCACTTCTCCGCCCGCCCTTCTCCAACTGACATACATTCCGCTGCTCCGAGCTGCGCAGCCAACCCCTAGCGCTCTCTGCCGCCCCCTCCCATCCCCTCTTCTTCTCCCGCTGCTCCAGTTTCGAAGTGCTCTCTCTCCATTCCGCTCTTCTCGCCATTGCCTGCCTCACTTGTCACACTGCCATAGATTTTTCGGCTGGAAAGCTCTCAGCCACTGTGCACTTTTCGCACGAGAGGCTACACTCGCAAAAAAATGTGAGTCTCACATTTCAGACAATCTGTAAACAAAACATATTTTTAAAATAAACACGATGTTCTTAAATTGAATTCGAACTACAAAACAAATCTCAAGTATCACGTTTCTATTTTGCTCATTAGAATGCATATCTCAACTCTTGACTTAGTAGCTCACCGAACACAACATTTAATTTGTTTTATATAATGGCTAATTTTATAATTTTCTGAGAAGTGATCAATAAACGTGTTCAAGTTCTGCTACCCCAATTCCGCCATCTGAGAAAATGTGGATCAACTACTTTGCAATGAAAGAGGGATAAAACAAAACTAGATTTTGTGGTGTTCCGGTTGTTCAAAAACGTTAAATTATTATGTTTTCGGGCTTGAATCTTATTCGAACCCAACAGAGCAGGCTAGTTTTTCGCCGAGTGTAGGGAGAGCATTGGGGTCGCTGTGTAACATCTGCTGGCGAAAGCTCTCGCCGCGCCGTCGACGTCGGCAGAACGTTCTATCCGAGAATCGAGAAAGCTTAACCACTCGCGGCGCGCCGAAAAGTTTCAGTCATACGTCGAATCCGAACTGGGAAGGTCCAATTGTGGCAGCAGCTATCTCGTCTATTTGTCGGGTGGTACAGTACAGCTCTGCTCCCCCGCCGCCCGCCCGCCCCCTCGGCGCTGGTGTGTGCTCCGCTGCTCTGCTTACACAATAACTGTGCATCGATTGAGTCCAGCTCGAGAAGAGGAAGCACGGCACAGGACTAACTCCTCTCGTTCGACGAAAAGACAAGGATTACGTATAGCCAGTAGCCCAGAGCGAACGGCCAACGTGTGTGATCAGTATTTGTTGTATTTGTCTCGTTCCAACGCGAATCGGTTTTAGTGCTGAAAACAAGTTCAATACTGCTAACGGGGTAGTTTTCTGCGAAAGCCCCCAAAACAGAATTCGCAACGCCAAGCGCAAAAATTGTGTAATAGCACCCAAACGTGTAAAAGGTAGAAAAAAAGCAAAAAAGAAAGAAAGAAAAAAATGAAACCAAGAACTTTCCATGTCTGCTCAACTGCAGCGCCCACCGACCACCCACCGACCGCCCACCACCCCATTAGGGGCGTCGAGAAAACGACAACGTCCTTGTACGGAATCGATTTTTCCAAAACTTCATGCCAGGCGTAATGGATATATACATTTGTAACCATCTGAATCTGAAGAGAGAGCGGAGATCGAAAAGAACAGTGTGTGTGTGTCGAGGCATTTTCATTTTCCCGGGGGGCATATGGGAAAGATGCATTTTTCAGACGGATTTGACAGTGCTCGAGTGATCTAGAGTGATTTAATGTGTGCGAAGAGGGATGGGGAAAGCGAAATAAATGCAGAAATAATGTTTTTCCTCCTTTTTGATTTGGCATTCAATTTGGCGTTCATGGCAAGCCAAACGCATGTCCGTCCGTCTGTCCGTTTGTCCGTTCGTCCGTTAATCTTTTTTCTGCTTTTTTCTCCGTCCGTCCGATTCCTCCGCGTCGCTTTCGTCTGACGTACTTTTGTGGCAATGAAATCGTTTAGATTCAATTGACGCGATTTACATTTTGGAATAGCAGTAATTTCGTGGCCACCCCACACGAATGAGGGGAATATAGAGTATAGAGGCTATATAGTGATTTGGGACCCCCCGCCAGGCGATTTCATAATTCCGCACACAGCATAAAAAGAGGGGCAGGAAAAAGTCTTGGAAAATTTCGAGCATTTTTCCTGCCGCTCTTTTCGAGATTGCGCCCCTAGCGATTCGCTCTCACTGCGCTGTTTACCGTTAAGCTCGCTCACTTTCGGAATTCGTTCTCTCTCTCAGTCCCTCTCTTTCTCTCTATCTCTCTCTCTCTTTTTGCCATGTGCCGTTATTTGGCATCCTGGAAACTGCAGCCCGCCTGCATTTCCACACTCACTTCCATTGTCCAATTCCATTTCCACACACTTTCCCGTGACTCCGTGGCCTTCCAGCGGTCCACTTGCTGCTCCACCGCCTCGTCCTTCCAGCGCCCGCGTATCCTGTGGATTGTTGCATAAGCTCGAGTCGTATTAATCTTGCTTGCCCTTTTCTAACTTTTAATTTTCTCATTTCAGTTGTTTTTATTTTATTTTCCCGTTCATTTGACACTCGTATTTTATTTGTTGTTGATCGTTTAACTGTCTCGCCTCTAATAAGTTTAAACAAGAATCCGCATTATGAGTGCTCAGGTGGGTAATCAAAGCTGACGAGGTCAGAAATATTTCACCCCATTTACGTATATACCTCAATCATTTATTATTTACCTTGACCACTGCGCGAGCATGATTAATTTAAGTTATTTTTTACCTTCGGTTTCAGTAACTCTAAATAAGGGTTACATAACTCGCCCTTGTCTTAGTTCTAGGGAGGGGTTCTTATAGGAAACTGAGCCATAAAGGTCTGTACAAAAAACAGGGGCTTGAGTTCTTCAAACAGAGCATGCAAAACGTGCGAAAATTAAGCAGACAATTAGCGGGGAATCGTTAATAATGCTTAAATTGAACTCTCCGGGAACTGAGATCATTAGCGAGTTGAGCTCACCTGGATTTACAGGGGTTCACAAAAAACAAGTCGAGTTCACAGATAGCCAGAGTGAAAATGCATTTCTCAGATACGCGATACGAGATACCAGGCACGATACGTTATCATGCCCAGTAAAACTGGTTTGCCAGACGGAATTTTTTTCTACTTTTCGGTGTCTAGCGGGGACATCAACGAGCCTAGGGAAAACAGCTTCGATTTCCGAGTCGAATACATTGTGTTCTATTAATTCGAATCAGACACCTGAGCGATTGAGCCGCTTTAATCTGGTTTGAAACTGGCTAAAACCAAACTTGCACTCACCTGCCGGCGAATGCACCTTCGAATGAAAGCGGTGTGGCGACAATTCGTGTGCGGCTCTAATCTCTCGTTTTCGGCTATTTTTCCCAGATACTTTTGCTTTTCCTTTTTTTTGCATTGATTGAACAATTAGCACGTCAATTCGGTGCACCGCTCCTTCCCTCCGAATCGTCGACTTGTTGTAAATTGATATTCAAGTTCAAATGCCAAATGGTTTGCGGCGAAATGTGCGCAAACCGTTCTGTTCAGAGGGGAAGCAGCTGGAGCGCAGCCACAGATACATTTGTATCTGTTCGCCTAATTGGCTCGCTGGCGGCTCACAGTTTGCAGTTTTCAGTTCTCAGCTCTCAGTTTGCTATTTTCCATTTCGCTGGGTTATGTAAGCTTTTCTGTGGGCTGCCCGGCCATTGTCGCATTTTGATTTATATTATGTGTATATATATCGCCTCGATCTCCATCCTGGACCCCAATCACAAACCCCCGAACCCAAATGCCACTTGGCATTGTTTCGGATCAATTGAAGCATGAAAAGCGCGATTAAGTTGAATTAATTTGTGAATAGGAAATCGGAATTAGCGCCATTGTGGGAAAACCAGTCGCTTTCCGCCGCCCAAAGTCATGGCTAGCAATTGTTTTGCACTTCCTAGGCAGGCCTAGCATGTAAGCTAAGTTAGTACGATTACCATTAAGTATTATTCTAACCCATTTCGATATCTTAACTCTAATCCCCGCCATCAGATTGTCTAGCACTTGAGAGGGAATCTTAGAGAAGGGAAACCAGCGACGCAGAGATAAAAGATACGAACGCCGCCGCGCAGGCAGATCGATAGTTGTTTGAACACTTGCCACAGTGCGTAAGCCAAAGAGTAGAGAAACCCTTCAGTGCCGTTTCCCTGTAGACCCGATTCTCGCTTCGATTTATTTCATGCTGGCCAACGCCGTCCTCAATTGAACCAAAAAACTGAGTAGGCAAAAACAGTTTGCAAAAGAAGAAACCTGAAAGCAAAAAATATAATGAAAATAAATAAATCAAGACACGCCAGGCGAAAAAGCAAAGCCAAACAAAGCGTACGATTCTCGGATATAGTCGAATATATTCGAATATACCCGCAAGTTGGCTGCCATGTGAACGCGACAGGTTTGCGTTCTCGCTTTTCCCCTCGCCGTCGCATTTATTAGTGTATACATACTTTTCTCTCGAGACATTCGTATTTTTAATTAATTTGATTTGATTTCTTTCGACCTCTCAGTTTGCACGGCCAAACAAATCGTAGTCTGATGTTTGTATTGCATATCTTTTGAGTTATTTCTCGCTGACGGGTGCGCTCTTTACTCGACTCTGTTGTTTGTTTTCAAAATAATAATGGAGCGCACCATGAATGAGTCACGAGGCACTGTAGATAAGGCTTTCCGATCCATTATAAGGTCGAATTTTGGCTACCGCTTGCTGGAAAGCCTTTCCTATTGGAAGTCTATGTATAGCCATGATTCATTGTCCTTTTTCAGCCTGGCAAAAGTTTCCCATTTTTCATTTGCGCTGAATCATCAAAACAAATCGCGTGTTGCCAGGCCAACAAAAGCCGCAAACCCTTGAAACGCCTTTAGTTTTAGTTCAGAGTTACTGTATGCCTCATATCCTATCATATTAATCATTATATTCGTATTTCATAAGTTTATTTGTAGTATCTCTAGTTCATCCAAACATATGCATCATATTTTTGGTTATTATATATATATCTTATTTCTTATAGGGTACTTGCTAGCTCTGATAACTATAAAATTGTATTAAATAATGAATATTTAAAGGATTTTCTTTAGCTAAATAAAAAATTATTATTTATCACTTTATCAGAGGTAGTAAATTACTCTCTTGTTCTTATATAATAATCATATACATAGTGTACGTCTTGCATTTGTTTACGCTCGCTTTTCGTTTTGTTCGATTTTTGATTTGTTCTCTTCCCCCTTAAAAACGTTATTTTGTTCGCCCATCATCGACATCATCAATCAAACACCACCCAACAACCAATCGAACCACCAACCCACCAAAACCCAACCAAAACCGAAACCTTCATGCGCGTAGCATGGGAGAGCGGACTCTTATCGAGTCGCCACGGTTATAGCCACCGATGACGACAATCGCACAGCCGATGGCCAGTACAAGGTAAATCGAATTTTCCTCACTCGCACACATGTGTATCTCTCATCCACTTTATTTACGTTTTTCACTTTTCACACACTCTGCTTTCCTTTCGATTTTATGCGCTTTACTAACCCAAACCCATTCCGTTACCATCAATTTCCCTTTTCCCGGTCTATAATTGCACTTATTATTTATTATATTTGTTAAATTTGGGCATTCTTCCAATGGCATTTACCGAGCTCGGTTGACATTTAGATAGAATTGGCGAAATGCTTACAGCAGCTATAAATAGCTATGCTTCGCTATGTATAAAGGATGGCCAATAATAATGCCATAAATATGGCAATTTCCGATTTTCTCGAACTTTTTCCATTAGCTGGCCTCTCTAATGTAGTTCTTTCTTTCAAGATAGATTGCCTGGAATTTTGTTGTATTGATAGAAAACAGTTTTTTAGCCGGTTTTGAAAAATTTCCAAAAGACCAGTAGATTTTTTTTTTGTTTTTTGCCTTGATTGCATGGCAACCCCAACAATGACGTCAGAGAGCCAAAAAGCATTGCGCGGGCTTCTCAAAAAAGAGAAACACTTATAGACACCGTTAAAGATAGAATGCCAGACACTAGACAGCTGCTAAGACTAAATATAATATAATATTCGGATTTATTTTATTTCGATTCTTCTTTTTTGCTTTTTCTGGCTAATTCCAAGGCTTCCGAGGTCGGCTAATGCATAGTAAATATATATTTATAGCTGCAATATAGGAAAAGTTAATTTTCATTCAGTTTTTTCTATTTATTTTTTGTCGTTTCTTTTTAATTTCTTTTGTTTTGTATACGTAATATATGTAGGTACGAAACGAATGTTTTGTTCTGTGCACCTCAATTCATTTACGTGCTCTACTCATTTCGATCGAGAGCGTCATTTAGCGCGCATTTGGCATGCCTTAGATTACTAGAGCTTAACGTATAGAGCGGTCGTTTTGAATATTCTCACGCTCGAACTCATTTCGGAATGGTTTCGCCCGCACTCGATAACATCCCCGTGCACAGGTTTAGGAAATCTTTTGACAGGTTGTAAATTACATGGGTAAGTAGCTAACAACGGACAACGGTTCTATTGAAATTACTATACCCCTAACTCTAAATGGTAACCGGTGTGTATTCTATCGAAGGTTTCTTGACTCCTTATCCCCTTCAGTAAAACTATCCCTTCACTCTTTAACCAACCCCAAACACTCTGAGTTATGGTGAGCACTCTACGCCTTTTCAAAGGCCTAACCATGGCATGAAGTAAATCGAATTCTGTGTCGGCTTGTGGGTCTATCGCTGCAGTAAACCAGTAAACTTCGTCCACTAATATATTATCCCTCTGAATTCAACAGTCAAGACGCAAGATGCCGGCCAAAGTTAATAAAAAGGAGAATTTAGATGATCTCAAACAGGAGTTGGATATCGACTTTCATAAAATCTCTCCTGAGGAATTGTATCAGCGCTTTCAGACACATCCCGAGAATGTAAGTGCCCCACCCTTCGGTAGATGGTATTCAATATGCAAACTGACCCCATGATCTTCTGATCTCCCGCAGGGTCTAAGTCACGCCAAGGCCAAGGAGAACTTGGAGCGCGATGGTCCCAATGCGCTGACGCCACCCAAGCAGACACCCGAATGGGTGAAGTTCTGTAAGAACCTGTTCGGTGGCTTCGCCATGTTGCTGTGGATCGGTGCTATTCTCTGCTTCGTGGCCTATTCTATCCAGGCCAGCACCAGCGAGGAGCCGGCCGACGATAATTTGTATCTGGGTATTGTACTTTCCGCTGTCGTCATTGTGACGGGCATTTTCTCATACTATCAGGTAGGTGTCCCCCCAAAAACTGGGCAACCGAAGAGCAGGTTACTAACGATGGTTTGGGTATCCGTATCCGTATCCGTATCCTGCAGGAATCGAAAAGTTCAAAGATCATGGAATCGTTCAAGAACATGGTACCCCAGTTCGCCACCGTCATCCGCGAGGGCGAGAAACTCACGCTGCGCGCTGAGGATCTCGTCCTGGGCGATGTCGTTGAGGTGAAGTTCGGCGACCGTATCCCCGCTGACATCCGCATCATCGAGGCGCGCACCTTCAAGGTGGACAACTCCTCGCTGACCGGCGAGTCGGAGCCGCAATCCCGTGGCGCCGAGTTCACCCATGAGAATCCGCTAGAGACCAAGAATCTGGCCTTCTTCTCCACCAACGCCGTCGAGGGCACTGCCAAGGGTGTGGTCATCAGCTGTGGCGATCACACCGTCATGGGCCGCATTGCTGGCCTCGCCTCCGGTCTGGACACCGGCGAGACGCCCATTGCCAAGGAGATCCACCATTTCATCCACCTGATTACCGGCGTGGCCGTGTTCCTGGGCGTCACCTTCTTCGTGATTGCCTTCATCCTGGGCTACCACTGGCTGGACGCTGTCATCTTCTTGATTGGCATCATCGTCGCCAACGTGCCCGAGGGCCTGCTGGCCACCGTCACTGTGTGCCTGACCCTCACCGCCAAGCGCATGGCCTCCAAGAACTGTCTGGTAAAGAATCTGGAGGCCGTGGAGACCCTAGGCTCCACATCGACCATCTGCTCCGATAAGACCGGCACCCTCACCCAGAACCGAATGACGGTCGCTCACATGTGGTTCGACAATCAGATCATCGAAGCCGACACCACCGAGGATCAGTCGGGTGTTCAATACGATAGAACCAGCCCTGGATTCAAGGCGCTCTCTCGCATTGCCACTCTCTGTAACCGTGCCGAGTTCAAGGGAGGCCAAGATGGTGTCCCAATCCTCAAGAAAGAAGTCAGTGGAGATGCCTCCGAGGCTGCTCTGCTCAAGTGCATGGAACTGGCCCTGGGCGACGTGATGAACATTCGCAAGCGCAACAAGAAGATCGCTGAGGTGCCGTTCAACTCCACCAACAAATACCAGGTGTCCATTCACGACAACGAGGATGCCAACGACCCTCGTTACTTGCTCGTAATGAAGGGAGCTCCCGAGCGTATCCTGGAGCGCTGCTCCACCATCTTCATCAACGGCAAGGAGAAGGTTCTGGACGAGGAGATGAAGGAGGCGTTCAACAATGCCTACATGGAACTCGGAGGACTGGGTGAGCGTGTGCTCGGTTTCTGTGACTTTATGCTGCCCTCCGACAAGTATCCCTCCGGATTCAAGTTCAACACCGACGACATCAACTTCCCCATCGATAATCTGCGTTTCGTCGGTCTCATGTCCATGATTGATCCTCCCCGTGCCGCCGTGCCCGATGCCGTGGCCAAGTGCCGATCGGCCGGTATCAAGGTCATCATGGTTACCGGCGATCACCCGATCACTGCCAAGGCCATCGCCAAGTCTGTCGGTATCATCTCCGAGGGCAACGAGACCGTCGAGGACATTGCCCAACGTCTGAACATCCCCATCTCAGAGGTGAATCCCCGCGAGGCCAAGGCCGCCGTCGTCCACGGTGCTGAGCTGCGTGATGTGTCCAGCGACCAGCTGGATGAGATCCTGCGCTACCACACCGAGATCGTCTTCGCCCGTACCTCGCCCCAGCAGAAACTGATCATTGTCGAGGGTTGCCAGCGCATGGGCGCCATTGTGGCCGTGACCGGTGATGGTGTCAACGATTCGCCAGCTCTGAAGAAGGCTGATATCGGTGTTGCCATGGGTATCGCCGGTTCTGATGTGTCCAAGCAGGTAAGAGAATCAGTTTATAATAGTTCTAGTTGATCCGGAGTAAAAATATCACAAAAATTGGCCATCAATTAAAAAGAAAGAAGTTAAATTTACAAATGAGCGTGATATTTCTCTTATCCAAACACTTACGATTTCATATTAACATTTAATATGGTTTTTTATCGAAGCGATAGGCTGTATTTCTTATTATAACCAAAGTACGGATTTTGTTGAAAACGTCTTTAAGTATGGGGAAACACCATCTTATTTTCCTTTCTGCATGAGCTCATGTTTTTGGTTTATGACAGTCTTGTAGTAAGTGAGAGATGGCGCAATATGGATTTGAGTTATTGTTGTATTTACCGCGAATGCCTAAATTAATTATGTGATCCTGCGCAGGCTGCTGACATGATTCTGCTGGACGACAACTTCGCCTCCATTGTGACTGGTGTGGAGGAGGGTCGCCTGATCTTCGATAACCTGAAGAAGTCCATTGCCTACACCCTGACCTCCAACATTCCCGAAATCTCGCCCTTCCTGGCCTTCATCCTCTGCGACATACCACTGCCACTGGGAACCGTGACTATTCTGTGCATCGATCTGGGCACTGACATGGTGAGTTTTGGCCTCCGGCCCGAATCCAATCCCCGTCGAAGATTAATGTTAATGTTGCAACTAAGTCAGTACCATTCGAGCAAGTTAAATGTTAAAGTTGTAGCCCACCCCAGTTAATTGTTAAGAACTAGCCTGTTTAACACCCACTCTGAACTCTGACCGTAAATTGTGCGGCTGACTGCACTGGCGATGGCGATCAGATTCCTGCCATATCGCTGGCCTACGAGGGACCCGAGGCGGACATCATGAAGCGCCGGCCGCGCAATCCGGAGATCGATAACCTGGTCAACGAGAGGTAACCGCGCTAGCCTCTCCATCCAGTTGAAGTCACAGCTTGAGAACTCCGCCAGTGCTAGGCTATCTATCTATTTATCTATCTATCGAGTAGTTTAAGTGCTCTCATGTCCCGACCTCTAGCTACCCACAGATCTAGGCCGAAACCGAATTGAATTGAATTGAATTAATGGATTTGAAATTGTGTAAACCGTTGCTAATGTAACTACCTGCCAAATTCCAATACCTAGGTGCCAGCCATTTCATTGGCCTACGAACACGCCGAAGCCGATATTATGAAGCGTCCGCCACGTGACCCCTTCAACGATAAATTAGTGAACTCAAGGTGCCAATCAAGTCAATTTATACCCCACACTAATACACACACACCACACCACACACACTCACCAGCCCACTAATCTCAACCACTAAAAAATTAAAAATCAAGACTGAAGTAAAGAAAAGCGCAGATCAAGAGAAAACCATATAACTATAGCATATGTCTTATGTGTATGTGGCTGGATTGTTCTAGAATAAGATGGCCTAAACGAAAAGCAGCGCAAACAAATAACAAAGCCGTTGACACGTTTATGGCTTACTAACTACCCAACTTACTCTTAAGAATGTCATCACTCGTACATGGCCACCACACCAGCTTTACTCTCAGATCTCATCTCTGTAGCATATGTCCATTCGGTGGCAGATCGCTCGTCATGCATATAACCATCTATACATAACACCATCTGCTCTGTACATTTCAAGTACAAGTACATTTCCATTGCCCATCGTTCTTAAGTTCCGAACCCAAAAAGTTATATATAAAATGTATACATACGCATATAACTGTTTCCACATGTACAATTCAATCATCCCGACTTTGAATCTCTAGCCCAAAATCGAATACCGACTTCATCAGCCATACTCTAAATGCTCTAAATGTTAATTGGTGTGCGTCGTATTTCGTTATTCTCTCACAAAAATAAAAATCAGATACATATCGCTCACGATTTTCGTTTTGTGGTGTAACTAACACTGAGTTAACCGTAAGATCCACCCCTCGACGTTATTTGAATTAGACAAATTGATTGGCATTTGTAATGGATTTTTAGTTTGTATAACTTGGCAAAATTTCAATATCAAAAGTACCAATTGCACACGATTTGTAGCAACTAACCCAAAATTAAACCCATTGATTTTGTTTCATGATTTAAATTTAAATCGAGAATTTTCATTACCTTATGTTTAACTCTGTTCGTCACTCCACACCCCAACCATTGCCCAATAAGTCTTTGCAGCAGCCTAAGTTCGATTTAAGGGGGTTCTATAAGTTATGCAATTTAGCCTGTAAGATATACCCATACCCGAACTGAATCAGCGGTCGATCCCTCAGCTCAGCGGATTTTTCAGAGTTTTTTGTGAAACCATCCCAGGCAGATGTTCAAGCAGAAGCGAGTTTATGTTCCCATAATTTATCGTACTTAATTTCATTTATTTTTTTCCACTTCAACCACTACCAACCGATAAACCAACCCACAACAAACGATCGTTCGCACGTTTAGGTGCCAGCCATTTCCTTAGCTTATGAGACGGCTGAATCCGATATTATGAAACGCCAGCCGAGGAATCCCTTCCAAGATAAACTGGTCAACGAAAGGTAAAGTTTCGCTCTGTGCTGATCTGCAATCAATTACAACAATTACCAGAACAACCAACAACTATCTACCAACCAACCAAACAAACATCAGCAAGAATTGAATTTCAAACTAAAGTAAAAGACACATATCCGAACGCAAATCAAGATTTTGCATCTTCTGCAACTCTATGAACCACAAATAATTCCTCTTTCTCACGCAATGAAAAGCAAATTGAATACCATTGAATTAATTTGTACTTTGGACGGCCAAAGTCTTTAAAGCAAGCATAAAATCAAAGTACGCTTTCTTTCTATCCTTCAAGTCGAAGATAACTGAAATCATTTTACTCTATTTATCTCTATATTATCCGCTATATCTCTGTCTTTCTATATACTAACTAAAATATTTTAAAATAGCTTAAGTACTCCTTGGTTGAATGTTGATTATTTGGATTAACTCCACAAATGTTTTCCATGTTTTATGTTAAATGTTTTATTTGGTAGCTTTTCATTCGATTTCTGTTTGATGTTCCCTTATTTACTTGAACATTCTTCAGGTTCTTCTAGTTTCTGATATTTCCGATCAGATAGTACAAAAGTAAAGCTCAAAACGATTAGTATTCTGGATTCATACATAACTATTATACTGTAATTGGTTCAAGGTGTGTTCTTAGAGAATTCGCCAACTTTTCTTATAAGATATTTCCTAAGCACACTTTAATCACTGGGCTTAAAAGTCCCATGGATACCATATATAATGTTTTTTTAGAAAGAACTTTATAAAAAACTTAAAGTATGTTTTCCTTTTGTATTTTCTTCGTACGTTTGGAATTTTGTAAGATTTTTGATTTGTTTATGCAGTCGTGCAATATATCCTATTATTATACGCTGATAATTGTAATTGTAATCATAACTACATATATTTAGCTTCATATTAATTACATAATCTCAATAGAATTTTTCCAACTCCTTATAAGTTTGTAACAATGAAGACACACGGAATACCAAAGTCTTCGAATGCCATTCGGCCAACGTCTCGGAAAATATTGCACTTGAAATATTTAAAGATTGAACATTCGATTAGGAGTACATTTGAAACTTTTTTTTCGTTAGCCATAAAGTCAGTTAGTTTGCCCTTCACTTTTCTGCTTAATTTTGGTAAACTTTCGCTCGCTCTTTCACTTTTTCTCCTTATCTACAATGATCCTGAGGTGCTTGGAAAAACAACTTTGGGTCATAAAAACTTTTCGTATGACTTTATTTATTGTTTCCGATACCGGAAATATGCTTAAACTCTTATTCTTATTCGTTGATAACCTGGTTTATTGATTTTCGATTTATGTTCTACTGTAGAAGTTCTACAGATCTTTGTTTATATGTTTAGTTTGAAGACCCCTTTATTTGCGGTGCGAAGGTAAGTGGCGATCAAGTTGTTTTCTAAAAGCTCAGGGCACCGCTCAGAGAACATGTTTCCATTGCTCTGAGTTTCCTTTTCGTGGGTTGATGATAGATTTTTACAATCCTGAAACAGATCTTTTCCATCTTAGTACTTAACTCTATGCTAGAGCAGGCCTATTATTAATTTAGTGAGTCTGTATATTGTATCGAACATATGTACGTTTCTCCTAATTCTACACTATTATTATTGGTAGAAAAACTTGGATCTCGACATCAATTCATTCAGCACATTCAATCAACCAATCAGTCAAGAGTTTGCCCTATATCTTTTTCGACCAACTCTCAATCAGCCATTCATTGAAACGTCTTCTTTTGAGTTGTAGTTGACCGACACTCACACAAACCTCCTTCAAAAGCAATCGAACTCAATCAAAAACCAGGCTAAAATTGTCCCTTAGTAATAATGATACATACATAACGACCTAGCGCAATTTAAGCTCTAAGCCATTCTTAAACACCCTATAACTGTGCATTTAACTACCTACCTACTGTTTACTATATATCGGTTTTACTGTTACTGGGTGCTCTATGCTCTTTCTGCCCTAGATTAGATTTAGCTTCGTAAGTACGCGGGAGCTAACAAAAAAAACACAGAGATACTTTAATACTTTTGAACATGCAACAGATACCAAATGTTGGTACTACTTGACACAGCCTCCCGCCCTCCCCTCAGAACTCTATCTATCTATTACGATCTATTAGTGAATATTAATTAGCGTATAAAGAACAAGTATTTATTATTCGCCCGCAAGCATATCTATATAAATCTTTTATACAAATATTTTTATATATATTTGTAAACTTTAATCGGATTTTCCTTTGTATTTCCCTACATTCTTTCAACTCTTGTTATGTCTTTCTTTTGATTACCAAACAACCAAACTAACAAAATTGCAACTTGCACAAATACCGATAACCGAACAATCAATAACCATTATTGCCATATACCGCAAGATTCCGGCCATTTCACTCGCTTACGAGCAAGCCGAGAGCGATATTATGAAGCGTCAGCCGAGAGATCCGTATCGCGACAACTTGGTGAACCGCAGGTCAGGAAAACTTAACGCTAAGGTTTTATAACAAAAAAAAAAAAACAAAAAACTCCAATATCCAAGTGTTAACCGTCTTTTAGTTGATTAGTTAAGAACTAGAAAATGAACAAACATGCAACCATCTTTTACTTTACCAACTTTGAACTTTGTTTGATGTGTTGTGGTCGCGTTTCTTGCATCGTAATTTGGCCAAAAAAAAGAAATAGATCAACCGATCATCAACCAGTCTATATCAATCAATAGATCGAATGCTAAATTCCAAATTTCACACAGAAACTTTTGCGACTGTTTGTTCGTTTGCTGATGCGTTCCTGCGTTTTTCTTTGTTTAAATTTAAATTCCACACTCTTGAAGATCAAAAACAAAAAATTACTATTTTTCTACGGTTTTGTGTTTCACATAGTTCTCTTTTGTTCCTGTTGCTATGTGACCTCCTTATGATTTCCGTTTCCGTTCTGAAACTCTCAATGTGGAATGAATTATCTTTCTTATACTCTGGAAACAAGAAACAAAATTTAAAATTTACCCTCTTCAAACCTTTGGTTATAATTTTCAATTCTTGATCTTTGTTGTATTTGATTTGATATGGAATAACCCCTTTATGTATCCCTCACTTAAATCCCTAAATCTAAGTGTTACATTTGTGGTGTGTTACTCGCACAACAAACTTCGATCCTTACACAGATTTATTGTGTGTGTTTACCTATTCAGGAACAAAATTCGTATCAGATCCAAAAGTGTCTGTTTTGCAAACCGTAGTGCCACAAAGAATAACGCCCAACAGCTGCTTCTAGAGAATTTGGCGAAGTTAGTTCAAAGAAAAACGCTCGCTCGCTCCAACGCTCACCTGCATAAACTATAAACTACAAACAAGAAACACTGAGATCACAAAGCCCACACAACAAAACATCAAACAATCGAGCTCTATTAAGTGGATGTATGTCCACCAGCTCAAAGACCAGAAAAAGACTGAACCTTACCATAAACCCCACAAAAACGAAGCTTCTGCCGTTACTCTTAGACCAGTTAGTGCGTTACTTGTAGATGAGTTTGTTCGAGCCAACGACAAAAAGAAAATCGCTTCAGTTGTGTTCTAGATACACCATATGATCGTTATATACCAAATATATACTTAGACTCGTTCCGAAATCAGGTTCCAAGTGCCAAGTCGCGGTAAGTCTGAATGTGAGGGAGGTTGTCCTGAAAATAGGTACAACTTGATATCTTTACAACAATGGCAACGGAGATTTGTTATAATTTTTTGTGTGCAGTACTCTTACGTGTTTATCTCTCTTAAGTTTGTGTTTAAGTGTAAGTTTATTATTGCGTTTATGTTTTATGTTGATTTCGATCGAAACTTCCTTAACCGTAAGTAAACGAAAAGGTTGTAGAGCTGCATTCGCCTATCGTAGTTATAATGGCACGCTTCAATGTCTTGCATGTTTAGATCTAGCACTGTATGTCCTGTATTTAGGCGCATGTTCACTTAGCATTAACAATAACTTTGCTTTTCACATCCACATCCAATGCAAAATGTAAGAAAGCCAAACAATACAATGAAATTCAAACGATTCTGCGCCTTCACGCTTTTTGTCAAGTATAAATAGAACGATTTGCTTTTGCGCGCTCTTAAGATAAACGAATCTTCAACAAGCAACAGCTGATTCAAATGAGATTCGCTCAGACACTATCCACGCTATATAGAGTAAAGTCTAACACCATTAAATCTAAACGATAAACATTCACTTGCTTAAACAATCCCTAAAAGAGCTTCAAGGTAAAGTGGCACTAACACCAATCTAACTGACTAACCCCGAGTACGGATTGGTACTCGGATCGAGGACTCTGAACGGACAGTGGCGGTCCTTGGGCAGGGTTTTTGTTCCCCCTAAGTGTTTTGTGTTTGTTGTACGTGTGTTCCTCCGTTCTATCTTCCTGTGTGCAAATGTTTACCGCTTAATTTCAAGCATTTGTTGCCCTTCTTCCCTAAATTTACCCTACCGCCCTCAATGTTCGACGACAAACAAAAACCTTGGCCAAGCCGCGCATGTTCCTGTTTCTGTCCGATGCCCGAATCTTTGCCGCTAGCCAAACCGTAAAGAAAGCGTCTTGCGTCCTGAAAAACAAACCAAACCCCACACAAAAAGAAAAAAGTGTAGCCTGCCTTTGAGAGTTGTCTAACGAGATCTGCTTATTTCTCCCCACTTCCACCTTACCCCCGCCCCCTTGACTAACCCAGGTTGATTTCCATGGCCTACGGACAGATCGGTATGATCCAGGCCGCCGCCGGCTTCTTTGTATACTTTGTCATCATGGCTGAGAACGGCTTCTTGCCCAAGAAACTGTTTGGCATTCGTAAGATGTGGGACTCGAAGGCTGTCAACGATCTAACTGACTCCTACGGACAAGAATGGGTAAGTTGGGATTCTAAGGTATCTCACCAGTTTGTTCATCGATCAGAAACGTTTGTGTTAAATAAAAGCCTTTAAATTAAAACTTATTGAAACAATTCTGATGGAATTTTCTTTAACCCTTGTAGACCTACCGCGACCGCAAGACCTTGGAGTACACCTGCCACACGGCCTTCTTCATCTCGATTGTGGTTGTGCAATGGGCTGATCTGATCATCTGTAAGACGCGTCGTAACTCGATCTTCCAGCAGGGCATGCGCAACTGGGCTTTGAACTTTGGCCTGATCTTTGAAACCGTGCTGGCCGCGTTCCTCTCGTACTGCCCGGGCATGGAGAAGGGTCTGCGCATGTACCCCCTGAAGTGAGTGATCTTGAGAGGGGTGATCTCGCGCAGAGATGTGCTAATAATGTATTTTTTATACCCAACTTTTAGACTCGTCTGGTGGTTCCCGGCCATTCCATTTGCGCTGGCCATCTTCATCTATGACGAGACCCGTCGCTTCTACTTGCGTCGCAACCCCGGAGGCTGGTTGGAGCAGGAGACATACTATTAAACACCCACTCTGCTACACTCCCCAACACACAACAGCCACATGCCCACACACACAGACACAAAGAGACACCACACCCAGAAAAACCAACACCCACAAACACCTACAAACCATGGAGAGCAACAAATAGTAATGTTTATGAACCACAAAATCCACACAACCACAGTAATAGCAACAGCAGCAGCAGCAACGGCAACAACAACAGCTACGGCTACAAAAAGCTACAGCAAGAACATATTACAATATATTTTATTTTTTTAATTTAATTATTTAAAGTAAACGAGGAGAAACAAAAATGCAAGCGATAATTATTTTAAACGTTAAGTAAATTTAAATTATAAATTAAAGCTAAAAATAAGATTTAAATAAAGTATAAATGAAAACAAAACGAACAACAATTTCGAAGAAACACCAATCACAACCAGACAGAAACAAGAACAAGAACAAATACAGCCAGTAACTAAGCAGAACAGTAACAACACCATGTTTTTAGTAAAATTATTAACGTAACGAACTGGATGAATCGATTATTTAAGCAGAAGCTTATCGAAACAATAACAAGATCCCAAAATAAAAGCTTAATGCATTCACACACACACTCGCACAGACACACTCACAAACTCTTACACACACACACACAACCGATACACAACGCATGACGAGACAAAGTATATAAGAAGTTTAGAGAAATTATAAAACGAAGTAATAAAAAAGTAAAAGAGGAAAGAAAACAATGAAAAACCTTAGCGTAGTTACCAAATAAGCCGTGAAGAGTAAACCCCAATAAAAACCACAACAACAACAACCAAAAATTAAACAAGAAACATAAATTAATTTGCAAAACTTGTGTGTGTAAACGCAGCTTAGCGCAGAAGATCGAAATATATATAAACAGAAAAACAACCACAAGAAATGTGAACACGAGGAGTATAATTGTTTATATATATACACACATATATTATATGGAAATTTGATTATATAAATGGAGCTATACAATACACCAAAAAAACCAAAATTGAAACCATAACGAAATCGACCGATCTGCACTTGGTATTTCGCCAGAGAGCCGGAGAGGGGTCTCCGAGCAATATTTGGAGGCCCGCCGGCGATCTGCGGAGAATCTGCAGAGAAGAATTTGTTAAAATCTAAAAAAAAAACACTAAATGTTTATAAATAAACCCCTTAAAACAATTGACATGCAATATTATGCTTTGTGTGCATTTAAGCCCAAAAGAAACGATGCAGAGATACGGCGGGGTTAAGTCCCCCGATATCGATATCGAGATACAGATACCTAGGCCCAGAATGAAAAACCAAACGAAACCGAAAACCAAAACAGAATAATAACAGAAGCGCCCACAAAATAAATGTTTGTAAGTTTTACACGGCACAGCGCCCCAAAATGGGGCAAGCCCAAGGCAGTATTGTGTTTACCTTTTCCTTGATTGTTTTTTATCGCTTTCCCCGCCCACACACACGCCCCAAAAGCAAACACACGAACGGTTGAGCGGTCAAATTGTTGGCCACCACATTGAAATTCAACGAATTAAAAAGCTTGGCATTGTCGTTATCAAATGAGTGGGTCTGACAAGGCGGCTAAGGCTGGCTAATTGGGAATTTCAAATTGTGAATTGTGGAAAATGATAGAAATCAGAAGGTGATATTCGGATTTTCGGACACTCAACAAGCTCGGCTAGACCGACAGTCACACCCACGCAGAGAGATATCCCCAGACATTCGAGTTTGATTCGCTGCAGTTTTCGTTTTTCAACTGTCTTGTTTTCTAACTTAGTGAAGATGATCATTAGCATTGGAGATAACGATAATTATGGCATGTTAGTTATGAAAGAAAATGAAAAACTAAACAAAATTATTATTAGTTGTTAACAAATTATATTGAGTAATTAATAATATTGATCGATGGATGCTGATGTGAAAGAGATATGATACTAAACTAAAACGAAGCAAAACAAAAACCAAACGAGGACAAAAACAAAAGATAAATAACTCATAATAATGACTACAAATATTTATAAACAAATGCAGAATTATATAAACGTTCGATGGTAAAAGCAAGAACTTGAAACAAAAGGAAAAAACACAACAAATTTGTCAACAACACGCAGAAGTAAAAATTTGCATGTAACAACAAAACAATGAGTAAACATTTTTAATTTTTTGTTCTTTCGCCCTCCGCTGTAAATGTATTTGTAGATTTAAACAATGATTAAAATAAAAAACTACATAAATAAAACTTAAAAAAAAAACCAATTCAGATGTTTTATTTTAATAGATATTTCTGGGCTTTCGAAGATGACATAATTTAAACTAAAGGGAAGAATTTTATGGATATGAAATTCCTGACTGATGCAATAATAAATTTGTTATTCGGATAACGTTCCATTATTTTATGATTGCATTAATTCATTCATTGAATTGAATTGTCGTGCCAAATAATCATACTCAGTCAAAAAATCGCGACATTTTTATGCCTACACACAAGCTGGTCGCTATAAACATAAATATATTGCTCATCCGCCCCGTGTGCACCCCTGCCGAATGAGTTTGTGTCCGTAGCGAATACAAATAGAAAAGCGGACAAAAAAATGAAAGCCAAATAAAAAAGCAGGAAAAGGTTGTGAACACACTTACAAACCCCCGTTGTGTGTGTGTAATAATGGCAATACTTGTTTGTCGGTGTGTTCGTACTTACGACTGTACTTACAGCAATGGCGTGCAGCGTTCGCTTCTTTCCACTGCGGCTGCTGGTGATGTTGCCATTGCTACGTCTATACGGCTGTGAGGCTATGGCCTATTGTCGCGGCAGGTCTCTCAGGGGCGGAATGGGAGGTCGCTGCGACAGCGGCAACATTTGGGTCTTATTAATTTCCGTTTTGCTTATTTATTTTTACGACGCCTCGCACAGCTCCCAGTTGCGGCCCACCAGCCGTCGGGGTCCCCAAACGCATACGCAGACGCCATCGCAGAAAGAAAATTTGGTGCGGGATTCCACCTTTGAAGGCACAGCGATGCCCTACGAAAATAAAGGCGGGCGTTTTCTATTCACACAGCATAAATAAATTGTTCACTTTTGATCAATTTCTAAAAAATAATTTTTACCTAATTTTGTGTATACACCGATAAAAATAGTTATAGAAACGAAAATATTGTTACATGAAATCTACACTAAAGTGAAAAAATTTCACCAATAAGATGAGTATTAAATTGAAAGTTTTGGTATAAAATTAAAACTACAAAGTATAATCTTAATGCAAGGAATAAGTAAGTTTTATTATTGTAGATATACTTTAGACTTAATATTGTGGAGACTCGGAATGCATAATTTAGAAACTTTAGAAGTCAGGCTTAAATGGTGTAATGAACTAAATGTAAATTACACAGAGGAAAGCAATTTTTCCGGTTATACGCCCACCAATTAAGTTATTTTTAAAAGTTGACTACAAAGATGGGGGCTATAATAACTTAACTATGGAGTAGTTTTACAATATACATATACTAGATTTTTAGCTGAAAAACGTATTATTCGGAGGTATCAAAGAAATATTTTCCAACCAAAGATTTTTAGAGTTTGTTTTAGAATTTAATTATTTACACATACCTATATTAAAATGTTCGTTGCTTTCAGCGTTCAGAATCTTTTTCGTTTGCCAATTATAATAATTATATAATTTATTAGATACTAGTATTCCAATGTTATCATCTCTTATTAACCTGCAGTTATTTCATTTATATGGAGCTGATTTCTATTGGTGTTTATTGGTGATAGACTCCTCCTATTATAAAGGGTATATGAAGACTCAGCAGCAACTTTTTTCCAACCGACTTAACACGGGCGTCAAAAACTTACGCGCTTGCTTGTCTAAGACAGCGGGTGGTAGGGGTTGTGGGGTGGGGGTTCTAGTTGGAGCCCCTTCCTCAACCCCTCAACCCCTAGCCCCCTGCGAAATGCGCCACTGCAACGAGAGAAAGCTGGGGAAAATAAGCCGAAAAGAGGAGAGAGGACAACGAGTGAGCGAGAGAGGGAGAGAGAGAGAGCGGCGCTGTTGTTATCGCCTGGCCAGTGTTCCATTGCCGTTCCGTTCCTTATCCTGTGCACTTTCTTCCTTATCTTTCGGCTGCCTCCCCCTCCCCTCGCGCCGCTCTTCGTGTGCAGTTCGTGCGCCCTCCGTGCGTTCGCTCGGCCTATGCCGAGGCACTCGGAGTCGGCCAATGTGGCAGTCGGTTAGAGCAGGTTAGTCTTTCATTATCCGGCGTATGAGCGTGTAACGTTTTTCCGTGATTTCCACACGCAGCAGCGGCCAGCAACAACAACAACAACGAGAACAGCAACCAAAACAATAACAACAACAGTTGAAGAGAACAGCGGCAAACGGTTTTTTTCGCTGCCCTTCTCCTATTTTAAGTGCCGAGCGTTTTACTATTTTTACTACACAGCGATACACACACAGATACACACTGCTGCATGTGGTGTGCCTGTTAATGTGTGCGTTGTATTAGCAACAACAATCAAAAAACAAAAATCGAGAAACAAAAACAAAAACAGTGTTAAATGCTAGTGAAATGATCTTCCATAAATAAATTTTGAAATAAATTCGAGAGCAAGTTGAATGAAAATGCCAAGAAAGTGCAGAAGCCAAGAAAAAAGCAAAAGCAACGATGATGTTGGAGAGCCGAAACTAGGCTAAATATCTTTGCATACTTTTGGGAAAGTTGTGCGGCACATACATACGCGTAGGGACAGCGGCAGGACCTGCGCCTGCGGTCGCCGACATTTGAACCTGTTTTCTGACCATTGACCACCGACCTCCGACCGCCGACCGCCGCCACGTCCGCCCCTTTTCCCTTTTGGCAACGGCAACGGCAGCGCGAACTGCAGCAGCCGCTAAAAGGAGGAACGGAAAATGTGCACAAAAACGGCATAAACCCACAAAAGGCACTGGCAAAAGAGTTCAGAGTGAGTGGTGCGGTTCAACAGCCTCCGGGTGCTCGTCGTGGCAAGCTCGAAACTCGCAAATTCGGCGGCAGCTTCGTGTATCTGTGTGTCTGTATCTGCAGCTGTAGCTGTAACTGTATTTGTATCTGGTGCATCTGTGTGCGGGCATCCTGCAGCTGCAGCTCTGCAGCGGCGAAAATTGTGTCAGCAGCATCGGCATCGGATCCTGCAGCTCGCCAGACTGGCGCCTCCATCTCCAATTGCCGGTAATGTATTCGTTTTAGCCCTTTTCTTTTCTTTTCCTTGGCCAAGCCAGGCTCAATCGCTCATACGCCCCGTGTGCGCGTGTGTGTAAGGCTTAGAAATTACGCATACGCCCCGTGTGCGGCGCGGGCGGTCTTACCTTGACAACGGACGGGGACAGTCAGTCCGTGGCAATTGTCAGTTTGTTTTTCCGTTCGTTTCGCTATCGATTAAGCTCTCTCGCCCTCTTAGCCGCCCCTTGTCTGCGAATTAGCGACAACTTCTGGGCCTTGCAGCATATGGCTTTGTCCACCGTCTTTTGTCTAACGCCTAATTGAGTCGTTTGTGCGACTCAAAAGACTAGCAGCACCGCAGCGGAAAAGAAAAACAAATGAGGAGCCTAGTTAGGGCTAGCATGCTATACAGACGTACGGACTTTATACTGCCCTACAGGTGAGACGTCAAATAGGGATCAAATTTCACATAACCTTTCAAAGCGATGATAAATAATAAGTTGCTATAGAATCTAGAGAATTTACTGTTTGGATTTTATGGGAAATCTAGCTCTTAAGCTACCAACGATACTTTTTGCTTATGATTATGGCATACTCTCTATCAGGACATCGAAAGAAAAAAGGAAAGGAAAACAGTCGACACGGAGGCGGGTAAACAATTGGAAAGCGGAGCACTCGCGACTCAGCCAGCCACTTGAGTTTTTCCAGCACGTTTCTGACCCATCATGGGGTGGTGGGTGGCGTTTGCCTTTGTCAATATCAGTCAAACTGTTCGCTTCACTCGCCTGACATTTGATTACCATTCCTGTTTAGAGTTCACTTTGTGTCCCTTTGTACAAGTAAATAACCATTCATTCATTCATTCCTTTATGGGACTCCTTTCTTCGCTGGCCATTGAATGGAAGGTCCTTCCGAAAGTATTTGTCAATTGGACACAACTGGAGGATTCCCAGAAATTTCAATAGAACTGAATTGGGGATCTTAAACCTTATCAATCTAAATGTCGGCAATTAACTAGCTAATCAATCAAGTACCCAAGCATCAGCATGACTCGAAGCACTCGAAATATTCTTGGTTCCTGATAAGAGCACCATGCCTCGGGCAATTTAAAATTGAGTATTCAGCTTGTTAGGCGAATAGTAATTAAAGTCCAGAAGAGACAAGCATTTGGGGAAATTAATTTAATGTTTGGCTCCGGCGAATTAAAAGCAGCAGACCACACGGCAAAGCCGCAGCACAGCTCTCAAATGAAAATTCAGCGCTTTAAAGGCTTAGAGAGAAGTGGCAGGCACTCAAAGGCTTATGCCATGCATACGTAGCAGCCGCAAACAGTGGCGAAATACTAACTTTCCTATTTTTCGTATTTTTTTCTGTGAGTGAAAAGACCAACTTTTCTAACTAACAAAAAAATAAACCGCGCACATGTGTACACAAAAGAAACCAGAGGAAGAAAACTGCAAATAACAAGATTCGGTCATGTTTGATTCATGAAACCGGCAGCCAGTTCCCTCACCCCTCACCCCTCACCCAATTGAACAACAATGGGGAAATAAAATTACAGTTGCAGTGGCCATGGCAACTGGAAGCCAACATTTCGCACAATGGCGCAGAATCAGCAGCTTTAGCAGTTGCAGTTCTTCCGGGCCAAAAGGGAAAACATAGAGCCCCCAAAAAAGCATCCTTTCGAGTGTAAAGTTGATGCAGGATTCCTCTAGCAGCAGAGTTAATCATACGTCTGACAGTAAAAAATCGCCTGCTATGTGGAATAAAAAATAAGGAAAGCGCTAGCTTCGCTTTTCACATTTTCCTGCTAGATTTACCGTGTATGTGGCATCAAATTGCGCATACGCCCCGTAAGCCGTCGGGCCGGCCAGATCTGCAAGCGATTTGATTAAGGCCAGCGAGCCATAAAGAATGTAGAGAATTGCTGAAATAAGGCTTATTTCTAAGCCAGCCAAGTCGAGCATAAAATGCAGGCAGCTTCCTGGGGCAAAAAATAAGAAAAAAAAGGCGAAGGACTCGAATACGTTTTCTCCGTAAACCAGGAACGGCAATTAAATTGTGACGGCGATGATGGCGGAGGCGCAGGCGGACTCGGAGTATATATAAATTAAAAGAGATAAAAATTCCATAAAGATGACAAAAATCAAAGGGAACGAGGAAAAGGCAGAGGCAATAAATAACGGAAAAACAACTGAAAAAAGGACGGGAAAAGGACAGAATCACAAAATGGCGACGATGGCGCTGACAGGCGAGCCTTAAGTCAGCTTTTGTGGCGAAACAAAAGACGCGCGAAAAGAACAAGATATTGGGATATCTAAATTACCGTTGTCACGCACCTAAGCACACACACAAACACACACACGCACTCGCAGCACGTACACATAGAAATGTCGGCATTGTGTCAGCACGGAAACCAAAGTGAAAACCTTTCATTTCATTTTCCCCCAGTTCCATTGACTGTGCGAACAAAGGCCAGGGAAATGATAATTTTCCGCTTAACAGACACAGAAACACCCACTGGAACCACCCTTATGTGGGATTCGGTTGTCGAAATAAATTGCCAAGAAATGAAATTGAAACGCTTTCAATTAACTCTTCGCATTGGGCTGTACTTAATCCTTGTCACATTAGCTTGAGTTCGCATTCAGGTTTCAATTAAGTCTATGTGACGCGTGCCTTAAATATTCATCGGGGGCCAAGGCAGCAAAGGGCATAATCAGGTGCGTTAAGGTGAATAATTCAAAAGTGCTGGGTGGGGGGTGTAGTGTTCCAGGGATTCGAGCCGGATACAGGATAACACACATGCACATGTCAGGAGAATCTTCATCTTCATCTGGCCCCGTTCGAACTTAATTTCCATTTCAATTTTCCCCATTCATTGAGGTCCTTCCTCCGTCCTGCTCCCTGACCCCATTCGTTTCGGGACAAAACTACTCGCATGCACTGAGAGAAAATATTTTTTAAATTTAAAAACAACAACTAGATTTCAAAGCAGAATTAAATATGTAAAAAGAAGCAAGCAAAGTCCCCAAAATATATCTAAAATATGTACAAATTCCAATCCATTCAACTTTTTATATTGTGAATAGAAAACAATTATTTTAATGAAATTATTAACCATTTAAGTACAATTTATTATTGACCTCTCATACGCAGATTGCTAGCTAAATTGATTTTGCACAGTATATTATATAGTAAGCTAGGGGGCGCCATTTTGGCTCTGTTTGCCGGCTCTAATGGATTTCCAAGGCGGAGCATAACAATTTGTTTGTGGGCCGAAACTGTTGCTCCGGCCGGGAAGTCTGCCACAATGATTATTACGATGATAACGGCGACGATGAAATGATGATGATGATGATGGCGATGGGATAATGTGATTTTTCCCAGCGATTTGCGAGCAGCCTGCACCATCGTTGCCGTTTTCATGCCAGGGCAGGCATACAAATTACATGACAATGGCCAAAGTTGTACAGTGTTTATCGGCTATGAGGGGCAAACGTTACCCAAATCAGCAGCAGGAAAAAGAATGGCTAAAATCACTTGGCAAACTGTTTGCTCTGCTGATTGGCCACGACTTAATCAAGCTCTGCGTCAGCGTTTTCATTCATTGAAAGATTGATTGATGCACTGACCGATTGCTAGTTTTTATCCCCGCCCCCAAAGCAAACATCTGGTCAACCATCCATCAGGGAGCAGGGTGGAATGGAGAATGGAGAATGGAGCCTGCTGCTGCTGACACACGGCAAATTGTCGAGTCCAGTCGCAACTCTTTGGCAACACACACAACTGGCATTCTTGATTCCGTTAAAGTTTTTCCTTTCCAAATGGGCAAAGTGGGAGAAGCCCCTGCGGAAGCCCGACCGCAGCAAATAGTTTGTGCCACCCATCCCATCCACTTGATATGGCAATGGCGAGCAACTTTAACAACGCTATCTAAACCAACTTTGGCATGTCAGGGCCTCGACTCCTCCTGCTCCTCCTCCTCCTTCGCATTCAGCAACCCCCGCAGCTTGGAGTGAAAACTGGTTTGGGGCTAGAAAATCAATAGCAGCCTGGCTGCGACATATACACACGCATATATTTATGCGGCACGCAGCTGCCTCGCCTCCCCCAACTTTCCCATTTTCCATTTCCCAACTCCATCTGCTTTCGCCTTAGTGCCTAAATCATGGCTAGCAAGTGATAATATCCTGCCCGAAAACTCGACTATTTGACACTGTTAGCTCGAGTTCGGCGATTATTCATCGAAAGTGAGCTTATCGCCCGTAATATTATTTTTAACTTGGAGAGCAGCAACGCAGTAAGGAAATCTATGGCGAGTAGTTTAAGTAGTAGGTACATAAGCCCATATGTCATCCCACTTAATAGTCTGGGGGCTTGTTTAGTTGTTCAGAGCGCATTGTTAATTATTATTTATGATAGCGCTTTGTCTCAGATTCGCTGTTGTGAAAGAGATGTGACTGTGCTTATATTCGCTTGACAACTGGCATTAACTTTGGCCAGATGACTGCATGTTCGTTTCGGGACAATGGAAGCCCTACAAGAAAATACTATTAGTCAAAGCGAGACGTGACTAATGTGTACCAAGGTCCTCGAGTTGTTTTTCGTTTGTCTCAGAAAGAAGGACATCCTCTAATGACCTTTTGTGCGTGTATTTCTCTTGCATATAAATCCTAGTGCAATTCCCTGGCAAATGGCATCCTCGGTGGTATGCTGACATTTAACGTTGAAGCGATTTGAAATCAAATCAATGTCAATGCCAGCCATAGTTGATGGCAGATCGCGATGCGATGCGATGGGTGTGCGATACTGGCCTTGATTGCGCTGTCTGATTGCCATTGACCAGTGATGTGGGTCCTCCAAGGCAGATATGGCCGGGCATAATTGACAGACCAACAGGCATCTATCTGCCGCCGCACACCAGCTCAAACGCACTCACACTCCCACACGCAAAGCTGAGATACGGCCGGGAATGAGTAGTCTACTTTCAGGCAGACTGCCTAAAAGCCTGTTTCCGGTGATGGTGGTACGAGAATTTGCGCCTTGTTGCGTCCACTCCGCAGTCAAGTGGCAAGCCCACGCCCACTCACGCCCTAATACTTACAAGCAGACTTACAGGGGAAAAAAAGGATACCAATATAACGATTTTAGCATATTAAATATTATTAGTATTGAAACTTTTCAATGTTGTCTTCTAATTTGATTTATTTAAATGGTTAATTTGGACTAAATTTACTTTTTTTAAGTAGAGAAATAAGTTATAACGCCTTGAGTAACGTTTTCTTTTTATAAAATGCTTGGGAATATACAAAAATATTTAAATAAATTAATTGTGATTGAATTTTATTCCAATTTTATTACTGCGTTTTTCGCCGCAGTGCGGAGACTTTCGCTAAACGCCCGACTATTTAAATCTTAACACAGAGCTTTGTGCGTATCCTGGCAGAAGTGTGAAATACAGTTATAAATAAATAAGAATGCTCAAAACTCACACATTCGAGAGACATAAAAAAAGGGATATTGTTAAATAATAAACAGTTTACGCTCTGACAGCACACAACAGGCGTGAAAATGTCGGTCGGTGGGGGCGTGGCCGTTCAACTGTCAACACAAAATGATACACATCTGCACACCCACTCACATTCACATTCACATCCACTCACACCATGCCGAACCATCCTATACCGCACCACACCAATCCACTCACAAGTTTTGTGACAAGAAGGCATTTCGAATCGACGATTCGTATAACGACCGTCATCAAACTTGTTGTTATAACGTGGCAGCTACAGCAACAAGGACAATATCAAAATGTCGCCAATAAGGGGGGTAAAATATGCTGACATCGCCAACTGTTCCCACTCGGTCCCGTATTAAACATGTCATTTGACGTCCCTGGATTCGAACACCGAAGACCGAACACCGAAACCTGTCAGACATCCTCTTGTTAGCATAACGAATCTAAATACCTCTGTCACGGAAGCCTGACAAATCTAGTCCCTGAAACAAAGCCCCGCACAAAGGATATAACAAACTGCAGCCGAACCATATCTGCCTGGGAGTGAAATCACCGCCACCCAAAGGGGGCTTGTGCCAAAGCGATTTATGGCTTAAGTAAAGTGTGCAAAGCACTTACTGGCAGATTCAACTCGTTTTCAGATTTCACCAAAGGACTTTAAATCTCGGTGAAAGTGTCGGGTTTCCCCAGTAATTCCCCAGTGCGTTTGACATGCAAACTGGCAACTTTTGGTTCATGCTAAATATTTAATTCAGTTCCTTTTTTCGACCCACATGCCTAATCTTGGCCAAGAGCTTACTTGGCCGCAATTTCGTTGGGCAATAGCTAATTGCGGATAGTATCTTCAAGTCGATGACGTGATAGCAGCTATCAGGCAGACCCCATTTAAAACTGGATCGTATAACACGGTGAGCCAGAAGGCGAGAATATGAAGATGAAGGGTAGATATCAGGTGTAGTGGTCGCACAAACGTAATTGCCCCGACTTATCGCCGGTGATTCGGACCCACTATTGTATTTCTCCCCATCGAGTTGTCGTATCTGAGGCCGCTCCGTGCGTCACATACCATATACCTTATGTATACGATCGCGAGGGGCCAGAGACTGGGTAGAAAAAGCCAGCTGATATCTGCGGCTGCCAAAGTGGCGATTTGATTAGACGACACGCGATCCGAATGCGAATGCGAGTGGGAATGCGAATGCTCTGATTTATACTTCATGAAAATCAAAATCGAAACAGAGCTAACGATTTCCCCAAGAGTCAAACACCGAAAGGACCGAAACCGGATCCCCAGGTGAGTTATCCGGCCACGCCCGTCCACCGGCACCATCCATATACCGTTATCTCACCAGTACGGCGCACCTGGCTGAGCGGCACTGGTACTGTGGCTCAGTTGCTGGCCAGGAAGCGAGCGAAGGCCACCCACCCGACGGGCGGGAAAAACTATGAATTGTCACGCCTGAGACGAACTGCGGGGCGTTCTACTATCCACTCTTGAGTCTCCAGCGTTCAGTTACCCGGCGAGTCTCCAGTCTCGATTCCCGATTCCCCATCTCCTCCAAGCACAGAGTCAATCCCATTCCGGAGTGAGTATCCCTGGGGACAAATCCCGCAGCACTTCACTTACATTAGAGTCGTGAATGAGATGTCTAAGACTGTTCACACAGGCGGTCGAAAAAGTAGCAACATTAAATCGTAAAAGTGAATTTTATATAGCTCGATTTCTTATAATTTCAAGTGAAGTCAATATTTTTTTACCGATTTTTAAATTTATTTCTTAAAATGCATGTGGGAACATTGTTGATAAATACAACCATTTTTATTTAATTTAGTTTTTATTTAATAACAATTTAAACATTAATTAGCATTGTCAAGCGAAAACAAGAATTTGTTGTGATATTTTTACTCAATATTAGGCTTTAGATCGTGTTTTTTTATAAACTCATGCACAACGATATGTTCAGGCCAAAATGCAGGACTTAAGATCATTCTATATATTGGATCAGGTGCCAGGACTTTAAACGATGAAATCTTTCGCCTTTGTTTATTATATAATTTTCTGACTTGGATGTCATCGGGATCGGGATAAGAAAGTTTGGCAATAATGTAATGTTTAAGCGCATCTTCAGTTGTTGATGTTGTGAGCCTTGAAACGAACACAGCCTTCAGTGGAGGAACAGCTGTCAGGATATTGGGGATTGGTATTATGGGTAGTACCACAGGAGCCGCATTATAATGCTTGATTTTCACTGAATTTGATTCCTCAAGTTTCTCTTCAGTAACATTTTCCCCAAAATTACATTTATCTTGTTTCCACGGTTCTGATCGAAACTCAGAATCAGCATCCACTAGAGTAGCAGGCATTTGACAGTCTAGTAAATCTATTGAAAAATACAGAGTTGAAAAATATTAAGTTTATCAAAAGAAGCAAAGTTAGGGCTAAGCTCCTTACGAGATGAAAATGCCGATTCCAAATTCAAAAACTTTTCATGAGCAGCTCGAACTTCGCTGAAGAGCTCACTGATTTCCATCCGCGTTTGCCTCATAAACCTGCCCATTTGGGACTTAATCACTCTGCAGTCTTCACAGGCCCATTTGAGACCATTTTTCATTTCGATCAAGTCCCGCACATTTTCAGTTATGCCTGCGCACTTGATGTGGGCATATTCGTCACATAACCAGCACCTAATATTCTCTTCAGTAGTAATCAGGTTGTTGAATTCGCAGTTATCTATGCAGCAGATCAACATCTTTAGAGTTTTGTGGGCCAGCAGACGAGTAATGACGACAAATATAACTGTAATATTTCTTTGAGTTTTGAAATAATATCACTGATCAATAACTTAAACAATATACGCACGAACGATATTTGTCCTTAAAAGATTAGTATAACAAATAAACCAAAAATCAGGGAGCACAGATAAGCGGCGTCAATCTCTTTCGAAGTTCGAATGACGAATGAATAAAGAGGCCTCCAGATCGCTTATGTTGTATGATGGTGATTAGATTTTGGTGAAAATAGAACCCAAAAGTTTTTCAGTTCTCAAAATGGACTATCTCTTGAGCAAACAGTATGTGCCGCCAGTTTTCCACTTTGAATTCAAAGAGCTATGTATGGAGAGCATGAGTCTCTTAGAATGGTAGCAACAAAAATGATGTTCATAACGCCTGGAATATGAAATTTGTAGATTCACATCTCCTGTGCTAGAATTTTGATCATATCTGTATATATCATGACGTCGTGTGGGAATAGAAATGAAATGCACAGGAAAAGCCGCTTAGCTGGGAGACGGAAAATATGCGAATAAATTATGTGTGGCAACCTAGCATATATGTTTAGACATCCACATGAGTTGCTGTAATCCTCACATGTCTGCCCGGCATATTGGGTCTCTGCAGGCGTCTTTTGTTCACGACGAAAGTGTTTTTGAAATGAAGAACCACACGGCCAACAGAATTAGCACAATATTTGCATGGCTACCAAAATGTGATTGCCTGCATTTTGTTAAACTTAGCTAAATATCGCATACAATAATAAACAAATCAGAGAAAAAAGGCGTCGAAAAATTCGGTTGATAGAGTGCTCAAACCATAGGCGAATGGTAAATAATAGAAGGGGGAATCATCACAGACATATGGGGGACTTTACTACTTGGAGGTCGTTTAAAATTGGACCCACTAAAAACGAACATAAAATATTATTTGTTAGATATTAATAAAATCCATTATTCATTCTGGATGAGTATTCGTCTTCCTAGGGTTACCAGATAAATATTTTCCTTTGTGTAATTGAAAAAATGTGATTAGTCTGAAGGGGAAATAGGACCCAAGCGATAAGCATTTTACAAATGAGCTGGCACTATCGGGCCTTTACTGAAATATTTACTCAGAGCTGTAAGGCTATGAAATTACACAACATTTATAAATACATTTATGTATGTTCTTGGAAAAAATCGTGTTTCTCTTTAATTATACCATTGACATGTCGTCGCTACAGTTGCGTTGATAGCTTTTTTCCGACCCATTTTTTGTCATATTCTCCCGTCTCTGAGTTCGCCCGATTTCCCATCGTACATATGTAGGCGGCTGGCAAAACCGAAAAAACACCGAGCGCAGAACAAAAGCACACCAAATAATTATAAACTGGGGGACACGGACATGCCAGAGAAATGCCGCCAGAGAAAGGGAGAAAGCAGAGGCAGACAGGCAGACGGACAGGTGGTAATATCGGGGATTCTGGCGGTGGATTTAGTCGTGCGTTGGCTGCCAATTGCGAATGCGAATCGCGAAAAAATGGAATCCGAAATCTGTGCCAGCTGACGGGCAACCATATAAACCATATAAAACATCTGTACGGGGAATTACTTAACAGGCAATTAGCCGTGTTGTGTTTGATTTGCTAGACGATTTCGAACGGGAATGTTCCTTGAACTTGGGACCAAACCAAACCGAAAAATTGGATCGACTAGAAAACCGTCGGAAAACGTATGTGTATAGCAACGTATTTTGTGAGCAACGTAACAGCGTAAACAAAATGCCGTTTTTTCGTTTGGCCCGCTCATCTTTTCCCATTCTCACTTTACACTAAGAAAAACGAATATTACTATCAACCGACAACCTAATTTTTAATATATATTTTTTAAAATACGATTTTTTTTAAATCACCAAGAAACAGGTCAAAAATGATAACAACATGGAGTAGGATATGTTTCAAAATAATCTCTAAATGTGTTTGAAACAACATTTTGCAACACAAATTATGCCCGATAAATATATATTCTAAGAAGTAACCAATAGTTTTTCTCTCTGCATTTCTATTCCCGTTCCCACGTTCATACTCTTTCATATTCGCTCAGTCGCATTCTCAGTCCTTGGCGAAACGCGGCGCGTTCGATCGCCAGACGATTATATTATTTTTTGTTTGTGCTAATTTTAAAAATCGGCGTTAATTTTGGATCTACGGCCTTTAACGGGTGTAAGGGCTGGCTGAAAAATCAACGCTCGATACATTTAATAAGCTGAGCAATGTAAGGAACGTGGTAGCTGCCTTTTTGCCCGGGGCAAAGCTTTTTAATTAATTTGCAATCTCTTAACCCGACGTGCAACCGTTTTCCAATAATGGCCAAATGCAATTTACCGCCGGAACGAGAAGCGGAGGGGAGAAATTGGAACGCTTGCCCAGCATATGTTCCGTGCTCCCAGGGGCGTCTGTGTGTCTCATCTTCATTTACTTTCACCGCTTTCTCCCCCATTTCCCAGCCAGGGCAGACCTCCATCTCGCTCTCTCCCCATCAGGCCGTCCCGCTCTTTGTCTATCTATATCGGCGCTGCTGTCGGCTCTTGTTGTAATTGCTAAATTAATGCAAACGTTGATGATTATCTGAGCCCCTTCGCCATAAACCGTGGGGCATATTGATTTATTGGATTTCGAAGCCAGGGCCAACGTGTCGGGCCATCCAAATGTGCATATTAAAAAAGACTCGAGTGTAAATACGCCAAAAGTCTGAATGCAAATGCTTTAGCAGGCGACTTAACTCGGCGAACTGTAGTGCCAGTTTATCTAGTAAAGAACTTCTGTTGGACACTGAAGAAAAAGTTCCAGTACTTACAATACTTCATTTGTCGATAAAATGTGAAAAGCTATTATTGGAGTATTGTTCTAAGCAGCTCTGAAAATAATTGAATAATTAAAGCTAAGGCGAATTAAAGTTTATTTAAATACCTACTTTTAACAGAGGCGAAATCAATTCTGTGTATACTTAACCAAAGGATTGCTTTATTAATTTGATAATTAAAAAAAGATTAACTGTCTTTTATGGTGCGGAAAGTATTTACTAAAACCAGAGAGAGTCCTTTCCTACTACTCGCATGGTGTTTCAAAGTTTTCGGTGCAGAGTTTTGCTTGACTTTGTGTTGCTGGAAGTTATTAAACTTAAGTTCCCATGCCGTCAGACCCTCCTTTTTTGCCAGTTGTCAACAGTTTTTATCTGCAAATGTGCAATTCCCTCGTGTTCCCCTGCTTTTATGCATTTATCTTCGGTCTGTCTTGTCAGTCACTTGTTTGCTTTTTGCTGCCATCCAAACGTTAATGTTTTTGGTTCCGCTTCTGGTTCCCCTTATTGACTTTGGAGTAGGGTTGGTAAAAAAATCGATAACACTATCGATACTATCGATGGTTTTAATATTTAGGAAACATCGATGGTTTGGGCCCACAATCGATACTATCGCTTAAAAAAAGTAATTGAATTTTACATGCAACTTTTGGTATATTGAATGAAAAAAATTATTTTAAAGTATATACATTAAAATCGATATTTTAACAACCCTACTTTTGAGAATTATGAACACATGTACATACATAGATACTATCGATCTTGGTCAAGCTGATTTCTATACACTTTTCTCTCTTTGGGCTTGCAATTCAATTTGCAACAAATTTTTCTGCAGCTAAAATCATCTCATCTCATCTCGTCTGCTTCTCATTTCCTAGGAAAATGAACTTTGTTTGCCTGTAGTTTTCCGTTTCTGCTCTGGCAAATTTTATAGCTGCACTTTTGTTTATGTTTTATGCTGTATATTTACGCATTTAATTTCGTTTTCGTGTAAATAGACAAAACAGCTGAACGACTGCCTGGCGAAGCTCAAAAGCAAAGCTACGCCCCACAAACGCCCACCTCTAGGGCGAAATGAACATTTCGAACGTTTGCAAGAAAATTGCTTTCAAAAAACAATTAAATAAATAAGTTAATTTGCATCAGCTGGGCAGTATCAAAATATGTTTACAATATTTAAAATAATATTCATTATAATTTAATTGTTGGTGGCTTTAATCTATATAAAAAATAAATGGTGTTTTTGGAAATTAAAGTAAGGTATATTTTAGCAGATGTATTTCAATGGTATTGCTACATTTTCAGCATTATTCTTTAGTTTTTTCTAAAGGGGTTGTGGTATAATAGCAAAAATACTTCCTAGTGAATAGGTTAAGTCTGCATTTTTGGAACACTTTAAAGACATACTGGGTATTACTATTGCAGCACCCTACTTATGCATCTGGTGCCGCCCGTTTGGATCTGGGCGGGCTTTTCTAGCGACTATTTGCGGGCTTTCGCAACCTTCGGTGGCAGTGGCATTGCGCTTGGCGACACACTCGTGATGCAATGCACCCGAAATAGCTGCCCAAGAATAGGAACAAGTCAACTAACTAACGCTCCGCCTCTCCTCTCCCCTCTTCTCTTCCCGCAGGTGCAGCGGCCCAACTGCGTCAGAGTGTTGAACGTGCCATTGCGAGAATGCCTTCTCGCGGTCCCACGTCATAGTCACCATCATTAGCACCGGGCGACAGCGACAGCGACATTGACAACAAGCAACTAGCAACTAGCAACACTCCCAGCAGCAACATTAATTGCAACTAGCTACAAGCAACTGCAACTGCACCAGCACAAATCACAGCCAAATCGAACGCAACAAAGCTTCCAGGGTCTGGCCAACAAGGGGCTAGCCCAGCCCAATCACTTCCAGGACAAGGACAAGGATCAGGAGAAGCCATCCCGGTTAATCAGCCAAACCAGCCATGCAGTTGCTCCTCAAGTCGATCTTCACCTGCGCACTAGTCGTGTTCTTTGTGTACGCCACCGCCCAGTCGCTGCTCAAGGTCCAGGAGACCGAGACGCGGAGGGCGGCGTACTACAATGTGACCTCCTCCGGCGACGACGACCGGAGCAGTAGTAATCTAAGCCAGGATGACGACGGCGGCCACTTCCTGAGCCGGCGGCTGAGGCAGGTGCAGGCGCAGCTGCAGGTGAGGCAGGTGATGCACGGCGAGGAGGGCATGGAGGGGGCGCCCTCCCAGACGGAGGACGACAACGCCCAGCTGATGAAGACCAATGTGGACGCACCCGATGTGGAGGAGTTGCGCGAGTGCAGCGTTGGCCTGGTCCTGCCCCTGTGGATGCCGCAGCGCAACATCTCCGTTGGCGACCGGCTCATCCGCGGCTTTGTCTACTTCATGCTGCTAATCTACCTTTTCGTGGGCGTCTCCATCATAGCGGATCGCTTCATGGCCGCCATCGAGGCCATCACGTCGATTGAAAGGGCGGTGGTGGTCAAGGGGCCGAACAACACCAAGCAGGTGATGCACGTGCGCATCTGGAACGAAACGGTGGCCAATCTGACGCTAATGGCCCTCGGATCGAGTGCCCCCGAGATCCTGCTCTCGGTGATCGAGATCTACGCGAAGGACTTCGAGAGCGGAGACCTGGGACCCGGCACCATCGTCGGCTCGGCCGCCTACAACCTGTTCATGATCATCGCCGTCTGCATGATCTGGATTCCGGCGGGCGAGGTGCGGAGAATCCGCCACTTGCGCGTCTTCTTCGTGACCGCCCTCTTCTCGATCTTCGCCTATGTGTGGCTGTGGCTCATCCTGTCCGTGTTCACGCCCGGCGTGATCCTGGTCTGGGAGGCCATCGTCACCCTGCTCTTCTTCCCGCTGACAGTGCTGTGGGCATATATCGCCGAGAGGCGGCTGCTGGTCTACAAGTACATGGACAAGAACTACCGGGTGAACAAGCGCGGCACCGTGGTGGCCGGCGAGCACGACCAGGTGGAGATGGATGCGGAGAAGGGGCCGAAACACCCGATGGTCAGCTCCTCCTCGCGCCCGAACGACGCCGAGGCCTTCGACGAGGCCCGTCGCGAGTACATCCATGTGCTGACGGAGCTGCGCCAGAAGTACCCCGAGGCCGATCTCGAGCAGCTGGAGATGATGGCCCAGGAGCAGGTGCTGGCGCGCAGCAACAAGTCGCGCGCCTTCTACCGCATCCAGGCCACTCGCAAGATGGTCGGCAGCGGCAACCTGATGCGCAAGATCCAGGAGCGTGCCCACAGCGATCTCACCGAGGTGAAGGCCCAGCTGCACTCCGGCGACGACGAGGAGGCGGACGATCCCATCCGCATGTACTTCGAGCCGGGCCACTACACCGTCATGGAGAACTGCGGCGAGTTCGAGGTGCGGGTGGTGCGCCGCGGCGACATCTCCACCTACGCGAGTGTGGAGTACGAGACGCAGGATGGCACCGCCTCCGCCGGAAACGACTTTGTCGGCCGGAAGGGCCTGCTCAGCTTCCCGCCGGGCGTCGACGAGCAGCGCTTCCGCATCGAGGTGATCGACGACGATGTCTTCGAGGAGGACGAGTGCTTCTACATCCGCCTCTTCAATCCCTCCGAAGGCGTCAAGCTGGCCGTCCCGATGATCGCCACCGTCATGATCCTGGACGACGACCACGCCGGCATCTTCGCCTTCACCGACTCGGTCTTCGAGATCACCGAGTCCGTCGGCCGCTTCGAGCTGAAGGTGATGCGCTACTCCGGCGCCCGGGGCACCGTCATCGTGCCCTACTGGACGGAGAACGACACGGCCACCGACTCCAAGGACTACGAGGAGGCTCGCGGCGAGCTTATCTTCGAAAACAATGAATCTGAGTGAGTAGGATTAATAACAGACTTTATTATTTTAACTTCATGATTGGTCAAAGAAGACCTCATATTGAATTAGCTATTTTATTATTTTATCTTTGTGATTGGCTAAACAAGACTATAGAGGTAATCCATCCAGTTTTGGTCTGTCTACTGGTATTAGGCAAACAAATTATTTTATTTGCTTACATTGATTCAGAATTTAAAGGATAAATTTCCATCAGATATTTGTCTGCTATCTGGAATCAAGCACCAACATACATTTATTTACATGTACAGTGTTGAAGGAAGGAAAGCCAAAGTTTCTTTCCCCCCTTCATTTGACCCACATAAGTCGAAACCTGGATTACATTAATTTTCCGTCAAAACGCTCGCTTAAGTTGTGCCCACACATGCATGCCCAGAGTCCCGGGATTGCTCCGACCCCTCGATTCCGGCGATATATCCACAATATCCCGACGCCCGATGTCACGCGATGCGAACTCCCGGCGGAGTCTTACGGCAAACTCGCCATTTCCGCTCTGGGAATAGACAGGATTCGCCCGAAAGTGGGATGTGCGTGAGGCAGAGCGCGAATCGATTAAAGTCGGAGTAATTGGGGCTTTTAATTGCCATACCAGCTGCCAAATGGCATTGGCAGTGGCCGGGAGCGGAGTTTCAGTTTCAGTTTGTGTGCCGCTCTGCAAAATGGCAAACAAAATGGGTAGTCAGCACCTGCCTCCCCAACTCCCAACCCCCTGCGCGAATTTATTATCATCGAGCGTGTGTGGTGAATTCTCCTGCTGGGCGCCTTTGGCCCAATTGTCCTGGCTGCGTGCTGTGCGACAACGTCAGACATCCAGTCATCCAACCATCCCTTCCAGACATTAACACCCCTAGCAGCAAGCTGTAATTAATTTTGCAAAATTTATTCATTTTGACAAACATTTGGCAGACGACAGCCGCACTCAGTTAACTGCGTTTGCATATGTTTTTGCGGCTTTCATGGCCATGTCCGAAATGTCGGGCAACACGCAACTTGGCCACACATAAAACATGTAGGTCAGGCGAGGATGGCTTTCCAAGATGATTTATGGCCCGAGAAAATGACCAGCATATGCCGGGAATTAGGCTGGCCGAAAATCTGGGAAAATGGCTTCAATTTGATGGGCACTAATCATGATTTACTTGCTGACTTAATTAGTGCATAGACAGGACCTTTTACACTGGCCTACAAAAAAGAAAAGTTTGGATCACAACGTTTACCAGAAGATTTGAACTTTAATTAATTTTAAATGCTAAAACAAAAAGTGTAGCCATAGATGTAGAATTGTTATGCTATTATCCCTTACCTTAAGGGTATAATTTGGAAACCAACTAGTTGCAAGCCAATCACATTTCTATTTATCATTATATTACATTTTTGCACACTGTGTTCACTGTTTATTATGTGAAGCAGTTCCCCTTTGGCCATTTGTCGTCTTTATTCCTAAGACCCCACTGCACAAAGCCTCATTTAGGGGTGTCCTGGTTTTCTGCCAGCTCCCCGGGGCTGTTTCGCGTAAAATTGTTTCAAACACGTCGCCACAGACATAACATGAATTTTTGAGGATTTCTGCATTATTAAGTTGTAACAAAAGCGGAGCAGACAATTAGAGGAGGGCACGTTGTTGTACTTGGGCTGCCAGCGTGAAAACGTCAACGGGGGAAAACTTACAGGGATTAAGTGGCAACGATGTGGGGATGTTCTTGGATGCGGACGTGGATGAGGATGTGTCCGGGTGAAACGCTCCCAAAGTGCTCGTTAAGCTGCTCCCGAGTTTTTGGCGAGTCAGTGCTTAAGCCGTTTTCCCATTTGCCACGACAGTTGCGAATACTTTTTAATGTTTGTATTCCGTCTGCCAGGATGCAATTGCCTTTGCCCCTATTTGAGTGGCAATTATTTGCCAACTTTTAAAACGTTTCATTGTCGCCAGTGCCCGAATAAATTTCCTGCTCCACCTCCTTCTTCTTTTTCTTCCTCTGAACTGAGTAAGTGCACGTCCTGGCGATCCTTGCGGGCCTTTTGTGGCATTTACAGCCACTCAAGTTGAATGCCTTGCGGTGCCGTTGGTAATAATGTTTGTTTTAATGTTGCCAGTTTCGCTGGCAAACTGCCAGCCAAGTGAGCCCGGCCAACTTCCAGGTCCTGGAACTCGAACTCCCACACATCGATGACGATCTCGGGAGCGGGAGCGTCTCCCCATTTCCCAACGGAAATGCGATTCTGCGAAAGTTGCCATAAACTAGCGCCCACAATTAAGCGAGTTTTGATGTGTTTTTAAATGGCCATTAAAGAGCGCAGGCTTTAAAGTCCCTTGAAATGAGTGAAACCAAAGCGGGCAGCTAAATTACAACGCTGGAAAAATCTACTTTGAAGTCGATGCGTGTGGCTGTTTCTGCAATAAATTTGTTTTTTTCGCCACAACAACTTTCCGCTCGCTCTTCACTTTAATGAAAATCAAAATCCGCCCCTGCCACACGGTAAAACTACCCCACAGATATAGATACAGCCGTACAAGCCAGACATTTGCCAGCTCTCAGGCAGCGGAAATGCGCAACAGCAGCAGCCATGTAGAGTCGTTGGTCGTCATAAAAAACAGCACCAGCAGCAGTAGTCAGTTATGCCATAAAATTCTGGGGAAAAAATATGAAAAAAGAGCGCTCAGCTGAGGGGCTGGGCTACAAAGTGCCAACACTGTTGCATAAATTTGTATAATCTGGTGGGGCATAGTAGCGGGCCCATTTGGATTGAGTTATAGGACCTTAAATAACCGACTCTTGCAGCTACGCGCTACGTGCTTAAAAAAAAAGAGGCCAAAATCCATAGCCTACTTTTCGGGGCCACGTTTAAGATAAGTTCCTGGTCTCAGAGGGGAGGGGGCGGAGCGGCTTTTCCATTAGTTAAACCAGACAGGTTTTCAGACAACTTTACTGTGCGTGGCATTTGTTAATTAGCCACAATTTAGGTGGCTTGCCACATGGCCTAAATGCTGCTCCCCAATGGAAAATATAGGTAGAGAGATACGGAGATAGAAAGTGAGAAGCTGGCAAATTAAAGATTCTCTTTTGGGCTGCTTCAAGACCTTCAGTCCAGGTTTTCACAGACAATCCCGTGCGAGCACCGCAACTAGGAAGATTCGAGCACATAAAAGTCAAACATAAAATATGCACAAAGCATTCGAAAGGAGAAGTACCGAGATAAGAGCAAATATTTTATTAAGCACACATAATCTAAAATTGAAATTTATGCTATTTCCACCCAAGTATTCTGTATTCCGTGTTCTGTCTTCTGGATTGTGGAATCCGAATCCGAATCGCAATCGCAATCCAACCAACTTACAAGCTATCGTCGTCGTGTGCGGCTTTTGCTCTCGCTTTTCGTGTAGCATTTCCTGTGGCCGGCGGGGAATTTCCCGGAACGGACCAGCTGCTTAACTGACTGACAAGTAAGCGGAGTCTGCCTCCAAGTGGTTGTCTTCGTCCATCCACCATCCTCCTCCTCCATCCGTCTCCTTTTGTGGCAAGCTGCCCAACTGCCAGCCGTTTCCCAGCCATGTGAGCGTATGAAGTAAAGGGGAGCCCACAACCGCAGTGGCCTCGACTTAGCCCATTTGGAGGCTCTCAGGCACTCCCTGAATCCCGAGTTGGTTGTCAGGAGTCTGCCAACCTGAGACCTCGATCCGCAAGGAGCTGATACCTTGTGGGAATATTACTGAACAGTGTTGCCAGCTTTGGCTTTTTAAAGTTCTTAGGATACCTAAAAAAGGTATTGTAAACAGGATATATTATGTTTTAAGTTGTTTTCAAAACTATAAGTGAAAATTTTGATTTTGTTTTAAAGTACATTTTTATTTAAAATATATAGGGGAAAACAAATAATTAATAGAGCACAAATTAAAAAAACAATTTGTTATATCTTTGAACAAATGTTTTTGAACTAAGTCAGTACCTAAATTTTCCATAACATAAAAGGGATATATGGTTTTGAATTTGCCTCATAAATGCTTGAATATACTTGTCATGAAACAATCTAAAAAGCCATCCCCATGCAAGTCATTGATAGGACAGCTGGCTGTAAAGAAGAAATACAGAATGTGGTTTTGGAACCGAGGCGGGGATACAAACGCATAAAGATACTTACGGCTTACCTACACAATGATCCCAGACGATTCAGATTCCTGTGTGGTACCCACAAAGGGTATCTACAATTCGATCGGGCCGAGTGCCGAGTACCGAGTGCGCAGGCCAAAGTCTCATATTTGCTATTCAATTTGCTTTGGGGCTGGGCTGGGGTCTTTGCTCTTGGCTCGGAATATAAATTACCGAGGGACGGCAACAGGCAGCAGCAAAATGTCCGTCCGTTCGTCCTAGCCAATGTCAATTGGTTGTTTGTGCTGATTCTTGGGCCTGGGTATCTCATGTTTATCTGGATGTCGTTAGCATGAACTGTTTCTTCTGGGGCTGCCCCCCAAGGCCCCTGGTTCGTCAGGCCCCTTTATTTTGGTTACTTCTGTTTTTATTTGCCCCGTTGTTGTTATTATTATTATGACATCGACGGGAACAACAAGGGCTGGCAAACTTAATCATCACCATGGCCCGGGCACCGAGATGAACATCCTCTTGGGGCATCTGTTGCTCAAAGGGGTCTAGGTAACCCTAAACCCCAAAGGAGCTGCTTGCTTTCCCATTCCTATCTACACTCAACTCACCTTGGCAACGGGCTTGAGTTCGATTTAAGGCTCTTTAAAACTCGTTGAGCTGCCAAGTGAAAGTAATAAAATTGCGATTTGCTTCGGTAATTGCAACACAAATTAAATAAAACATCCTCGCACCTAGGGAAAGTTTTCTAATAAGAGAAAGTGCTGCCGAGGCGGCGTTAAATTTGGAAAGCAATTTCGCTGGCTTAAGTACGTTCGGCAGCGTCAATTATAAAATGTTTATTTTAGTACAAAATGCCAGGTGAAGGTCGGGCACGTTTATCTTCGAGCACAATTAAAGGAATCTTTCAGGGAGTCTTAGCAATCGATTTTGTTGGCTTTACCTTGGATTGCAAATGTCAACTGGAACCGAAACAGGTGCATCTGGCACTGTGCTTTGTGGCATCTCAATCTGCGTCTGATTTATGTTCGCCAGCTAACAACTCAATAAACCGGCAGCCAGCTGAAAGTGACAAATGATGAAAGCAGCGCCAGCACAAAGCAATGCCAGCAGCCAATGTCAAAGGTCACAGGCCACAACCGCAGAAACCCACCCACACACACACACGTCAGAACCGATTGCGAGTTATGTTCACAGGCACTTTGATCTCTTTCTCGTCGGTTTCTTCATTAAAACGTCACCTAAATGTGACTCGCGAGGGAAATGACGGGGAAATATGGTGGGAAAATGGCAAGGTAAAGATCCGGAGCGACCTGGCCCCCAGCTAATTATGAGTCCCAAGGACTGTGGGGTCATTAAAAATTACCCGACAACAAGGAGAGCAGAAGTATCTTCCCTTGAAGCACTCAATTAACGCTGCTCCTTTCTGAAGTGCAACATATAGCCGGCAAATACATTTGTTTTAATTATGCCAAGTATGCCAAACAAATTTACCTGTGTAACCTAGGCAAAAGGTTCGGCGCTTTTTCAGGATTACCCAAAGGTAAAAGGTCAATTTATTAAGCCGAGCCAAAAGCTAAATGCAGAAACCTCAAAACCATATTTACAAGCCCTGCTTTCTAGGTATTAAAATGAATAATTAAATTGAAAATGGAAAAGTGTGTAAAAAAATCGTGGTTGATTTAAAATGGCTTAGTTTAATATTCACCTTCAAATTACTTTAATTTTAGCTTTGGTTGATTAAATTTAAACTGCCTTTCTGTATCGGTAGTTGCTGCCTTTGAATATTTATCCCTATATAGTCTGATTAATTGGAAGACATAGGCACTCAATTCCCTGCCCAACCCGTTATTTATGCCTTTCAAGTTCGATTGAGGGATTTGTTGGCTATTTATGGAGCCTGCATGGAGCTCAGGCTTCCACTCGATTTGCATTCAATGCATTTTCCGAGAGCTGTCCAACAAAAGAGACGGCTCTGCCTCGTTATCAGGAATTCGCTAGCTTCTTTTTAATTAATTGTTCCTTGAGTGGTCGTCTTTGTTTTGGGTTCAGCCAGGCGAATGGAGGAAGTTTCCAACGTCCTGTGGCTCACAAAGTCAGGAAGCTAATGAATACGGCTCCTTGGACTCGTGGGAAGTGAGAACTTTGGCTGGCTCAGCTCGGCAGTTACTCCAACTTTTGCAATTACAACTCAATAAGTAGGTAATTACGATGGTCAGCGCGACGCGGTTGGGTCGCTTTTATTTTCTGCAGACATTTCCGCCGAATATTTCCCCCCAAGCTCTGTGTGTTTACGGCCTTTTAATGAATGAATTATTACTCATACGACATGGGCGCAGCAACAGAAAAGCGGAATTGTCTAAACAAAAACATGAAAAAAGTAAATACGCGATGCGAGTTTGTTCAGTGGTTTTACGGCGAAATCTCCGCAAGACCACACATGCTGTCGGCAGGGGGGGGGGGGAAACTTGTGTGGGGCTGTTGTGGCCAATTAAACGGTAATTTAAAATTCCAGAAAAACATCTCACGTTTATTTACTGTGCGGAAACTTTTCGTCATGGTCAGCCGCATTTCGTCGGATCCTTGTGAAAAGTAGAAGTGGTAAAATAACAAAGGCAGCAATATCTTGTGGTTTTAGAGGGGACCATTTTCGAGATTGATTCAATTGGCTACGAGGAAAGTTGGAAAGTCAATTTTCGACTACAAATTGTTGTTATCTGTAAGCTTAAGGTTGTCTACAATTTGGGGCTTAAAGGCTTTGGGCTACTACACATTATGATGATTATTATTTGGCCAAAAAGTAGGACCAAACACAAATAAATAAAATATACCAAATAAAGAAGGGCAAACGGTTTTGTTTTAAATGTTTTTTTCTCAGTGTCGCTGGAAATTGTTCAGTTTAAGTTGAGAAGAAAGAAGCGGAACATGGTATTATTTAGTTATCCAACACGACACGGAACCAGGACATACGACACGTGACTTGGTCGCTGGGGGGTAGACCACCCACCTCGGACCACCCTGCACCACCCTACTCCACCCTGCACCACCGCCTGCATGTGACATTGCTCACCTAGCTCGCATTTAGCTGGCGGGTTATTACTTACCCGATACGATTGTCGGGCCAGAGATAGTGTTGTTGTTAATTTCGCGCCTCAACAAGTGTAATTTGTTGTCTTTGCACCGACACCCGCTCAAAGGCAAAGGTTGCTCTTTGTTCTGCGCCCCGGTCACGCTCATTTGTCGAACATGCATTCAATTTGCCGCTATCGGAATGTTTAGATCGCCCCTCGGCATTTTATGTGACAGGCCACAGATAAGCAAACCCTATTTTGAGAACTGCCAGTGCTGTCTAAAAGGCTTTTGAGGAGTCAATACGAAGGAAAATTCAACTGTTTACTTTCCGTTTTCCATAGGCCTGTGTAATAATTTTTAAAATTGTTCCCTATTATCTGCCAAAGGACTTTCCGTTATACTAAGCGTAACAAAAGGTTTAACCCCTAAAGTGGTTACAATTTAAAGGCCGCCCCCTTAAGTAAAATGAGAAAGTTTCGACGTATATTTCGTTAGCTCGATGAAATGTTTGCCCAGGACAGGCAAAATTGACGTTTTGATAGACTCTGTTCAAATTAGGGCCAATTTAAGTGCCAGTTTAAAGCCCATAGAACTCATTACGAGTACTGGCAAACCGGACAGACTGGAAATGCTGAAAAGGGACGGACAGCAATTCAGCGAGTTCAGATATTTTCGATAAATTTTAAATGAGCTTCGCGTTTACTTCGTCAATATTTGACAGCCTGATAGACCGATGTAACAACAACAGTGAGTCGATGATGAACTTTCGGAGAATAAACACAATTTCATTTTCAATTCATTAAATTACTACCCTTGACCTTTGAACCTTGCCAGAGGGTGTTGCTCCCACACCAATCTGCACCACTTGATAACTCACATGCAACGGCAAGCCACTTAAAGCCACTCGGACATTGAGTATGCCTGTTCGAGATGCAGAATTATTGAATTAATCGACCAGAATTAATTAATTAGGAACTTTCCTGAAGGAGGACCCCCCATTTCCACTTTGCATCAATTTAAAGACAGAACTTTAAACTAGCTTTTAAATGATAAATAAAGCTTTATGGCATAAAAATGCTTGCGGTTTCGAAAAACGTGATATTTCCGCGGAATACTCTGTATATGAAAAGCAATTCCATTCGAACAGGCCATAATTGACCGTTGATTCCACCTGTTGAGAGAAAAACTCCTGGGAATATTCAACTTGAAAAAGTTACGCGATAATTTCAACGTGCCAAACAGTTTATGGTCACTTAATTCCCCTTTAATTTCAACGGACAACAGACCACAACTCAAGGGCGGGCAGTCACACTTAATTGAATTCCCCGAAGTGGCAATCAATCTGAAGCAGAAATTTCATGTCGAATTTCCGCCCGCACGTCCCACAGTTTTTCCTGGAAATTCCATCAAAACGACGCCTGGCAAACACATTAATAATTATCGAGAGAGAGCATTATTAATTGACCGTCTGGCCGGGGGCCTGGCAATCTAGTGGATGCATATTGCAATCAACACCAACGAGAACGAGTTAGCCCCCGGCTTAGCCCACTTTTCAGCTCGGTCTCCTAACTCGGAGCCTTTTCCGTTTTGCACATTGTGCCCGACCCACCCAGGTGACTTGTAAATTTCGCCTTGAATTGGAATTTTAAATTCAAAACCTCAAAAGCCACACTGCGTCCCCAATAATATGATATGCTATGCAGCCGCAACGTCATTTGGAAAACTCCCAACCGAAAGCGACGTTTTCCTCCCTTGTCCCCCGCAAAAGTGGGTGGTTCTGTTTGGGTGGCTCTGCTGGGATTTCCTATCTGGAAATACAGCAAAAGCAAAGGTAAAAGTTTGCCAGAGTTGGCAATTGGGGTTTAATGGTTAGTCCCGCCCGAAAGGCAGAACCCCTCCCCCACTCACGACTTGTGCACCGCTCATTGCTATGCAAATTGCTGTATTTTTCTTTAATTTTATTTTCAAGCACAAGTTTGTCCTCCTCCACCACCGCCATTTCCCATTTCCATTCCCATTCCCAGTTTTTGCGAGGGTGGCCTCGCCCTTGCGTTGACTAAGTAATGCTATTATGTGTGCTTGACCATACGGGTATTTGAGGGCATTTCAGGGGATTGGACGAGATGACGGGGGACAGCCAGTGGGTTTGCATGCCAAACAGGAGGAACAACCAGTGGCAAAGCTCGGGCAGGTAATTGAGGAGCTTAGCAGGAGCCGTGAAATCGGAGCAGTGGGAGCAGGACCTCTTGGCCGGATTATTAGCCTGAGCTCCGGCATCAATCAGTTGAGACTGAGACGCTGTGTGTGGGATGTGGGATGTGGGATGTGGCATATGCGGCTCCTAAAACAGATCCCCGGAATGCGGAGGTGCGGACTGTAATCGTCGGCTTACAAGCTCATCCAACCAAATTGTCCGATTTCGGACTCGGACTTGTGTGATTCACTCCTCTTTTGTTCAACTTTTACCATGCTCTACTCATGGCTCGTAATCTATGTATTGTTCTCTAGGGGATCTTAATTGTTTTTATTCTGATTAAAGCTAGTTCTGGGGCCTCATCTAAGTACAGACATATTATACGGTTTGCTCTTTGAACTTTAATGAAAGGTGGCTGTAGACGTAAACTTATAGGCTTCTGAAACATTAGTAAACATAAATCATTTTCTTTTGTTTACTCCATATCTATAGTAATAAATTAAATTAAAACACTTGTAAGTACTTTCTACTAAAGCAAAGTTCTGGCGATTGTTTCACTGTTCCACTGTGAGATATTGACCTCCTCGAATCGCACTTGTTGGCCAAGTGCAAGCGGTCACCGCAAACCGGACCAGACTGACTTGACCGCAGGCCAAGAGGCCGGCCTTCCGCTTGGGCCTACAACAGAACAGCTGTCTCCGACCATGTCTCATTCGGTGGCCACGACGTGGGCCAACTTCTGGTCAGAAGCCCACTTGATGGCTTTGCAAAATCAATAGACGCGTTGTGGCCCATGAACGGGTGTGGAAGGTGTAGAATGGGCGACAACGACTTGGCCGTTGCCATTGAAATCAAACGGCGGAAGTGGTTCAGGCATCGGGAATACAGCAAATTAGCATTGAATGCCAGGGCAACCGAGTGGTTGTGGAGCTTCTGGTTCTGGTTCTGGGTCTCCACTACCAAGTTGTTGGTTTAATAGCTGTCATATGGGGGAAATGAGGTCTTCACCGCATTCGTTTTGCCATTTGTTGGCTGGGGGTTGGGGTGGCGGATATAATTTGGCGTGCAATCGAATCGGAATCGGAAATCGAGGTGGGAGCGCTCTAGCACACACAGGCATAGAGTTATTGGAATCCTTTTTAGCTGGCAATTTGCAGGCAATTTTTCGAAATTAGTCAGCACGCGGATGACGCATGTCTTTTAATGATTTTAATTACCCTTTGATGGGGTTGCGGTATTGCAAATATGCAATTACAAAATCGCACCACACGGAGTCTGGCCGCCAATCTCTCTAATGGCATCGCAGCACGAGCCAAAACGTGGCAATTTGCACATTTCCACTTTTCCACATTTCCAAGGGCTCCCAAAGTTTTGGCGTGCGCACGCAAGGGAACCCAGTCCCGAGATCCCAGAGCCAAGAAGTTGGTGGCGGGCGCTCACATCAAAGCCCTGATGAGTTTCAGACTGTGAATTACGAGGGCGATGATGGCAAGTCCCACGGCCGACACGAAAAAAGGGAAAACTCGGGGCGCGAGTAACCCAGTTAAGAATTTCCCTGGAAAGTCGCTTTAATTCAATTTGCAGTTTGCGCTCGCGTTCGCATAATAAACTCGAGTGCAGGCGAATGCAAATGCAAATGCCACTTGCTGGCTGGATTTAATGAGCTTCAAACTTAATTGTTATGGCCAGGCGGCATGGCATCCTCGCTTCTTCTCCTCCTACTGGCACATGGTCTGCCCCTTACCCAAACAGGCTGCGTAGGCCATCAGGTGGGGAATGGTGCTCTGCTCGTAGACCCCCGTGAACAGGTGCGCCCAGGGGCCCAGGGCGAACACGGGCACATCGTCGCCTCCGTGGGAGTCCATGTCGATGGGCACTCCCGCGGGAAACTCATCGTCGTGGGCTCCCGTTACCACTGTGGTGGGATCTTTGCGTTCCATGGTCTCCGCGTCGTAGAAGTTCTCGTAACTTGGTCCATTGGCGTAGCTCAGAACCATATACGGCTTACCATCGTGTCCGTCCGCGGGAGCCCTTCCAAATATATCCGAGCCACGGTACTGAGAATTGGAAAAAATTATATAATTTATAGTTCTATCTATCTATATATATATAGTTATGATTATATTAGGCTTAAGCCTTAGTATTATATTATTGTTCTTGTTATAAGAATATGCTACCTATGTATACAAAAATATTAGGAATTTAACACCACTTGTAAAAAACATATGTATAAGGGGATTTGAAGAGCTTGCAACAATGTGATTACTATTATAGTATTTAGAAGTATCTAAATAGACGTCGGAACATAAGGAAAACCTTATTTATCAATCTCCGATAAATCACACATTTGTTCATAATATTTTAATATTTTGGTTAGTGACCAATTTCTGCACTTACCGAGTATCCTGCGTAGGTAAACACATGCGAGTGGTCGGCGGTGACCACCAGCAGGGTGTCGTCCTCGCTGGTCAGCTCCTGGGCGGCGGCAATGGCCTTGGAGAACTCGATGGTCTCGTTCAGAGCCATTCGCGCCTGGTTGATGTGGTGGGCCTGGTCGATGCGACCGCCCTCGATGAAGAGGAAGTAGCCCTGCTCGCTCTGGCTCATGTACTCGATGGCCTTGCGGGTCATCTGCTCCAGGGTGGGTTGCTGGCTCTCCACCGTCGTCTCCATGAGGTACTGCAGGTGATCGTCGTTGAACAGACCCAGCAGTCGGTCGGTCTTGGTCACATCCACTGCCTCCAGCTCCTCGGCGGTGGTCACATAGACGTTCCGCTCGCCGCCTGCCTTGAACTCATCGATGAGGTTCAGTCCGTCGGTACGCTTACCCCAGGACTCCAGGCTCGAGTCCACAAAGTTCTTGCGGCCGCCGCCCATGATCACCTTCAGTTTGCTGCCCACGTCGCCGCGGGTCAGCTGGTAGGCAATGTCCTGGATGCCCGAGTTGGCGCCACAATCGCTGGTCACCTCCGCATCGTTCTCCCAGTCGCGCTCCGCAATGTGGGCGTAGACGCCAGAGGGCGAGGCGTGGGTCACCCGGGTGGTGGTCACCAGCCCAGCCCACTTGCCCGCCTCCAACGCCCACTTGGCAATGGAGTCGACGTGGGTGCTCTCGTCCAGCATGACCTTGCAGTCGGTGCGGGGCACCTGACCATTCACGCCGATGGTTCCCTCCTGACCTTTCACGCCACACAAGTAGGCGGTGGCCGTGCAGGCCGAGTCGGGCACAATCTTATCCACCGAATAGGTCTTCGAGAGACCCGTGTAGGGAAAGTTCTCGAAGGACAGGGACTTCTCCTCGCCGCCCAGCAGATTGCGGGCCGCCGAAGTGGTGGTCACACCCATTCCGTCGCCCAGGAACAGGATCACGTTCTTCGCCTGGCGCTTATTTGGCTCCGAGGCCAACTTCTGCTGGACAAACTGAATGCCCTGTTGGCGCCAATACTCGTTGGTCTCCTCGCCCTCGACCACGCGGAATGCCTTGCCTTGGGGTTCCGGCATATCCGGATGCATCCTGTGCTCCTTGCAATCCTCCGCAGAACGGCCACATTCCGGGGCCGACCAACTGGGATGGGCCAGCAGAGCGAGGGCGATCAGTAGTGCGTTCAGCCTGGGGGACATCTTGCTCAGAACTAACCCCATTTGGCGGTTACCCCGACTTTGGCCTATCAAGAGATTCGGTTCGAATCGATTGCGATAAGATGCGATAAGGCGGAGACGTGTCGATCCCATAAATGCCAAATCGCATCAAATCTAATACGCCACCACCTAATTCCCTAAGTCCGAGGCGTGCTTTTATTTACGATGGCCAGCGACAAAGTTTATAGATTTATTGTTGAGGTTTAGAATGGGGCACGTGAGTAGTGGGACTTGTTGCCGAGCGTTTGGCTCATCATCATCGGTGGTTCCAGTGAAAAGCCACTGGCCATCACGTAATCAGGCTGGAAAATCTGGCACAGGCACGTGAATGACTTGAAGGTAGGGGGTGGGCCGTATAACCAGTTAAAGGGGGATAGGAAGTGGGTGGGTCCGCCACATTTCACATTTATTCGGAGCCATAAAAAGCGGGTCATAAACAGGTGACTGTTTTCGCCCAGTGGTTTTCCTTTTTAATATCAAGCTGAGAAATGCAAAGGCATTGGAATGGAAGGAGGGAAGGCAGCTGCCAACCAGCGGAAAGGTTAAAGTTGAGCTGAATAGAAGTGGGAGTGGGCACTCTGACCTTGGTTTGCACTTGGCAGCAAGGAAATTAGCCAAATGAAGGCAAGTGGCTGAAAGCCAAGCTGCAACTGTTGAATACACGCAAATCTTAAAGACCTCTTCAGACTTATCGCTTTCGCTGGGCATTCGCCATTAATGTTTGGCCATTCGCATCGAAAGCAAACAAACGCTCGATTTTATGGCTAAAAATAATAATAAATTCTTTGAAGCAATTATAAATTGAGTCACTTGCAAGCGCACATGAATAATGCAAATATTTATGTTCGCACAAGGCCCACCGGTCGTATACGTAATACGTATATATTTCTTTTTATTTACACAGCGCACACCGGAAGGGAATATTGGGTGAATAAGTGGGCGGGTGGCAATAATGTCGCAGCAGAAAAGCTGCGCACTTAATGCTGCCTAATAAATTCGGAGCTCCGTTTCGAGTGTCAAGATTGCGGCCATTTCAGCCAAGGCAGGGGCATTAATCAAACGGCCCAAGGCTCTTGGCTTATGTGCAGTCGATTAACCACTTTACACTTTACACCTAACACACCACGCCCCCCTTTAAGTCCCAGATAAGCCAATCTAATCGCTGCTCCCTAATCCCTTGCAGGAAATTCATCGATCTGTACATCCTGGAGGAGAGCAGCTATGAGAAGGACGTCAGCTTTAAGGTGCACATCGGAGAACCTCGTTTGGCGCCAGGTGAGTTTTGCCAACAAGGTGGCAGAAAAGGACAACCCACCCCACCCCACCCGAAATCCAACATCCAACATCCCAAATCCAGACTCCCAAAAGACCCACGAAAACCAGCCCACTGAAAATGCTAACCAAATTACGTGAAAGCAGCCCAGCTAGCAGTGCACCCGAAGACGGCACAAGTTCTTATCTGTTCTGGTCAGAAGTTCGGCCTGCGACACCCGGGACACCAACACTTGAGCACCTCTTTTTACCCTTGTACCCTTTACCATACCCGAAAATATCCCCTCCCCCACAAAAAAAAAACCCCTCTGACTCTTTCGCTTTTGACCCCACACCGAATATTACAAACAGGTGGAAAGGCCCAGCTGAAACAAAAAAAAAAAGAAAATAAAAAAACATTCGAAAACTTTGTAAATTGGAAATTCCAATTTGAATTGAACGAAACGGTTGCCTTTCGTTTCCCGTACGTCTTTTCGCATCCTATCGACTCATGGGTTCTTTTATACTTTTTGGTCTTTTAATTTGTGTTCTTTATGCTTCTAGATTCCACTCACTACCGTAAGCCTTGAATTGTGCATTAATTAATTTTATTTTAATTGAACACGAAAGCGTAGAACGCGGAAGCGCCGAGCGCTGAAACGTGAAACGGAAAATGGGAAAAGAGAAATTCGGTTTCGGTTTCGGTTTCTTGACAGTAACATTAGTTTCTGCTCCATTTCTTACCTTCACCGAGTGCGGAAATTGCGGGCAAAAAAGTGCAAATTCATTTAATTCTTCCTTTTTCGGTTGAGAACCCCATTGTGCCATTTAATTGCGTATTTCGTTTCGGTGTTGTGTATGTTTCCACCTTAGATGGTACCTCTTTCTGTTTATTATCAATTCCCCCTTCCCTTCGGTATGTGTTTGTTTTTACCCATGGATATGAATATATTTATTGGCAATGGGCAGGAAAGTTATATTTTGTGTTCCTTATGTAATACCTCATGGAAGTTAGCGATTAGACCACCTCACTCGCATCTCTGTAAACCCATGTCGAATGCTAGACCCAGCCCACCGAAATCGATTAGCTATCGGATCGGATCCCACTCATATACCATACTCCATGTCCCCCAGCACCGCCACTAGATCCCTAGAAATCCCACGTACTGACCATCCCCATTTGCTTGTGGCCATAACATAATCTAGACTTAACATTTCCATTGTCCATACTTGTCTCTCTAATCCAAACGCCAAATGACACTTGTTCAACCCTCACGCAGATGACACTAATAAGGAATCATTTTTCAATCGATTTTTTGGTATGTAAACCTCTTTTTTTGCCATATCTTTGCATATTGCGGGATCGATCGACCATTTCAAGTGTTCAGTTAATAGTGAATATGCCAGAAAAGAAAGAAAATATGAACGATGAAGAAAGATGAAAGTATCGGATGGACGGCATTATCGTTTCATTTGTCTTATTATTGTTTTGTTAGTTCGATTGGCCATTAACAACCCACACGTCGTATACATAACCTCAGTGTCGTCGTATTCGTAAATGTATCTGTTGTTTAGGCATTGAGTATCTCTGTGTGTGTGTGTGTGCATCTGCATCTGCATTTATCCCGAACAATTGCGCTTTTTTCGACGCAGCAGCCACGCACTTGATAAATGCAAGCCTCAAGCTTTCTGTAAAGTAATATTGTACTACAAACAAAAGAAAACCCCAGAGCAAGCAAGCGATCAAAATCGGGTTCGTCTTCAATTGAAATAAAGTTAGACCAGGGTCACAGTTTTTGGTAATGTCTTGGTTATCTCTATGCTCGGCGGACATTTGTAAAACGCGCTTGTGCCCGCTCCTCTCACATTGTTGTGTGCCTGTGCCCCGACTTGCTGCTCGACCTTGATCTCGAACTCGATCTCGATCCGATCCCGATCCTTGATCGCCATCGTACCGATACCATCGGTACCACCACACCACTCAAACATGCCTCTGCATCGCCAAATCGATTTGTAAGTAATACACGTTATCGCTGATGAGTACCTGATATCTGGCTTTGTTTTTCGTAATTTGTGTTCCCTCTTTTTTTTTTACCGTTTAACGTGTATTTTTATCTGTGTGTTCTAGACCTAAGGCAATATATAATATAATTTTGAACGGCTTCCGACCTAAGTTAAGACCATGTAAATGTATTCAGTTCTTGTGTTGTTCTGCTGTCAAGTATCTACCTGTATATGTGCGTGCTTTGATCCTAATGGAAAACCAAAGAGTAAATGAAAAAACCAAAGCTAAATGTAATAACCCGATTAAAGAATATCCAAACTGTAGCCATGTTGAAAGACAAATCACCACAGTCATCGCATATTCGTTAACTGAATATTTAGAAAGTGATTGTTGAAGCAATATCCAACATGTTTGAGACCATTTAACAACGATTCTCTGAACTCTACCCCCAAAAAACACCACCCCATCCACGTACTTGTCATGTTCTCGATTGTCGATTGTCGATGTCTATAGAAAAACACGAACACTCCGGAGATCCCACTCGTGAGTCATCAATATCGGGGGACCTAATGTCAAGCTGTGACCTTTTGCATGCCTGGTTCTGATTCTGGTTCTGTCAATCTGTGCTCTCTCTCCCTTTGCCTTTGCCTTTGCCCTTGCTCTCCTCTTTGTCTTTGTCTGCTTAATATGCAGTTTATCAATTTCCATTTTCCACTCAATTGCATCCTGATGGCACTTTTCCATAACCATTTTGCAAGCTCATTGAAGTCGCTGGTATCCGAAAATGTTTTAAAGCAAGAAAGGAGTACGTTTAAAGATACTATTCACTGGCATTTCAATGAGTTTCGACTTGGCCATTTATTCCCCTCTTTGGTTGCCTTCCCCGTTTTCAATTGAAGCCCGCATCCCATTACCGCCATATGCTTCCAATTAGTTTCTAACTAATTGGGGGCGTACGAGTGCTTTGGTCTCTGTTCCACTCCCAGTATTTGTATGTAGTGTGATACCCCGCTTTAATCTCCGTTCTTTATCTATTTCCCCTCACCATTTCGTTTGTATGCCCAAACACACCCTGTGTCTGTCTAGTTATACTCTATGATACCATCTAGTGTTAAGATACTCTGTTGTTGGGGGTGTGGCTGCATGCAACACGGTGTTTATAAGACTGCCAATGAATCAGTGGACTAATTCGTTGTTTTCGCCCTGGCCAGACGATGAAATGGCAGCCAAAATCAAGGAGGTCGAAAAGAAGTCCGTTCAGGATCTGACCGAACTGGATCGCATCCTGCTGCTGAGCAAGCCGAGGAACGGAGAGCTGACCACCGCGTATGTGCGCATCCGCGAGAGCCAGGAATTCAAGGTGAGTACTCCAGTTGATTGGATTGGACACATGAACACACTGGAAACGATTCGAAATGCTAATGAAAAGCCATTCCATTCACTTGACGGCCAACTAAAATCCCAGCACACATTTACTGCGAGGCAGTCACACCCATAATGATTCCCAGGTGGAAAGCTGCAAAGCCATCCTTATCCGTGCGACAGATCGAGTTACCGTTAACCGCTCAGGTGCCAGGCAAATAAGCACCTAATTGTGTGCAAATCTCCAAATGACACGTTAAGTGCTCTGTTTGCGTTGGGTCTGTGTGTGCTCTATGGGGCTTGTTGTGTTCATTGTCTGTCGGTGGCGTATACGTAATATGAGCAGGGAAAGTTGCTCATCGAACCGGCACCCTTTTGTCGGCTTTTTTAGGGAGATAAAGAATTGTAAAGGGCAGGGAAAAGGGCCTATATATTACTTTAGTTTCCTATCAATTGTTTTCATTTAATTTTCAGGCTACAGTCGACAAACTGGTGGCCAAAGCGAACGTTTCCGCCGTCCTTGGCACTTCGTCCTGGAAGGAACAGTTCAAAGATGCACTCACCGTCATCCCAGGTAGACCGCAATCACAACTTTTCGATTTCAATAAATCCCTTTTCATGATGCAAACAAACACTTGCAGCCGATGAGAGTGAATTCGACAACGACGATGATGCGGAGGAGGAGGTGCCCAGCTGCTTCAGCTACGTGAGCCACTTCGTCTGCCTCTTCTGGAAGGTTCTCTTTGCATTTGTGCCGCCCACAGGTAAACATTCGGATTTTCTTTCCATTTCAATCGATCAATCTCTAAGCATACTTACTCGCCACCAGACATTTGCGGCGGCTATGTAACCTTTGTGGTGTCCATATTCGTGATTGGCGTCATAACCGCCATCATCGGAGACGCCGCCTCCTATTTCGGTTGCGCCCTCAACATCAAGGACTCGGTAACGGCCATCCTGTTTGTCGCCCTGGGCACCAGCATACCAGGTGAGTGATTTCGATACCTCACCATAGCCGAAATTCCCATTTAATCACCGGACTCCTTCTGCCCCACACAGACACATTCGCCAGCATGATAGCGGCCAAGCACGACGAGGGCGCCGATAATTGCATCGGCAATGTCACGGGCAGCAATGCGGTCAACGTGTTCCTGGGCATCGGCCTGGCCTGGACCATCGCCGCAGTCTACCACAGCTCCCATGGCAGGACCTTCAACGTGGAGCCGGGAACGTGAGTAATCCTTAATAGAAAGGCCTGAAAAGATTTGCTTTGTTCAAAAAATTTTTTTTGTGTATTTCCTAAAACAGCATTCGTTAAAAAATATATATACTCTTCTTAATAACTTTTATGCTTAGACTATAGAAATCAGAAGTAAATATTCTTAGTTATTTTTGGGAAAATTGTAATTTATACATTTTTAAAAAGTAACTATGTTAATATTAACCCATCTATTTGATATTCATTTATATTTCATTTGATACCGGAAGCTCTAAATATTTATATAAACTATCTCTTTCCAGGATTGGATTTGCCGTGGCGCTCTTCTGCGGCGAGGCCCTGATTGCCGTCTTCCTCATCATGTTCCGACGCTGGCACAAGGGCATTGGCGCCGAGCTGGGCGGTCCCAAGGTCTCCAAATATATCAGCGCAGCGATCCTGGTTTTCCTCTGGGTCTTCTACGTGGTCATCTGCATATTGGAGGCCTACGATGTCATTCAAATTTAAGGGGCTCGCAGCCGCAACCCCAACCGCATTGCTTTGACTTTGTAGTTGGTTTGTTAGTCGCATTGGCGTTGGATTTTCGGCAGAATCGGTAAAGTCAGAGGGGAGTACGGAAGACAGAGCTAGCCGATATTGAGAAGCGGTCGGAAGATGCTGTAGATGCAGTTTTTATATGTAAACTTATGAAATTGATTTATATATATGAGTGTCCTCGGCGCTATATATAAATATTTCTTGTGTAAAATTTATGTTAATACTAAAAGTAAAATTTTAATGTTTAACTAGGTTTAAGTCAGGCTTATATACAAACCATTTTTACGATTATTATCTCTATTCATATATGAATTGTAAATACAGAAAGGCTGCCACGGCTCAGCAATCTTGTAACTGTAACGAGATCATTTATTGTTATGCCATATATACTTAATTTTACCTTCTAAAATACGAGTATACTTATTATTATATCATCATTCTGTGTACAACTTAAGTCATTGTTGTTGTTTGTTAAAGCTGTACTTAATCCATAAAATCCCCATAAAATCAAAGCGCGGAAAGTTTGGATCGATTCGGAAGTTTGAATAGGTTTTGCGCACTCCGAGCTCGATATTGTCTCTTCATCTGCCGAATACCATTGTTAATTTAATACATGTGTAAGTTTTAGGAAAAATCTAAAGGTTTTAGCCAACAAGAAACGCAATCCCTCTTAGCCATCTACTACAAAAACTACAACTACTATTACTGAATAGGAGCCTCGTCGACAACTAGTTCTAGTCCTAGTCACTTTACTCTATTGACACAAGTCCAACTAGCAACATTTTCATTAACTCTGACCAAAGCAAATGGCGGCACTACTTACTAGCGATTAGCAAGAAAGACCATCAGTGTTTCCACACTGCACTGCAAGAAACTACAAGAGAGCACTAATCAATATACTTAAAAAAGACTTTCTATTCGCTTACGTCGCTGGCAGTGATCGAAGTAGAAGTAGAGAAGACGGGATATTAAGGCAAACACCAAAACAATAGCGAAAATAAAATACCTAGAATTGATTGTAATTGTAATCCAAATGTAATCCAAACGAGCAGGTACATATTTTTTGTATAATGTTGTACTATTTTTCATATAGCAAAATTCTAGCAATTTAATGGAAGAGGAAGCCTAATGATATTTATAGCCACATGCATAAATTTGTATTATATATTTGGGGTCACACAATTGTATGGGGAACTCGTTGAGAAAACTGCGCCAAATTTAGACGTAATTGATAATTAATTAGCGCATACATATACGAACTATGAAACAATTTAATAAATATACAAACATGAATAAATAATGTATTAAATTATATTGTCAACGTTTACTGATAGATATTATAATTAAATTTCTTTTTAAATTTATTTCAATTAATGCCTTTTCATTTTCCTTTTCGAACCGAAATTAAGACGATATCAGCGTATGTCTATGTTCTTATTAGATCGAAAATATTACGGCAGTTAACAAGCGATTCGAAGAAATCGACCAGGGGTCAGGGTAAGATATCCGTGGCAAGGAAATCCATATACTACAGAGAATGGAATAGAAGTGCCGAGGAGCGGTGAATGTAACAATACGACACAGAGGATAACCAGATATAATGCAGACAGACAGACAAACAAACAAATTACCCATAGACGATTATCTTTAATGGCAAAGGCAAATAAAACGATTAAAGTGCTTCCGACATAGGATGTAGGTACTTCTATAGAACTAGGAGTAGAAAGCGTATAAGGATAGACGGCATGAGCAGATTACTTTAGCGACTGATTGGTTCCACTTTTCTCTGATTTACCTTATGGGTTCTATAATTTCCTATTGATTTCGTACATTTTAAATTGAGTTCCATAGGTGTACGTACGATAGTTGATAGGACTCGAATCTATATGTTTTGATGGGCAAACCAAACAGTTAATATGTATGTGTATTGTACGATATTAATCATTTGCTGTTTGTTATCGTGTTTTTTCGAATTCAAATTATACCTGCATTTTTAAATGTATACTTATGAATGTGATTTTACCCAAAACCAAAGCAACTACAAACATATAATCGTACATCCAGAGACCCATTTAAATGATGTACTCGAGAACTAAGCCGATAAAGTATGCAAATAATCGAATAGATCGAAAGCCACATAACATATGTAGTTTGTGTAGCATATGCTTGGGGTGAAGATCTATCGATCTCACTAACCGTATCTCTTCTCACTTCAATACGCTATAAGAAAAAATACCCGAACTAATGCTACACATTTGAATATACTCGTACTCACTAAGAGAACATACTCGTACTCGTAACGTAAGCCAGGATCTGAGGATCTGATGATCCGAGGACGAAGGCTTAGCGTCTTACCTAACCGAATCGAATAGAGCCTAGGGCCTAGAGTTACTGGCATCTCTCAGCAGTGCTGCATACGTATATATGTATTCCGTGCATGTTTACCAAACGAAACTCAATAAACTAACACATTAAACCGATCGACCCGTCGCCTTTCTGATCTTACTTCCCTGAAGTCGGGCACTTATCGCTATGGGAAATGTGTGGAACTGGGGGAGGCGATTATGCAATGGCCCAAAAAGCGACGCTAGATAAGACCTACCGCTGGTTGCGGAAGATGAGCGGAGAGACAACGACGAGAGCCCCGGAGATAAAGTTGTTTACAGGAATCCGAGCACAAGGCAAACAGCCACGGCAATAAAACGATGAGACCACCCCAGCTGCAAGCTAATTAAAGTTGCGACAAAACGAAAGCCACTCGCCAGTTGTCCGCCAGTTCTCCACGGAGCACTTTCCACGGAGTTGCACTAGCTTGGAGTGTTTGTAATCCCAGGGATCGTCCCGAGAGACAGACAAGTAAGAAGCCTGAGCAAAGTATAGACTGTTAAATACCTGGTTCTTGATTTCCTGTACGTATTTTCGATTTTGCTGAATTTGTTGGCCAACTTATAGCAAAATAATACTAAGACAATGTCCTACTTAAATCAAAAACCCAAATACTGATTTTCTACCCTAAAAATAGTGAATTTTGCTCGAAACAATAGATATAACAATCGAATTATAGAGTGCCATACCTCGTTGAGCTCGTATTTAAATTCCCAATCAATTTGCATTATAACTAGAAAATTGTAATTTTTTTAAATTTTTGCAAAAGTTGTGATTTCAAAAATGATAAAATTGGGAAATATAATAATTATTTTTAATTGGCTGGAAAATGACGAAAATAATATTATTAGATTGTTAGCTATTCAAAACAAGCCAAAACGAAGATCCTTTAAAAACTTAGTGGACAGCTATATCTTTCTCAGAAAAATTAATTTTATATTTGCCTAAATCCCTTTGTTTTTCACTACAATTACTATTTGAATTCAGGTTGTTCAAAAAAACGTTATACCCTTCTCCTGCACCCTCACCGGATAGCACAAGGCAAATATGTCCTGCAATGAGAAAACAGCGCTGCTGGCAACGCAACAAGGACATCAGCAGCGGCAGCAACAGCACATCATTGTCGTCCCTGCGACGCGGAAGGATCCAAAGGATTATGAGCCCATTTTCACAACTGCTGAGTAAACACTTCATTAAAAAATAACTTCGTTACACAGCGCCCACCACCCCCCTCAACTCTTTTCGCAGATATTCCTATGGTCTGTCGCTGGAGGAGTTGCTGCCCTTCGCTCTGGATCCCTGGTGGCAGAATGTGCGGCGCCTCAGCTGCGGGGTCCTGGGACTGGCCTTCCTGCTGACCCTGATTGCCGGGCTTGCTATGGCCTATTCCGGCAGCGTCTGTCAGCCCAATAGAGCAATTAGCCGAAACGCCACCACAACGATGGCCACGCCACTATCCTTGGCTTTCAACGGCTCGCAGCTGCTGATGGCCAGTTTATAACGGCCGCAGGCCAATCTCAGTGACATTTCGGAGATGCTGCAATCCCCCATGCGGAATTGCATCAGCCGCATGGGCACGCACTATTTGCATTTCTTTGGCTTGCCGGCAATGGGTGCATGCGATAAGCAATGCACCGCGGAACCGAGTGATTGCTGGACAGCTGAGCTGATTAATCTAATTGTTTTTCGAATTAAAAATGTGGACACCTTTAGAAATGTGGTAATGAAGAAACGAAAGGACATTTGTCAGCATTCTGGCAGTTTCTAAATATTACAGTTAAGTAATAAAATAATAGGCAAAATATTAAATTTACTATAAGCTTATGAAGATGGAAAAGCCGTTTACATATGTGTTAGCCTAGATCGTTCCAAAAATAATAATAACAAGGAAGAAATGGAAAATAAAAACATCGAAATGTCAACATCAAAATGTTAGCCTAGAGTTTACAATAAACCAATATTGACGTATCCATACATAAATCATTTAATAATTTTGTAAAACAAAAAATTAATACAAATATTATTGCAAAACTAATGCCACTTCGAGGCTAACCGTCAGTTTAGTTCTATCGGAATTTGAATTTGTAAAATAACCAGAACATTACATAATGCCCGTTACTACATTTTCACTAACTACATGGCACAGTGGCGCCACCTGGGCCTCGCCAAACAGTGTTGGCTAACGGCCGTGTCTTCGATTGTTCCACGAACTAATCGATTATTTGTTGCACTTGTTGTTGTTTACGCAAATTGTTTACGGAAATTATTTATTTATTTACCGCTGGTGGAGTGCATTTTTCGCCATGGATTTCGACAGTCCCGAGGAGAAGGAGTTCCCCGGGCTGTACGCCTCGGAGGCGGCGGATGCCAGGTCCAAGAAGAGCAAAGAGGAGAGCGACTGTGAGTGGGCGCTCAACAGGCGTGGGTGTGAAAGTGGGGAAAAATCAATGCGTTCAACTTTCCTTCGCAGTCAGCGAGGATCACGACCACAGCAAGAAGGACCTGTTGATCGGCCGCCGCAAGGACAAGAAGGAGAAGGGCAAGGACCGCGGCTACGCCGCCCTGGAGGGCGAGAGCTCGCCGGAGGAGGAGCTGGACACCAAGTGGGTGAAGCTCAAGCCTTTTGCAGACACAAGTAATCCCCTTTTCTGTTGTGCCCCCCAGGAGTCCTTCCAAGTCGAAGAAGTCAAAGACCTTTAAGTTTGTTAGCTCCAAGAGCAAGGAAAAGCGGGAAAAGTCGCGCGACAAGTCGGAAAAGGATGCCAAACACGCGGAGGAGGAGCCTGGCCCCTCCCACAAGGCCAAGGAGAAGGAAGGCAAGGACAAGGAGCGCGACGAGCCGAAGAAGAAGGACAAGAAGGCCGATAAGAAAGACAAAAAGGACAAAAAGAGCAAGCAGCTGTCGCAGCAGCAGGACGACACCTCCGCCGCTGAGGAGGTGCTGGCCCTCGGATACCCCGTCTTCGGGGTGTCCGTTAGCTTGGCCACCGAAAGATCGCGCTGCCACGACGGCGTGGACATACCACTGGTTGTGCGCGACTGCATCGACTTCCTGCAGGATCACCTGAAGTGCGAGCAGATCTACAAGATTGAGCCCATCAAGACGCGTCTGATGCACTACAAGCGGTTGTACAACAACCGGGAGCACGACTCCGCCGTCGATGAGCTCAACCTGCCCACCGCCTGCAGTCTGCTGAAGCTCTTCCTGCGCGAGTTGCCGGAGCCGCTGCTGACCACCGATCTGGTGGCCCGCTTCGAGGAGGTGGCCTCCCATCCGAAGGTAACCACGCAGCAGGCAGAGCTGCAGCAGCTGCTCGAGCAATTGCCCAAGTGCAACCGCACTCTGTTGGCGTGGGTGCTGCTCCACTTCGACGCGGTGATCCAGCAGGAACGGCACAACAAGCTCAACGCTCAGTCGCTGGCCATGCTGCTCAGTCCGACGCTGCAGATGTCCCACCGCCTAATGGTGGCTCTGCTCTGCCACTGCAACAACTTGTTCGCGGACGTCCAGCTGATAAAGTGAGCAAACACAGGCTAGCCGGATGTCAGTGGTGGGCAATATCCGAGTAGGCTTGATGGGTACCTATTATGGGTAATTCTTACCTTGTCAAGGAATATCAACTGGCTTATTTCTCCCTCATACATTTCGTAATCAGCCGAAGTTTAATTTTAATCCATAATCAGGTTTTTTTTAGCTCTAGCACAAGATAAAATCAAAGTCTCGAAATATGTATATAATGATATGAATTAAATAAGAAATAACTAATGTAAAATATACCTATAGCATCTCAGATAATTCCCACCACTGTTGCCTGAAGATAAGATTATGACTGTAAAAGTCGCTGAATTTAGTCGTTTATTTCGGTGTCGAGGATGAGCACGATACCCCGCAAACAGAAGCGTTTACCGCGTCTTGTTAGCTTCCTAATCAGGCAGAAATACAGAATATAAACATTGCTATCGCTTTACTAACTGTTATCTTTTAGGTATGTACCTCCGCTCACATCGGCCAGCCCCAAGCTTCCGGATACGCCGGAGGACATTCAGACGGAGTTGCGCAAGCAGGACAGCCTGCTAAACCAAATCCACAGCGAGATGAACGCCGGGTTCATTACCAAGAAACGCGAGGAACAGCTCTGGGAAGTACAGCGTATAATAACGCAGCTCAAGCGAAAGTTACGCACCTTTGAAAAGAAACAGGAGAAGTCCGTGGAGGAATTGGACACCAGCATCAGTGCTCCGGCCACGGTCGTGAGTGAGGACACAACGGATTCCAAGCCACCAGTCGTCCCAGTCGCGTCCACTAGCAACAGTATTCCCGTCGAGGAGCCAACAACGGAGGAGCCACCCTCCAAAGACCTCCCGATCGAGTTTTCCATTGATCCCGCAACTGGCTTCATTTTGTTGCCAAAGTCAAATCCGCACCGCGAAAATTTGCTGCGCCTCCAAATCGAATATGACGAGTTGATGGACTGGCAGAACGAACTAAAGTCCCGCATCATCGCCGAGCGCAATGAGGTCTACAGACTCAAGCAGTTGTACGAGCAGCAGTCAATAAACAGTCAAATGGCCGCCTTGGCTACTGGATCACAGGCACCGCCGGAGTCCGAATACGAGCGAATAATCGAGCACTACACTCGCGAAAATGCGCTGCTGGAGCACAAGAAAAATATGCTGGGCATGGAGCTAAAGGAGGAGCGACGGGCCTGCATAGCCCTACAAGTGGAGCTGCGATTGCAGCAGTTTTAAATGTATTAATATCATTAATGTATTACTATGATGGGTCAATTTGCGGGATATAACTGTGATCTTATCCCAGAAACTAAAAGCTCCTTTCCAAAAAAACAACAAAGACTTTACCAGGCAATCGTCTTCAAGGGTTTCGATATTCCATTCTTTTTCATCTAATATTAATCTTTATCGGCGATCAAATCAACAATTTTTCAACCAAATTAAAACGATATTTAATATCGAAATCATAAAAAATCTTTAAGGAAAAAGCTTGGAATGTTTTTTAAAAATATATCTGCGCTATTAGGCAGTCATCGTTCTATCGACATCTTGGTCTGAATCAATATCGAAAAAAACGAATTTTTACTAAAAATGTATTTAATAGTTACAAACTGTTAAAATATACAAAAATAATCTAAATAGTAAAAAAAGTATTACCAAATTTACAACACAAATAATTTTCCGACCTTTTTCCTATATACAATTTTGACAAAGAGAAGTTTTCATGACAAAAGTCTATTGTTAATTTGGAAATGACCGAGTTAGTTGATAAAATCGACTCACCAAAACATATGTATATAGGTTAACCAATTTTAAATCTCAATGTCTAAATACGATCAAATGCTTTGTTTAAATTAAAGTTAGTTGTTGAAGTGGCGAAAAGCCTCAAAAGATCTTGTTTTGTTACTTTAACTCCTAAAATTAAGTCGGTTTTCCAGGTTTTAATCCCTACGGAGATAAGCTTTTTGTAACAGCGGATAATGCAGTAGAGCTTGTGTGTGCCAGACTATTAAGATTCGATTTTCTAAATCGGTCTGATGACTTAATTCCAAATCGAGAAATTCAGAGCACAGATTAGAAGATCAGGGTGCTGTTTATACATAGACGACGGATTGGCTGTTCGTTGGGGTAAAGCGGAAATGAAATCATCGCTTATTACGTCGCCTCATCATTGTGATGGTCAAGGAACTCAGTTTTACTTTGCGTGTTACGATTACTTTATTTAATATTTATTATTTATAATTTTAGAATACATTATCATTATGCATTACGTTCGGGGGCGTGTTCTGTATTCCGCTGAAGTACAACTTAAAAATATCACACACAAATACCACGCGAGAAAGAAGAGTCCGCCGGAATGCCAAGCCGCGTCCACTCGTTCTCCTTCATGATTAAGTTATTTCCGCTGGACTACAGATCAATGGATCCATAGCTCTACGGACACTCCTTGTCGCTGATCTTTTGATAGTCTGAGAACGGCAATAAAAAAAGGTTTTAATTATAGAATGGCTGATATGTATATTGTAAAATGTTTAGTTAGTCTGCTCATTAGGTTATTAAGGTCTAAGGTCGGAATAGAGAAAATGTTTTTCCAAACTCACTTGCATTCTGCAGGCAATTCTCCGTCTTCATCACGCACAGATTGCGATATGACTTGGTGGAGCCCTTGTCGTCCGCGGCACACATCCATGCGTACTCCTGCGTGTCGCACTCCATGACGCACTTGGTGCTGGGATCGGGCAGGCCGAGGCACTGGACCAGCGAGAGGGCAAACAGCGCCACTATAAATAGACGGAGACATCAGAGCCAATTAGTTAGGCAGGAGGCGTGCGAAGAGAATCACTGCCCGTCAACCGGGCCCGCATACAAAGTGCCCTGATCAGCCCATCACCCATGATATCACCCACATCCACATCCCCACCACTTCGCCCATGTACGCCCATTGATTCTCCGCGACGCCAGAGCGTCTGGCAATGCCAATGATTCCATGGATGGTTGGGGGTTGGTGGACCCTGTTCCATTGCCGTTCCCTGTCCCCAGCAGTTGGAATCAGGAATTAGCGCTGCATGCCTAATTAGCCTTGTCGGCACGCAGTGGAACCAAATCCGCGAAACTGCGTTGCTGAGGTGTCTAATCTAATGACTCAATCAAAGTATGAAATTTTCCATTCATAAGTTTCGCGATTGCATATGAATGAAGTTCCCTCGGCTTGTAAAAAATGGTTCTATTGTTCCTTAACTTTTCACTCCTTACATTTGCTACAGTTAAAGGCCACCATTCATTTGTGGGTCACATTTCTGCTGCTCTGACGCAGAGGCTCTAATCATTACATTCATTATTTGCAAGATTTATATTAAATGCATGAGTCAGCAATATGGTGTACATTTATACAGAAAAATATGAGCTCAAATAGATTTATTTACAATGGAGTTATTAAACACAATTCCTGTAAATGTGTAATCAAAAAATAAATAAATCTGTTGAATAAAAATCACATTTGTTTACCTACGCTTATAATCATTTTTATGGGAAAACCCCAAATATAATACATACTTTAAAGAGATTAAAATGCTTTCAAGGAGAATCTATAATTATACAATTTAATTTTTGTGAACCTGTACAGTCAAATTTAAATTCTTGTGTTAAATAAATACATTTCATTTGGTCTACCCAATTTTCTTGGAAAACGGGTCGTAAAGTTTTTGTTTATTTAACATCAAAATATTTGGAATTTCTTCAAATAGCAAGTAAATGAATTTCCAGGAAAATTGAACACTTTTAATGTCTTGAAATATTTTCAGTGCCTTTAGCTGGTCTAAAATATAGTTGTTTACTTTTTAGTTCCCTTTCGTCATTAATAGATTAAAATATTTTGAAATACATATTATACGTACATGCCAAGAATACTGCAGACAGCTTCATGTTGTTACTAGTTACTTTAGTTTTCCGATTGGCTGGAGTACTTCGCACTTTATGGACGGAGCACACTTTGCACAACCGTATTTGCTTTGGGTGAACTCTGCGGGTCAGACGAATTAATTATGCCGTGCCTGCGCTGGGTTTCTAGCTGATTAAAAGTGTTTTACGATTTCACGATTTATATATATTCGATGGAATATATATAACGGTCGCCTGATTTGGGGCTTGTCACTGAACTTCAGACACGTGTGTGGGCCAGTGTTTTGGTTCTTGATACGTTATTAGATTAATTCGCGCACGATTCTGATTCTGATTCAGAATTGAGTGTTGAGAATTGTCAAGTGTGAGTTTTGAATTCAGAATTGAATTCCGTTCCGATCCGATCCGACTGTCTCTATCGGCGAGGCCGCACAGCACGCGTCCAAATGCGAACTGAAACTAAACGCCGACCGAAGATATCCTCAAGCCAGAAGCAGAAGCAGAAGCAGAAGTCGAGTGGGCTAGTCGATGACTGATTGATGGCTTGGCGGCTGGACGTTGTCCGCTGGAATTGGATTGGGATGTGCCGACCGCTGTTAGACACTGGACACTGGGATGGCGATGATGTTGCAGATACTCGACTGCAGAGAGAGCACTTTGATTTTGATTTTGGTTTTCAATTTTAGTTTCCGAGCCGAGAGTCGAGAGTCGAGAGTCTGGGCTTGAGTTCGGCTATGGTTTTTGGGCAGGAGTTGGGTCCCGGGTTCGACAATCAATCAATCAGGGCCTGTCCGTCCGACCGGCTATCTGTATCTATGTATCGCGGTATCTGTATCTGTATCTGTATCTGTATCTGCGGCTGTCGTCTGCCGTCGTAGCGCACGAATGATGCCCGACCACACAGTGCCTGTTAGTTTTATAGAATTTTTTCATGCTAAAAAGATTTACGCTCGTGTCGTCGTCTTCAATTTTCTTTTTGTTTCTCCGCACATTTCGCCTGTAGTTGATTTCTGCTTTCTGATTGTTTTATTGTGTTTTTTCCTTGGGCATTGGGTATTTGGTATTTGGTATTGGGTATTGTCTCTGTGGCTGCTGGCTGCTGTTGCGTTTGCCTTTGCTGTTAGCTGGGCTGGAATATGCCAGATGAGACGGGGCAGGGCAGGGCAGGGCTCCGAAATCGGATGGGTAGCTGGGTAGATCGGTGGATCGGTCGGGTCGGTCGTTTGATCGATAACTCTACAGGCAGGTCACGTTGTCGTGGTCCAACTTGTTGTTGCCGCTGGGGTTTTTGAGTTTGAATTATTCATGTATTTATGCAGTCACTAAAAAGTCGCCTCCTCCTCGACGCCGACCGCTGTCAATTGGTTCCCGTTCACGTACCGCTCAATACTGAGATGCTCGGGATGCCTCGAAAATCTTTGAAAATTTCGTCAGCATTTCCGAACCGACTCGGCACACGCTTATCGGAGAGCCATGCCCATTCTATAGAGCGGGAGAGTCAGGTTGAAATACGAAACAAATAAGAAGCAGGGCAAAAAATATGAAATTTGTTTCGGTTTGCGACGGCCACGAGTTCACTCCACCCGGCCATGTCTATGAATTTTCTTTGATCATGCTTCCCCCACATACATATAGTATAGTGCTTTTTATTTATGGATACGCGACACTTTTGATTTAGCATTTTCATTAGGATTTTTGGAATTTTCAGACTTATCAGCGGCGTTGTCGGGCGATTATCTCACAACTCATTCAGTCGCCCTCGCCTTGCCCCGAAGAACATTATCAATTGACGGTGATTTCCATGGGGTATTACCTACCAAATGTAAACAATGGCTGGGTAAACAAATGAAGTCACTGCTAAAGAATTAAGCGCATTCTTACCTACTTGAATTCTCAGTTTACCACTATGAATACCCACATTCCAGGCAAAATAAGTCCAGCTTGCAATTCGGTTTTATGCTAGTGCGCCTAAGGCAAGTCTACTTAGGAGGTGTTTTATTATTAAAATTGTGCACTATAAGGAAGCAATCGAAAGTCAAACTTGAAGTCTACGAGAATTGGTACATTGGTCTAGCTTATATCTATTGTTGTTCTAAAGAGACGTCTTTCTAGGTGGTGAACTAATTAGAGTCTATATAAAATCTACGAAACTAGCTGAGGGTACTAAGCTAAATAAGTCAAGTTAAGCCATCTAAATTAGGTCTGCAAGAGCAGGGCTACGCCGGCCAGAATCCATTTGCCCGGCTTGTCTTTGGTCTTCAGATTCAAGTTGGACACATAGGTGGTGGGGCCTCGAGTGCGGGTCTTGTAGACCGGGCACTCGTACATGTTCCGCAGATCTTGCTTATCTTGGGTGATTGCCTGCAGTACATAGACGAGGTTATATGAAATCGGAATCGCATTAAGTTGAACAATAGCGTTGGAATCTAGTTTTCGAATTTATGCCAACATGCGCGCAGCATTGAGACGCCACAGATCCGTTCTCGATTCGCCGATTTTAGCATTTGCCCGCTTTTGATTTGCATTACAAACTCACCCGAATATTGATCACCGGCATTGAGGGGTAGAGCTCTTTCAGGCGCGACTCCATGATGATTCCCTGCTGGATGTCCCACCTGGCGCCCTCCATGAAGATCCCATGCACGCAGCAGCCGTCGCGTGGTGCCGTCCTGTAATTATAAGATCTTGTCAGACATATAGCCGTAGCCCAAAGTCAATTAGAGGGGCGGGTGTCGATGCTAATCGCCATGCAAAAGTACATATTAATTCCGACTACGACGCGCCGGAGCCGCGTTACTCCATTGTTTGCCCGGCAGCGACGCCATGTGAAACGTGGCTGGCGGGGCGCCACTTAATAGGCAATCAGCTCATCAGCCCGTCAGTAAATAGACAATTGTAAATTACGGGCTATTAATAAGTCTCACATATTTATACTCCAGTGCTGGTTTAAAATTAGCTCTTATGAAATAGCATTGTGGCTATTTTTAGACCCACTCCAAGCCGCTCGCTGGCCATTGGCCGCAGCTGGATTTTTCACAGCACGAATTGAAGCGTTGATTACATGTCACAACATTACATTATGCGACGGAGAATCGAGAGCTCTGCGAGGCAGATAGGACCAGGCAAAGCATGAGATTATCTTTCGGAAAAAACACACTTGTGAGCTATGTACATAGTTCAAAAAATCTGGTGATTCTTTTCCACATCACTATAATTTGATTATTTGATCAAAAAAAACATTACAAAAAAAGGTATATACAGATTAAAAGATGGTTATTGGCATTAAGCATTTCATTTTTATAAGTTATTTATGATCCTAACTCAGCAAAGACGAAATGATATGTTAAAAATATTTATAAACGTTGTTAAATGTTTACAATAGAAACTGTGAGCATTAAACTTTCTATTTATTCTTGGAATCTGTGACAGTCGCGATTTTAAGATCGATGCATCACTTGCTTATGGGAGTGTAAACATTCTCGGGAAGGGGTCACCTCCAGAGTCAATTGTCAATAAGAGCGGCACTCACGTAAATTCCTCCTTTTGCTTTTTGGTCACGTCACATTGCAGGCACATCTTGTCCAGCGGCAGATCATTCCTACGGGCAGTGCTCTGCATGATCGCCGTGAGCAGGGATTGTGGATTAAAGAACCCAGCCAGCCAGACGCAAGAGGGTAGCTAGAATGAGGGGTCGTTAGGTGACCTATGGAACTTATATACATTACCAAGCACTCACCACAAAATCAGTGGACCAGGTCTCCAGCTCGCGCAGACGCAGGCACAGATCGATGAACCAATTGTTGAGACCCAAGAGCGAAGGATACGCACGTTGCGTCCAAATGGGCGGCACTTGATCCAAAAACAGTGAATTCTCCAGCACCTCCATGTCCGACGTAATGGTCAATTCACCCTTTAAGCCCAAGTCCAACTCCTTCAGGCTGCGCTTCATCTCGCTGGTGAGGAAGTTCATCCGCTCGCACTCCTGAAAGGCCACGATCACATACGGCGTGCGCTCCTCCACCTTGTTCATGATCTCGACCATGTTGAACTCCTCGGGCAGCTTTTCGATGATCTCATCGACGATCTGTTTGACCTTGTCCTCGCGCGTCACCGTTGCCCCTCCGCCGGCTCCGGCGTCCCGTGGCTGCATCTCGAATACAGTGCGGAAGATGTTCTCCGCCCGGGTGGTGAGGAACCCAATCTCCGCGTTGGGATGCAATCCGTATAGGTATGGCGACTCCGCCGGCATCATTTCATCCACGTAGGTGTGATATCCGAGGTAGTCGGTGTTGGGCGGAGCGGGAAATGAGGGAGCCAAAAAGAGCTCGCCGTCCACCAGATCGGGCTGCATGTACTCCTCCAGGTAGGTGATGCACAGCCTCCGGTCCCAGTCGTCCGTAATGTGACCCCCGTACATGATCTCGCCGAAGAGATAGCGCAGATCCTCCCACGGCACCTTGGCATTGGCCTCGAGATAGTTATACAGTACCGACACACTGATGTTTAGATCTCCCACGTTGAAGGGATAGATCTTGTTCCAACCCTGCGGACCGAACTTCCGGCGCTCTGCGACCACGGCGTGGAAATAGCAGAGCGAGAACAGGATGGCCTTAAACTCGGCCTCCTTGCCCGACATCTCCAGTGTTTCCTGCGTAAAGTTATCCAGGGCCTTGTGCAGATTCGCCAACATTCCAGTGGGAGGCTCATTGGTGATCTTAATCGATGATTCTAAGATGCCCTGAAATTAAAAAGAAAATCTTACCGAGTTTTTCAAAACAGATAGGAGATGCTTAAATTAAATCTATTTTAAGAGCTGAGCTCATCTTATAACATTCCATTTCGCATTTCTTTGTATTGTATATTATTCAGTTGTATAGTATTCAGTATTGTTTTTAGGTTTAATAGACTATATTACGGCTTAGGAATTTATGGCTCATTTTCAAGAATTCCCAAAAACTATATTTAAAGTTCTTCTGAATTTTTATCAACTGTCGGTCTTAAAATCTTAAGTACTTTGTACTCATCATACAAAAATGTGAAATTAAATTTCAATGAATCATCATATTTATTTATTTTTAAAGATGAAACGATAATATTGCGTTCTCCAATATAATATCACATTGTTATTGAGGATTGATAGATGTATAAATTTGCATACCTGTGGTATTATGTGAGCCGAGGGTGTCGAGGCCGGCTCAGCACTCAGGAACATGCGATAGTCCGGATGCGAGTCCTCTGCGTAGTACTCTAGTTTCTTTTCCAGCACCGGCAGCCACTTTCTAACCAGATGAATGTTCTGCAAAACCACCCAGTGGCCATGCTTGGCCGCCGTGTCCATGGCTGCCTCGGCAATGGCTTCCTGGCCCTGTCCCAAAGACACATTATGGAAATTACCCAGATCCATGCTGAAGCCCATTTGTTTGCCCAAGGCCTCCACATCCTTGAGGGGATTTACACCAGGCGAGAGGATGAAGAATATTGGAGTTGAGGGACTGGCCTCCTCGTAGGACTTGGCGAACTCCATGGCTCGGCTTTCCACATATTTCGATCCCAGCTTCTCTTCAATAAAGTCGCTGTTTGAAAGTAACCTATATATTTACCATTATTATATAGTTTAGAGGCAGTACTCACGCCAAAGCGTAGGTCATGCGATCTGGGCGCAAGGCCCTGATCATACAAAGTCGTTGGAGAGCTGTTTTGTTCTTCCATTCCTGCGGGAATTTCTCCTTCTCCGGCAGCTCCGATTCGACCAGCTTCTTCCAGCGCTTCGAGGAGGTCTCAATGTCGCGGTCCAAGTTCCTGAATTCATCTTTGGACGCTAGACTGCATATTCCGCCCCACGATTGATTGGTCAGAAAGTCCACAGGACTTGTCACATGTGGCTTGATCGGGAAGCGGAGCAAGAAGTCCAGTTCCGCCGATGTAACCTCCTCGTTCATAAGTAGAATCTTGGAATCGAGAATCGGAAAAACCATTAGGTTGGGTTAGTAAAGTGTTGAGGGGGACTGCTTACCTGAAATGTCATTTGCGAGGCGAAGATGAGCTTGTCGCATTCGAAAAGACCACGCGAAGTGTACTGAAACACCGAATACGTTATACAATCGATCAAATTGGAAACACGCAAATCCAAAGTTTCGCCCGGTTCAGCCTTGGCTATGGCCTTTTGGAACACTACACTAAAAGCCTAAACGGTAGAGGTTATTAAAACGATGTTATCCGAATAAAGGTGTTCAACCACCCACCTTCAGTGAAAACTGATAAATCGGATTGATAGTGTTTAGTTCGTTGAGTATGAAATATAGCAAACTGGCTCTGGCCGCCGCCGGTCGGTAGTATTCACGGGCTTTGTCGATCTCCTTGGATGTTATCTTCGCCTCGGCCACCTTCTGTTCGATCTCCGAAGCCGTGCTCTTCGTGGTCTCCAGGTTCTCGACCAGCGCCGTGTCACCTAAAATATTCTCACCCGCCGACGAAAGGCGCGACAGCAGATCGTCCTCCAGTTTCTTCAGCATTATCTTAAAGTCGTTCTGTTGCTTTGTGAGATCGGCCTTCAACTCCTCCAGATCGGGACGCTCGGCCTTGACCACTTCCGCCAGCAGTTGATCCTCTAAGCCGTCGCGTGTAACGGTGAAGTTAATAAGTGTGGTTTGTGCTTGCATCTCTGGCTTGTAGTGCGGATTAGCTAGTTTTGTGTGCAGGATCAGACGGAAGTTGGAGTTGTATTCGATCTCCTTGTCTCCAATTTTAATAGCTCTGAAAAGGAATGATGAAGAATTATGTTCAGGACTACATCCAAGACTAACCCCACTTACTTTCCCTTCTTAATCAGATTTCGACCCAGCAGAGAGTCCAGCACTGGGTCCAAGTTCTCATCGATATTCTCGATCAGCACATTGCAACCCGCGTTGATGGACTTCTCAATGATGTCCAGATAGCTTCGCTGACCCAGACGAATCACCTTCAGGTCCTCGCCATACTTCTGCTTGATCCATTTGACCCCCTGCAACTGGGGATCGATCATCAGCGGCCAACGATCCGAGTTGGACAAGATCGTGGCATTCTCAATGGACATGCGGTCACTGGGCAAACCCTCATTAGTCCAAATGGCTATGGTGGTGTCGTCGGTCAGCAGCGAAAGGGGATCGAGATTCTCCGTTGTGGGTATGGGCGGATCAATGCTCTTCAAAAAGGGTGTCCACATCTTGAGTAGAAGGTCGATGCGGAATCCTTTCGTAAAACAGCCGACATAGGAAATAAAGGCGGTAATGAGTAGAATATCGCCGGGCAACGTAATGCCCTGCTTGACGAAGCTGTAGGGGGGAGAAATCAGAGTTACTCAGTGGGGTAGTTGTAATCCAAGACCCTTAAAGATACCCACTTGTTGACAGCCTCGGCCCAACGTACGTTCTCACTGGCCAGACCGCCCACCAGGCGATTGGCCAGGGCAATGGTGGCTTGGGTGGCATCCGCCTCCTGTTGGCAACGCAACTTGTCCGCGGTGGCCTTCTCAAAGTCCGCCGTCAACTTGGCCAGCTGCTCCTCGAGGCCCTAAAATAGTAAGGAGTAGAGGGTCATATGAGCTCCTTACAGTTCACTCTAATAAAACTCACCATAACTTTCCGCTTGATGCCAGCCAGTTTGTCCTGGGCGGCAGCCAGTTCCGCATTGGCCGCCGCCAGAGCCTTCCGTTTGGGCTCCACGTCGCAGTAGACCTCGTAGAACTTGATGATATTGATGACCCAGGCACACAGACCGGCCGCCGCTCCCGACTTTGAGCGCACGAACTCAGGCTCGAACTCCGGATCCTTAAGATACGGCTGGATGGCCTTGGTGATCTCCGGATGGATGTTCTCCTTGTCGTAGTTGATCAGCGAGTCCAGGAACGTGTCCACCTTGGCCATGGCGATTTTGGCCGCCTTCCATGAGCGATCCTTGGGCACCTTGCCGCCCTGGGCGAGCAGCACCATCACAGCGGCTGTGACATTCGTAACTGCACCTGGCGGCGAACCGAAGCTCTTGAGCTCGGTGAGATTGGCCTTATTCAGGGTGTTCAGCGCATCCTGGGCGGCCATCAAGGCTGGCTCCGCCTTGAGGAGATCCTCCTCGCAGTCGCGCTGCTTCTTGCTCACTTCGTCGGCTATCAAAGCAACCTTCATTTCCTCCTCGTCGGCCACGGCTTTCTCCGTTTGAACCTTCTCCGTCTCGATGCCCACAATCTCGATCAGGGCGTCGGCCGCCTCGTTCTTCTCCTTCAGCTCGATCTCCTGGACGGCCAGTTTCACTTTCAGGTCGGCCACCTGGAGGGCAGTGGATCGCAGCTTCTCCAGTCCGTTCTCCAGCCGCTCGATCTTGCACTGCAGATCCTCGTGCTTGTGGTTGAGCAACTTTATATAAAGGTTGATCTGCTCGAGATAACTCTTTGGGGTGGTGTAATTGTAGCGCCGCTCGTTCTGCAAGTACACCTTGGATGTGGTGTTGACCGACGTGTGGACGTAGGCCATAAACTTGGCCACCGAATCGCGGTGGTTCTCCGGCAACACCTTGTTCTGGGCGAGGAAGTTCATGGCCACCGATATGAGTGCCTCCTGAGGCCATTCGTGGAACCAATTGATGGATGTGGCATTGATGATGGCGGGGAATTTTCTCGACCGGACGCGCAATGTGGAGCCCACTGGTGAAAAGCACAGAACTATCTTCAATTGCTTGCGAACACGGTCGATGAAAAATTTCCAGCAGTTCTCTCGCGTATCAACCAGTCCCGCTCCTTTAACCTCATTCCGCACACCAGCGATTATATTCTCAATTTCGTCGTCCGGAAAAATATCGGGGATCTCGCCAGTTGCCAACATATCGTTTATAAGAACAAGAAAATCCTCGCTAGGTATTTGGGCATCCGTCATTAGGAACATAATGCCAACGTTCTTCAATCCGGCCTTTAGATAAAGTCCTGAAAATTCATTCTGCAATGGGTAAAACAAGATTACTGGATCCCTGGGATAAGCAGGTGAGGGGGATATATGGATAAACCTTCAAGTCATTGACTCCGTAGCCCTTCTTCAGCTGTATCTGCACGACCTCCAAGCTGGATATGAATGCTGCCAAGCGCGCTAGAGATTGTTTCCCGCTGCCACCAACACCAACCAATAAGGCGCTGCCACGCGGTGATTCTAAAATGCGATTGATTCTGAAAGGAGAACTCTTAGGATATGAACTGACTATCTTTTGGCCAGAAACCCACCTGCATACGTGCATCATCGCATCCTCGAACAACACCAGATTCATGGCAGCGACTAGATCATTATACGATGACATTGCTTCCTGAAGGAGTTTGTGAAGCTCAGGCCAACCCTTGATGGGCATGTACTTAGGATCACCAATTCCTCCAGCGAAATGACAGTAAATATTCGGCTTGTCGAATATAACGGATTCGTCAATTTCTTCGAACGACTTCTTGACAATGTCATGCTGCATTTTGGTAAAGCTATCGATGTCCTTATCGTCAGTTAGCTTATCCGAGTACACCCTCTGTGTCTCGTGCTGCCACAAGCGTATAAGATCTGTGGAGCCCGTCAAGCACTCTGTCGAACTGAACAGCAATCCCTGCAAGAGAAACGGGGCTAGTAACTACTAGTTTAGGATTAGGAGTTTACGACTCACCTGAAAGACATTGCTGATGTCGCGCAGATTGAAGATGTAATGCGACTTGATCGCCGTGGGCAGGAACACCTGCAGGCACTTGTTGTGCAGAGCGATCGTGGCCGCCACAATATTGGGCGTCATTCGCGTGACGATCGGGGTGAACTTCTGCTCCGCGTTGGCAAAGTGTTGGGCCAGGATGGCCGAGTACATGACCGTGATGGACTCGGGACCCGGAAAACTCACAGCCAGGACGCAGAAGTGGCGCTGCAGGCGCGGATTGATCGTGAAACTGCCGGAGGTGGGATTCATGCAGGCCACATACTGACAATTGTGAATATCCTTAAGCGTCAGCTTGTTCCGGTCGTACCAGTGGCCGTAGTCCAGGTGCTGCCGCATCAGCGTATGGGGCTGGACCGTTCCGTAGGCATCCACCTCCGGCATATTGATGTCGTCCACGAAGTAGCAGAGCAGCTTGTTGCCGGGCGGTCCGTAGTTGCGACCCGCCTTCTTCTCCAGCGGCTTCTCCAGGATCTTTTGCAACATTTCGGACGTGGTGTAGTAATTGAATGGTATTGCAGTGACAGCGTAATTCTCAGAAAGCGATTGAAGCTTCTCGTTCACCAGTACGGTCTTGCCGCAGCCGGCATTCCCCACTAGCATCACCGGGTGCTTCTTATCCATCAGGAGATCTAGGAAAAAACGCAGGCGTATCGACTCGGAGGTGTGCACAATGACAGCCTGCAATGGGAGGTCCCCGTCCAGCTCGAATTTGGGTATCTTCTCGGTCCAGGGCAGGAAGGTCTTTGTCTCGCTGTCCAAAAAGTAGTCGAAAACTGTTCCACCTTCATGGGAAATGCCGCATGGATAGGGAGTAAAGTCGCAGTCGTAAAGCTCATCATGGGTTAGGCCAAATACTCCAAGGGGCGGCACTCACCTGGCGGGAACTTTACAGTTTTGAACTCATTTACCCACCATTTGCTGAACTCTACGCGGTAGTCAATGGCTTGATCCTGGAACATGGCCGACCCGAAGGCCCAAATACAGGCAAAAACAAAGTACAGTTCGTGCCATTCTTTTGGGCAGTCGGCAGGCGTGTTCGCTGGTATTAGAAAACAGTTTAGGAGATGGCACAGCATTTGAATGTGCGCCATTTCGGCGACAGGCGTGATCTTCTTGAAACGCACGCGAATCGTTTCCAATGAAGGCGGTATGTACTTATCGAATAACATGACCAAATTGGACTTTTCGGCTGGAATTTTACGCGTTTCAACCCAACTGGTTACATAGCTGCAAAAATATATCGGTTAGTGGAGTGTAAAGCAATCTATATTCAAGAAAAACAAATTTTTAAAATAGAATAGGTTCCAGCTATTTTCATAGGAATGCAATGCAATTTTAGAAGTCATATCAATGGCAATTTTGAATATTATAGAAACTAAAGTGAGATTCGGAAGACCCCCATTACATTCAACACTTACGGATTCCAACCCAAGTCCTGGGGGTTTATGTACAGGATACCAGCCCTGGATACGGTTGCCGGCGTTGCTGTTCTCAGGTTGGAGATCTCGAAGAGCAAACGCATCGAAGGCGTCAACGCAATGCGTTCGTTGCTGGCCAAGGTCAGGACCTTGTTGTCGTCCATCACGGTATTGAGACTCTCGATCCACATGGGATCGATGTCGCCGTCGAGCACGATCCACTTTGGTTGATCGCCCGTTATGTTTGCCTGATCCCGCATCAGTACCGAGAACAGGCCGTCTTTCCACTCGCGTGTCGCCGGGTTGATAATGCCGAAAAGTTCATCATTGGTCACAGCTTTTGGATTCAAGTCATTGAAAATCGGCTTCCGCTTGATGTTCTGGTAGGTGCGCAGCAGCGTCTTCCACACCTGGGTCTTCCCGGTGCCCGCATTGCCAACGATGAACACGGAGTGACGTACCTCCAACAGCTCCTCCAGCTGCACTACCTTCAGTATGAAATTGTCTTCTGGTTGTAGTAGGAGATCGGAGGCCGCTTGTTTTACGGTGCGTTCAAAATCCTGATCACGTTTGCGGGGCACATCCAGGGCGGGAAACAGGTCGCTGATAAGCCCCATGAACACCGGCATGTCGTCAGTGATTATTTTCGGTATGTTGAAGTCACGGAGGGCGCGCATCAGCACCTCCTCCTCCGGACGGCCAGGATCGCCTCGCTGAAAGGAAAAGGAGTTGGTGCCAGCGTGTTAAAATCTTCTTAAAAAGTTTTTAGTTTAAACACGATGCTCTCTATAGATTCTTACCTTGAGGGATCCCGCCACCACGAGCACAGATTTGATGGCCCTAAGGCCCCAATCGTAGTGATCCTGCTTCGATAGCAGCTCCTTGCACAGCGTGTAAAGGGTGATGAACTTGCGGGCGAGGACTCGGGCATCCTGGAATCCCTCGGCCACCAGCATAATCTCACAGATGAGCTCGAAGTCCGGCACGACCATGGCGCAGGGTCGGAAAAGGGCTTTCAGATTTTCCGGCAACTCCGTGCGGCCCGCGTAGCCCGGATTCATGGTGATAAAAATGCCCACCGTGGGCACGCAACTGATGCTCTCGCCCATAAAGTTGAACTTGTCCTTTTTGTCGCGAATAGCGTCCTGTACGGACTTCACCTGAACGGCCACCACCGACAGCACCTCCACGGTGATGCGGTTGAATTCGTCGAAGCAGCCCCAGGCACCCGTTTGGGCAAGGCCCTTGTAGATATTTCCGCACGACTGGTAGTCCATCTGCTCGGAGCAGTTAAAGACGTAGACCGATATGCCGATGGCTCGTCCCAGGTCCTTGGTGGTCTCGGTTTTTCCCGTTCCGGCTGGACCGGCTGGAGCTCCCCCCATCACCAGATGGAGGGACTGGGTCAGTGTAATGTAACAACGATCTGTGAGCGGCGTTATGACCAGGCGTGGCGTATTGCCCAAGTATTCGTGACAATACTGGAATTCAGCGTCGCAAATATTGGCAAAACAGTCCTTCTCTACATCGTCAAAGCGATGTCTCAACTGCGATTGCCACATAAACGCGGAGCCCGAATCCAATTTGGCCTGAATCATCTTGGCGACCACATCTCTAGAATGCACATCAATGGTGCATATCGTCATTATCTTCTGACGATCGCCTTTGCTAAGCTCACCCAGCAGAAGCGTTATAAGCAGACTGAGCTGCGATATCTGTTTCTTGTAGTAGTCCTTGATGGCGTTATCATAGCCCTCCTCCAACCGGCTAAAGGCGATGTTCACCTCCGTGGACCACCATATCTGCGATCCGCAGAGGGACACCTGGGCAGGGTAGTCGAATAACCACTGATTGGAAGAAAACAAATATAATATTAAAAAAAATAAAAGACAAAAAATAATTATCCCTTTTTGAAGCATGCTTATTTCTGATTATTTTCGAGGTCTAGAAACATTAGCATTACTGACTGAATATAAGAATTTGACTAACCTGTTCCCGCTGCTTTTCCTCGTAGGCAATCACCGCCTCCATGACGTAGTGCCGCAAACTGGCACGCATCGCCGCCTGGATACGGTTCAGCCAGACCTCTACGGGTCCTCGGATGCTGGCCAACTCGTTGAACTCCACGTACTCACCATCCTTGGCGTACATTCCCGACGCCGTGTTGATCTCGTTGGACTCATCCCGATTGAACTTGAGGCGCGCAATCGAATCGAAGAGCTTGGTCAAATGCTTCGTGACCATTTCCGGCTGGATGCCGTTGCTCAACACGTCCAGCAGGTCGGCCGAGGACACAAAGTAGAAGCGAGGAAAAGCCAAGCGTTTCGTTTCCAAGTACTCTGCCAATGCCTTTTCGCATAGCGTAAGCTCCTTCTGCAAATGCTCCAGGCGTTCGATTAGGCCGGAACGATTGGTGGACGCCACCACATTCGACGAGACGGACATCTCATCCATGAGGACGCGGAATTCGGCGTCAATGTTATCGAATCGATCCGAATCGACGGGAAGCTGTTTGCGTATGTCTTCCGAACTCATGAAGATACTCTCAAGATGGGTCCAAGTGCGTTGCACCTCAAACCATACGGTTATCACTTGATCGGCGATCATAAGCTTTTGTTGCCAAGTGGACACTTCTTCGAGGAAATGGGCGATGTACTTGGATGTTATTAGATTCTGTAGGCAAACCTGATTATCTTCAAGCGTCTCTATGAGTTCTTCCGATGCCTTCAGGAGGTTACAGCCAGTGCGCGGATGTAGCTCGTGGTCAAACTCCATGACCGTCCACGTGGAGTTCAGATCCCGCAGGATTTTCTCCATGGACATCTCCTTGACGGCCTTGTCGACGATGTTCTTCACCTCCTCCTCGCATTCGTGCAGATTCAGGCCCAACAGTTCGGCCAGCGTCGTTTCGTGGTCCATGATAAACTTGACCTATGAAAAGTTCTCCTTTGAGTACTATGAAACGGGGGTATGTATGGAGTGCAAGAATCAACTACGGTGGGAACTACGGACACGACTAAGGCTCTACGTTTTCTGAGACATGCGCTGGACTCGGCCAAGCCACTTACGGTCACTTCCTTGGGCAGGGCGGCCAGACTCTGCAATGAAATGGTATTTACAAGAACTGTACAGTTTGGGTCCGGGCACAAAATCCCGGAAATCAAGCGGAAAAGAAACAAGTTAGGGAAAGAAAAATGATTAAAACGGTATTGCTATACAAGAGAGCCTCCTTTCGGAGGGGGAAGCTCTAGTGCTGGGGGAAGTGGAGAGAGATTTACACGGATTATTTACAACAGGCCAAATAGATGGGATTGGCGTAAGAGTACAAAACAAAGGTATCACATATTGGAAAGGGAAGCACAAAATAGACCTTGGTGGAGTTCATCAGCTGGTTCCAGTGACGCTCCCGAATGGCCGGATTCTGTAGCTCCCCGACGGCTCGGAGCGAGGTCAGCATATTCTTGACCGTCGACTCCAGATTAATGAAGGTATCCCACGGGCGCATCTCCTTGTCCAGCAACCGAATGTCCTTGGCGAACTTTTTGCACTCGATATCCATATTTTCAACATCCACTTTGCGCCAGGGCGTTGTCTTCCAATCGTCGATGCTGGTGGCCACGATATTGACGTAGTCCCAAAGTTGCTGCGCAAGTTCAAAGAGTTATTGGAACAATCGGGGGGATTAGTACGGATTAGGTTAGCGGCTAATAATTAAGGTTAGTAAATCACTTGCGGGGGAAAAAAGAAAAGCTCAAAGTTCCACATGTGGCATGCATAAATTTAGTACGAGTAGTAGATTAAACATGCACAGACAAAAACGGGTAGATATAAAAGGAAGAGAATCGAAATCTGTTAGGTGTTCCAAAAGTGGCGGTACCTTGAGCATGCGAAGCTCCTTGCGACACTGTTTCAGCACCTTGAACTCTGGGATGTTGACTTCGAACAAGCTGCCCGACTCCTGGATGTCCCGCATCTCGCTCTCGCACAGAAACATGTCGTCGTTTATACGGTCCATCAACAGATAGGGTTTATAGCAATCGAACCGGAAGAAATTGTACGTCTTGAAGACCTCGCGGAACAGCTGGATGTGCGACTCGAAGAGGGCGATCTTGTTCCGGATACTGACCACCTCGGTGGCCTGCAAAGGCGATACCTGTTGCTTCACCGTGCTGGCGATCTTCTTGGTGTTGGCCCACTGCTCCGGCAGCTCCTGCAGCAGCACGTTCACCTCCTCGGGAATGTCCATGTCGTAGTACTTGAGCAGCTGAATGGTCTCCTGCATCGGTTCGAACATCTCGTCCGTCTTGGCAGCCCGTTCCTTCACCTGCATCAGGTATGCCATTATGCTGACCAGTCCCTCGTAGTCCTTCTCCTTCACTGTCTGCAGCAGACCCTCGTCGGCCTTGCGGATAAAGTGGCTCAGGTTCATCAGGCTGGAGGTGACGGTCGTCACCAGATGCTCCTTGAACATATTGCCCCACTTGCACACCGTGTTGAGCAGGGCCTGTCGGAAGGGGCGCACATCCACCTGGAACCAGGAACTGAACACCTGGAACGGGCCAATGTCCTCGATCTCGTTGAACAGAGATTCGTAGTTGTCAATCTGCTCCCGAAAAGCCTCGATTGTGGGTTGACAGGGCTGTGGTGGCGGCTGATTGGGATCATTGATTAGGATCAGCTCGATCTCATCGGGATCGAGCATGCGCCCGTATTCCAGGAAGTACTCCATGCACTCCTCGCGATCATCGAGCCAGAGGTAGGAGTACCGCTCGAACTGGCGACAGAATCGGGAGGCCTCCTCCATGACAAGGTCCACTCCATTGAGGATCTCGCGACGCATATCAATAATGTCCTGATTCTCTTTAATCATCTCTACATAGTTCCGCTTTTCGTTGGGCTTTAGCCGTTTGATCAACGATCCCATTTTCATTATATCACGCATCAGTTCGATCAGCATGTTGTTAAAGCCCATCGGGTCCTCGGGGTCCAGCGAAGGCACAAACACCAGATTGGGCTCGACCAGCTCTAAACGTGACTCAAAGAGCGGAGCATAGTTGTTCTCCGGATCCATGTTCTCAGCCAGATAGCCCACACTCACGCCCACGGTTCGCAGGATGTTTTCGTAGACGATATTGTCGACAAAGTCCACGTAACTCAGCCACACGGCGTCGTCCTGTTTGCGCTCCATATCGAATTGCACCATGTTGTCCTGGAGCAGTTTATGAATCTCTATTGAGGCAGCCTGGATTTCGGCATATCGTTTGGATGTTCGATCCGGACGCTCGTCTATCGAGAGCACGCTGTCCTTTTTGCAATCCCGTCTTTCGAAGAGCGGCTGCTTGGCCCAGACGCCCATGATCTTGCGTATCTGGCGAAGATTTCCCTGGGTGTGATCCATGCGATTCTGAAGGGCGGAAACCGGTTTGCGCAGCTTGTCCAGATAACTTAGAATATCTGCAAAAGGGATTTAAAAACAAATATTAAACCATGATGGTTTCTATTTGACTGAGCAGACGCACCTGATGAATTCCAAACGAGCTGATTCACGCCGATCTCCACCAGATCATCAATCATCTTTATCTCGGGTTCGATCAGCCTGAGTTCCACCGGTGAGCTGCCTTCCTGAATGCTGTTGTACCAGTCAATGGTCTTCTCCAGGTTCAGCGTGTAGGATCGGAAGACGTCGCTCTTTTCAGCAAAGTCTATGGCTATCTGAGGAATCCCGTCGATCTTCATCTGCTGCATGTAGTGCACCTCCCTCAGAATGGAGAACAGAGCGGCGCTAAAGTTCAGGATCAGTGAATTGTGACGACGATCGCGGGCTATGAGGGATTTCTTGAGATTCTCTTCGATTTGACCGTCCAGTTGCTCGGCCCAATCGTCGAAGAACTGCGTCTTGCAGGATCCCAATTTAACCATGAGCACCTCGTAGCGTTCTACAATTTCCAGAGATTTCTCTGTCTTGGTGATTCTGTCAGAGATTTAAGATTAGACTAGTTCCAATCATACTGGTTATTATTAACTGTAAACTCACTCATGCTGTAAAGCCTTGAAGTGCTTGACTGGTGCTGCGATTCTCGTCTCCAGCTGATGGCACCAGCGTATGAAGGCGGCCACAGGTGGACAGTTGTAGTTGGGATACAGGTTGTCCCCCACCTTTTTCAGTTCCATTTGCTTGTCATAGATGGACTCGCAAATGGTCATTTCATCATCCAGCATGCGCACAATTTCGGCATAACGCTGGGTAAACTCCTCTTTGATCTTGGGACGGTCAAGTACGCTGCCCACAATGCTAATGAGCTAAGGGATAATAATATAAAATAGGAATTTGTTTTAAATATGAATAGGTTTAAAGAGCCCCTACCTTGAAAATGCTCTCGAGGTTGTGGCAATCATCAAAAGCCTGGCACAAAATGGCCGCCAGCTTCATATCAAGCTCGAGTATGCGGGTCTGGAAGCCCTTGAAGTCCTCGTCAAACTCGTGATCATCTGGATCGAGGACATCGTAGCTCTTCGAGGCAAAGGCCGTGAAGTACTGGTTAAACTCCACGTAGACATCTGTGATGCGAGTGCTGAGCTGGCGACCCCGCAGCCCACCGATTTCGACTTTCTCTAATTTCAGGAATTCAATCACAGTAAAGAAGAACCTTCGCAAAGCAAAGATTAGTAGAATCTCTCTTAGAACTCAGGTGTTCCGAATAAAACTCACCATTGTATAGTTGTGAGGCGTTCGAGGAAGGCATTAAAGCGCTTGAAAACTGAATTTGGATGAAAAGTCCATAAAATCGGCGGCCGCTCCTCGGGTTCCGTGAAGAACGTGGCCAGTCGTTCCTTGTAGTAGTCGAAAAGCTCCCGAAAGAACTTTAGTATCTGAATCGACAGGGTGAGTCGCTGCATGGCCTCGTCGATATCGCTGTGGAATATGGACGAGGGATCCAAATATCGCTTGGCCTGAAAAATCAATTGAACTTTATATCAACTCCCCTATTTCTCAGCTATTATAGCTCACCTGGTGTATAATCAAGTTGCATATCTCCTGCAACAGCACTGTTATTTTCGCCGATTGGCAATAGTAACGCGAGTTTCCCCACAATATTCCCACCGTATTCATGAACGGAATGAGCAGCGGCTTGCATTCGGCGAAATCAATCTCCTCTAGGTGCTGGAGTGGGCGCTTCAGGGGGTTCAGGTAGAGTGTTATGTCCTTTGCCTCCGCCAGAGCTACGGAAATCACCGATTGGCATGCTAAGTTCACGTTTCACTTTTCGCCACCACACAACACTCACCCGTAACGACGTTCTTGAAGAGGGTCTGGAAGCACGGATGATAGGCACTCATCGAGTACTCCAGTATCAAAGCCATGGCACGAATTCGCTCGTTGCGCAATTGGTCGTAAATAAATGACAAGTTCTTGAGGCGATTGTTCCAAAATGAAAATTCTGTTGGTGGAAATAGATGGGGCAATGCTGATTACCAATATCTAAAGACAATTTAATTAAGGCTAAAATGGTAGTAAAAAATTAAAGAAGTCCTTAATTCTTATTTCCGTTTTAATCAGTTGTTTAAAAAAAGAGATTAAAGTAAATAAAGTAATTAACAACTAAGTAAAGAAGAAATCTCGAACCATTTTAAAGGTAAATAATTAATCTGGAATGGTCTGTCGAACATTGAAGCTACAAGCCATAAGGTAACTCATTTCGAAGTAATTAAATTCTTTACGACTTTTCATTGAACTGAATATATTGAAATATTTACATATATGTATGTAGTATTTGCGAAATTGTACTTGTGTGAAAAGGAAAGCTAGTCATCCTGATCAAGAATATATATACTTTATAGGGTCGGAAACACTTCCTTCTCCCTGTTACATACTTTTGCACGAACACAATATACCCTTTATACTCTACGAGTAACGGGTATAACCATAAAAATCGTACGTAAATTAGGCAAATCAGACCCTTAGCTTCCGCAATTTCATCAGCCCATCAACTCTATTGTCAATGTCAAATGTGAACGCGTAACACAAGCCAAAACGAAAACCCCTTTGGTATTATGTAGTACAATTATAAATATTGCATGCACGCGGAATGTCATTCGTGAACAGATAATAAAGGAAGACCAAAGTTTTGGATGAGTATGAACATGAAAGTTTCCGGGTTGCTAGGATATGGGGAGACTTGAATTTTATCAATAAATAATAAATAGAGGGAGCCAAAAATAAAACCGGCACACATGGCACCGAGTCATCGAGTCACCGAGTCGTACTCACCCGTGTGTGGAGTGGGATTCTGGCCATTGGCGAAGGCGTTCGAGGGACTCTCCTTGATGACCTCGTGTATCTGGGTGGCCCACTTAATGACGACGCCCTCGATGGCGCTCTTCAGGTACAAATCGAACTGGCACTGCTCCGTTTCGACCAGCTCCTTGGCCGCCTTCACGATCTTCTCGACGCCCACGGGCATGGCCAGGATGGTCTCCCCACTCACCTGGCCCTTCACCTGGTGCACGGTGCTCTTGAGGCTGTGCACATGCTTCTGCACATCCTGGGCCACCATGATGGGCCAGCTGCGGTAGTTGTCCTCGTTGGAGAGCAGGGGCACCAGTACCTCCTCCACCAGGGCGGACAGTTGGTCAATGGTGCGGGTGGCCAAGTCCCCGTAGATGATGAAGTTGCCGCAATCCTCTCGAGGAATGGGCAATGCATAGCGCTTGATGAAGTACACACCTTTGCTCTTTAGCTGCGACAGTGGAAAGGTGGTGGAAGGAACCAACTGGGCGGCAGGAGTGAGGATGATGATGAGGACAACTGGGGTATTCCTGTCCAGAAACTCCTTAATTATGCCCTTGTGCTCCTCGACCGTGATGACCCGTGTCCACTTCTCTGGCTTCAGTTTCAGTGACTTGATGACGAAGGAGCCCATCAGCTCCAGGCGCGGATCCGGGCCACCAGCTGCCGCTGCAGCAGCGGCCTCGGCGCTGGTGGATGGCTCCATCGCGACCCACTCGCTGGTGGGTGGATGTGGGTGGTGGGGTGGTTGGTTGCTGTGGTGTTTCTGCTCCTTCTCCGGTTGTCTGGTTGTTGCTGTTGTCTGTTGTTTGCTGTGGGGATGAGGTGCACATGCATATCTGAGTGTTGGCCTGACCTTGTTACCACTAACAACAAAGCATATAAAATCGATAAAAATTGCAAATCAATAGGATTCTTCCGAAAATTTCAAATCTTGTTTCACTAATGTGTTTAAACTAGCCGAAAAAACTGATTTTTTTTTCCATTTTATGGTTTTCTTCGTGTTATCTAACACTTTTCACAATTTTCACTAGTTACATAACTCACAAGAAGGCATTACTTTAAATATTTCCAATTAAAAGCAAGAGAAATATATATATTTCTGGTTATTTCACTGAGCTCATCAAGATTATCAATGATTTTATTGAATCTACATTAATTTTATATTTTTTCCATATTATATATGCTTTAGTTAATTTCCCCAAAGGGTTTTCCACGGATTTTTCCTTTTCCAATTGCGACTGCTTACCTCTGCTGCTGGTAAGCGACTGAATGGGTTGTTATTTCCGCTGGCGACACGACACGCACATTCCGGTGCGAAAGTGATCGTGGCAGGACCCGTTGCTAAGGAGTTGTTGATTTTCCCCCTCAAATCCACCCATGGCCAGTGACTACTGTTTGTTATTTCCCCTGTGCCATAATGCCCGTTGCCAAGCTGGTTGCCAAGCCGGCGGCCATTTGTTGCGCTTTATTTCCGTTTTAATGGCGAAATGCACGCCATTTGCAAATTAAGTTCGATTTGCACACTTTCCATTGATTGATTATGTGCTAATTGATTAGCAAGTGAAGGTGAACATTATTCAATTAAGATTAGAGGATGTATTTCATTACAGCTTAGTAAAAGTCCTATGATTTTTGTGAATTTAGCATAGCAATTTGAATTCTCTGCTTTTTGGTTTGTTTTTAAAAGCATTACGATTTTTAATTAAAATGATTAAAATATGTTTACTTATTTAATAATATTTTTAAATGCATTTTTAATTTAAATAACTTCTGCCCTGCTGAAAATTAATTTTTTTTTAAATGGATTTATTGTATTTTATATAGTGCAAACGGTACGGGTTATTAACATCGTTTCAGTTAAATTTTATTTATCCTAGTTAAATTTTATTTAGATAGATTAAACATCTACAAAAAATTATCGTTTTAGTATAAGTCTAAGCCCGTCATTTCGACTCAATTAGCCGACAAATTAGATGCCAAAAGGGATAGGCAACAACTTAAATCTGCAACATGCAACTCACCTAACACGCGAAAATCCCAAAAGGTCTGTCAAACACCTGTCCGCAAATGGTTTGGTTTCGTAAAGGTAAATGGTTTCCTAGCACGCCAAGAACTGTTGCATTGAAATCGCAACAGTTGGTCTGGGGAAATTCCTCCGTTAACCCAATCCAAGTTAATCATTCACAGTTGCTATAATTTATCGCCCCTTTTTATGGCAACCCCAAGCGCAGGCGCCATCAACACGTGGCTGTAAACAACAACAAGCCACTTGTGGCCACACCAGCAACAAGGTGCATAATCAAGGCTAAACAGCAACAGATAATTGCATGACTTCCGCCTGTAAAAGTTTTTCTATTTCCAGCAGAGATTGGACAAGGCCTAGGTCGCGGAATGTGTCTCGTGCCTTGGGTGAGGGTTCACTGAACCCCAAACCACAACCACAGCACATTTATGCAAGCCAAGTCAGCCAAGCCTGAAAATCAATATGCTTATAAACGGAATCCAGAGTCGCTGGCTGCAACCAGTTGAGTGGCAACCATGTGGCAGTTGGCATTGGGACTGGGCCTAATCCAGCAGCTGAGTCTCGCCATTGTGGTGGAGCGCAACATGTTTGCCTACTACAAGGTGCCGGCTGCCCAGTTGCTCTATTCCCAGGACTCGGACTCGGATTTGGATTCGGATTTCGACTCCCACTCCCAGGAGATCAGTCATCTTGGTGGGAGCCAGGTCAGCGATCTCTACTATGTGCTGCAGTGTCCGCCAAAGCTGGATGAGGGCATCCCCAAGCCGCAGGATATGCAAACCTGCAGTGTGGTCGACCAATACAAGGGCATGTGGAAAAAGAAGAAAGCGAAGCCCAAGAAGCGATTCCACATGGTCCCATTCCGGATAGTGCTGCGTCCATTGGGACCACCTGCCAGGAGACGGAGCCTAAGGCGCCGAAAACGTCAGCACAAAGACACCAAGTATCCAGGAACTAAGACTCCGGATGATCGGATTGCATCTAAAGTAAAACAGGAAGAGATTACCAGTCCGCTTCAGTTCCTGGGTCGCCCCCACAAACGGCAGAAGCTCCTTAAACTGTCCGCCGACCATCGAAAGTTCAAGAAGGGCAGTCGGTCCAAGGGTCACCAGCACATGTACCATCGCGATGAGTCCTACAACGATCATATCTTCTACGACGAGCTTGAGGACGACGGAAAGTTCCATAAGCTGGGCAAAGAAAAATTGAATTAAATGTAAATTTATTGTAAATTATTTGAACGAGCTTTACCGAGAACTTAATCAGGTTTCCGTTGGGTTGTACTATGTATTAATCAAGTCTTTTTTAAATATATGTAAATATAGATTTCCCGATTTCCCATTTTATCAAATTCAATGTCAGTTTGTCTTGTGCTAAAAACCAGTTTGCTACCCGTATTTTATGAAATATCATCTAAAAGGTCAATTCAGCTAAGAACCCATTCTTATATCTAGAAGTGGGAGAAACATGTCATCATAGGCAATATTCTCAAACATTTTGTTAAGCAGGGTAGTGAAGGAAGTGGTGAAGGATTTGATTATGCCAGGGTGAAATTCATTCCAGAACTCCACCCAGTTTTCGTTGAGCAGCTGATTCATGAATATGGTCACGTCCGTGTTATCCTTGTACAGATTATCCAACGAAATGATCCATCTAAAAGCCGTAGAAGTTAGCCAAGGAAATCTGCCTAGGATGCTGGTTACTTACCGATCTAGGTCAATGCTGGGCTTTAGATCGTAGATCTTCAGATATCGCTTGTCATTCCTGTACTCCACCAAAGTCTTGATGGTCAGGGTTATGCGGAAGTTCTGTAAGTCGGAGGACAAACGGCCGGTGGAGTTAAAGGCGAAGAGCATAACCCTGCCCACCATTTCGTAGGTGGCCTCGTGGAGGAGTCGTGGTAAACGGGCCTTCAGTACAATCTGCTTCTGGTTGGGCTCGTACAGAAATCCCTCCACATGGGTGATGGTGGCATTATTGAATCCCTTGTTCACATTGTCCCGCATCCGAAAGTCCATCCAGATGGGCCCGCGATGCGGCGATTCCAGAATAATGGAGTCCGAATAGTTGTAGGAGTCCAGCGGTGGGAGACCTATTTCCGGGATTCCCTTTGGATAGAGCTTGATCAGGGCATTGATAGATCGAACCAGGCAACTGGAGTCTCCGAAGTGGCACCTTTCCACGTCCTCAGCTGGAAATGTTGATATCCGTTAAAAGCAGATCAACCTGGCACTGAAAACCTACGCACGTAAGCCCGCTCCCGAGATAATAACTGGGAAACAGCAATACCACCAAATCAGCGTATTCAACTTATTCATTACGTTGGCGAAATTCAACTGACTATAAAACAATAATCGCTTCGGTCACGAAATAATTAATTCATTTCAAATACTTAGAACCTGCTCCAAGCGAAGCTTTTCCACCATCAACAATAACAAATGCTAATCCATTGGTATAACCGGTTTGCTAGCAATATTAATCTTTGTCCTTCCATGTCTCCAATAAAACTGGATTGTAATAACTTTAGCCGACTTTAATCATTTACTTCAAACTCTTTGGTAACCGGTAAAAACATGTCATCGTAGGAGATCATTTTAAAGACATCCTCAAATAAATCGCGGAAAACACTGGCGAATATTTTTAGATTTGTGGGCTCGAGCTCGTTCCAAAACTCCACCCAGTGCACATTGAACACCTGGTTGATGGCTATTGTCATATCCGTGTTCGATTCAAAAAAGTTGTCCAGCCAGAACACCCAACTGGAATGGGAGTGCCAATGTCTAGTCAGCTGCTATCGGATTTTAGCGGGCACAACTCACCGGTCCATGTTCACAAAGGGATTCAGCTCGTAGATCTTCAAATATCGCTTATTATTCCTATACTCCATGATTACTTTCAGTTTGAGGACAAATCGGAAGTTCTGGAAATCCGAAAAGGACTCCCCCGTTGAATTCAGCTCCACAATCCACACTCTTCCTTCAGAGAAATAACTACCCTTGTGGATAAGGCTGGGGATCCTGCCGTGGATTTCGATCAGGCTGGACGTGGGATTCTCATCGAACCCACTTACCTTTGTGATCGTCGTGTTCTCAAAGCCGTAGTTCACTTGATTGAATAGATCGAACTTCAGCCAGAACGCACCGACCTTCTCATCGTTCCAGAACTTGGAGTTCCTAATGTCCACCACATCAATGGGTTTCAGTCCCAGCGCCGGTATTCCTCTGGGATACTTCTTTATCAACGCATTCATAGAATTCACAATGCACTGGGATTCTCCAAAGTGGCACTTTTTAATTTCCTTCGCTGCGGTGTCGAAAATAATATTTATTTAGTGAACACCGAGCTCCATATTCTGGTCTTTGTTACCTACGTAGCATCTGGCCCTGCAGCGATCCGATGATCTGCAGGAACAGCAGAATGATTATTATATCGCGCATTCCTATATAGAGTGTGCAACTAGTATTCTAAGTGCACTTCTAGTGCCTTCAGTGGTGAAATGACAACTGGAACTTAGTTATGCGCTTAGAATGTATCTTAAACCGGTTAAAAGCTCTACTTGTCTTATTTGCATTTTCAACTAGAAATATTTGTAAATCTTCAATGTAATAGAATTTAATTTGTCTACAATAAAACGATTCGGAAATATAAAACAATTACAATCCAATTGTAAAGCAATATTTATCTTTTTATTAAATGGGAACTGGCAAAGTTGCTTGAAAAAGTCAATAAAAACTTGCTTAGGCTTAATTAAAAAGGCGATATTGCGATTGTCGAAGGACACATTTGGAATGTCAATTCCAAAACCTTTATTAATGTCCAATATTGGCATTCAGTCCTAGGATCATTATAAATCAAGCCCACAGTATAGGGTTGTGTAGAGTCTCATATGTTACTCGCAGTTTTCTAAGGCCAACAAACCTGGAAGGAATGCGCATAAATCGAGAACCAGTTTTTATATTATATTATATTATATATCTACCCTGAAAAGTTGTGATTTTTTCAAACTGATTAAATGAGGAATTTTGAAGCAGCATCAAAATAAATAGGTGAACTCAGCTTAATTTATACAAAACATTTATAGTAAGAATTTTTTACCCTATTTTATTTACACTACCAATTATTTTTAAGTAAAGCTACAGTCTATTTGGAGGGTTCATCTGCTAGGAACAGATCATCGTAAGGTACTTTCTCGAACAAATCCTCGAACAGACTTAGAAAGACGGTTTCAAACAGGTTTAGAATTCCCGGCTCCAGTTCGTTCCAGAACTCTACCCAATTCCGATTGAACAGATTGTTGATAGCTATGGTCAGGTCTTCGTTGTCTGGAAAGAAGTTGTCCAGCCACATTATCCACCTTTAAAATATAATAAAAAAGAAGTATAGTGACAATTGTTCTGCTTATTAATAAAATTTCGATAAGCTCACCGATCCAGCCTTATATTCGGAACTAGTTCGTAGATCTTTAGATATCGCCTGTTGTTCCGGTACTCGATGCGCACTTTTAACGTAAGATCAAATCGGAAATTGAGGAAGTCCGACTCGGAGGTTCCCTGAGAGTTTATATCCACGAACCAGAGCATCCGACCTTTGGCCAAATAGTCGCCCTTGTAGACCAGCCGTGGAATTTTCCCATGAATTTCAATCTTGGTGGCAGTGGGGTCCTTGTCGAATCCCCGGATCTCCGTAATGGTGGTGTTCTCGAAGCCGTAGTTCATCTGGTTGAGCAGCTCGAAGAAGTACCAGGCACCACCAACCTGGGAATCGTTGACCAGCAACCAATCCCTCACGGGCAACACATTAAAGGGCTTCAGATTGACCTCGGGTATGCCCTTTGGGTAGTTCTTCAGGAGGGCATTGGCCGACTCCACAAGGCACTTTCCGTCGCCGTAATGACATTTTTTCACTTTGGCAGCTGTAAAAGTGATGTTTATTAACCGGTTCTTAGAGGATATTCCTTTAAAACACCCACGCAAGCTTTGACACTGCAATCCAACGATTAGCTGAATAATAATAACCACGTAGGCCAGGGAACGCATCTCAGTGCGGAATAAATGATAATTCTTCACAGATCTCACTTAAGCTCTCAGTAAACCGAAGCACTTGCATGGCCAATTGCAACTAATCGGTGATCAGAACCGATTTTTTGTTATGTCAGAACATTCATGAGAAAATCTAAAAAGCTCCCATTATCGTAACGTGTTTTCTAAGAGCCTATATATGCTATGTACCCACTGAGAAAAAGTCTATATCGTAAGCATCTGTATATTAAATCGAATTTCGCAGATGAAGCAGGTTTCATATTCCATTTACATTTGATATTTTCGAATTGCAATAAATTCAAGTGGAAGAATAATTAATATCTTAGAAATTTTTAATTTATTTACATTATAAGGATATAACTTATAAAATATTTTATGTTTTTCAATATTCTTCTCAGTGCCGATCAAGAAAGCAAAGCTGTAAAGCTTCTGATTTCAGGTGCGTTTTTCACCATACCTGAACAAGATTTTTTATTCAACAAATATAATAAATCAGTGAGCTTAGATTCAGATTCAACAAACTTAAAGAAACATATCTTTATAGGGCACCGCGGCGAAAATAAAGTTCAGCTTTTTAATTACGAATTGACGTAGGATTTCCGTCACATCCGGTTCGATATCCACCCAATACTCATTCCAGTTTTTGTTGATCCATTCGTTTACAATCACGGAAAGATCTGTGTTGTTCACAAAAAGATCATCAATCTGCTGAATCCAGCTAAAAAAAAAAAATCTGAAATGATCTATACATTCTAAAAAATAAATTAGTTCTTACCGGTCCAAACCCAAATGAAGACTTAGTTTGTAGACTCTAGCATATCCTTTGTCGTCAGTGGTGAGGGAGAATTTAACAATGAACCGAAAGTTTTGGAAGTCAGTTTTACCTCGACCTTTCGAATTCAATTTGAATGTGAGAAATTGGGAATGGAATTGATATTGGGCCGTAGACGTCACGCTGGGTACTCGACCATGTACCTCCACCTGTGAGTGCCTCGGATCTCGGTCGAATCCTTTGGCTGTGGTCAAAGTAAGGTTTTCGAGACCGTAGACCCATTGGTCACTTACGTCCCAGTCGTGCCAGAAGGGTTGATCACGGTTCCCCCGCTGAAGTGCGTAGGGGGGCACTTTTATAGCGTCCAGTGGTTCAAAATTGATCTCAGGTAATCCTGTTTTTCCATATCGTCGAATTACCGAGTTGCTGCTGCGCAGAAGACAATCATCGTCGAGGTAGCGACACTTTTCTATTTCAGCAGCTGTGAAAAATCCCAACTAAATGTTTTTCTGTTATAGTAATGAAATCATGAAATCTTACGCAATTGTTTGGCTGCTACCAAATGGGCAACTAGTGCGAGATATATCAAGCTCAATTGCATTATTTCCACTGACTAAAGCTTAAAACTAAATGATATTTTTATAGTTGCAAAGCTCAAAACCGGTTGAAAAGCATTTTTTTCTAATGAATCAGAATCCTTTAATACAGCTGGAAATCTTTGATACATTACAAAACAGTACCAACCGGATTGAATATTCCACAAAAAATTTGCAATAGCTTAGAAACTTCTAAAACATTTAATTTCTATAGAAATCGTCGTATGGTAACTTGTTAGCCACTCGCTTGAGAATTGACTCGACCAGTTGATCCACTGCGGAAGTGATCCCCTTGCGAAGGGTATGCCAAATTTCCAGCCACTTGGCGTTGGCCACATCGTTCATGGCATCACTCAGCTCCGAATTGTTGAAAAGATTCTCAAAATTAAGATGCATGCTGATGAGGGACAGACCTAGAAATCAAATTATATTAAGTAGGAAAATAAACTTACCCCTGCACATCCAGCAAGCACTTAACCTTGGCTATCTCTGCATATCGCTTGCCATCTCTTCGAAGTTGCTCCACCGCCCTCACCTTGCAGCGGAAACGGCACTCCTTGATCTCAACCAGAGCACGGCCTCTTCCTTGAATGGGCATAGTCAGTAGACTACCGTGCATCTCGTAAAACCCATCAAGTTTCAGCAATGGAATCCACCCACTTAACTCCAGGACTCGCGGTAGGTCCGCTTCGAATCCCTTTGCCTCCGCCACTGTAGAGTCTGCGATTCCCCTTACGGTTAGGTTATTGAATATTAGATCCAACTTTGCTGGACCATCTGGTTCTCTCCGACTGACGATGACATTGTCAAATGCAATAGAATCGAGGGCATCCAATCCAATGGAGGCTAGACCCTTGGGGTACATTCGAAGAATTCGGGTAATTGTTTCCGCTATGCAGATGGAATCGCCAGCCTCACATTTCTCAATCTCGGGAGCTACAAAGTGTACAAGTGAATTGGGATCTCCAAAGAACATCCTTTCACTTACGCAGCTGCCCCAAAACAAGAGCCACCCACAGACAGAAAATGAATAAGGTTAACCTCATTTCGATTCGGTTAGTGTCAGCTAATTAATGGACGGGCTTGCGACTAAGTATTCGCTTTTATAGGCCATTAAGCGTCACCGAATAATTGCCAGGTTACATGCATATGCAAATCGGATAATAGTCACTTTAGTGAATAGATATAATAGACATCCACGCCCTCGCCCACGCCTGACACCTAACACTTTGTAGAACAATCGATTTGATTATTACCTCATTAGCCGTTGGGGCTATAATTTTCACTTTCATTCACCTATCGGTCATTACACTGGTTGATTATAAGCACAACTAAACGTAACCGTTTTCGATGGGCTTAGATAATCGCAGTTATTGACGTAGCCAGGTAAAATTACTCTAGTTCTTTCGCAGATCTTATATCTTTAATGTACAAAAATAAAGAGAGTTAAAGAGTTTTCTTAGTATAATACAGTTCTTTATTTATAGCGATTTTTGTACACAACAACTTTTTAAAATATATGTATGCGGCTAGCTAGGAGATGGTGTACTCCACTGGACCTTTAGTTTCCATTAAAAAGTGCAGCTTTAGAGAAGGAGTTCTAAGGTCAAACAGTACAAAATAAATACAAAGTACAAAGTTTCTTTTTAAAAAGGTTTGATAAATAATTACTTACACACTGCTAATATAGAGACACAAAATGATACAGTTTTTCAGGCAGATTTACACAAGATTAGACAATTGATGTGGTTCGATTTACGCTCAGTTAATTTCACAGCCCTATTATTAATAGACTTTATAACTATTTGCTTTAATTAAAAGTGCTTTCGATTAGTGCTAATTTAGACGATCTCATGGATTTTCTTTTTGTCTCTCTTCGCTTCTCAGTAAGTAGTGTTCATTACCCATTTTTGGTATGCGTTTAAATTAGAATTTAGTTATTGTGTTACACTGATCCCAGGTCCTCTCAGAGGACCCCTTAAAAAAGAATACCCGACGCAACAACGGACGCCAATCCCATCTTCGCCAGCCAGGCCAAATCGGGTTTCGACCTACCCCCGGAAAACTCTGCCACATCGTGTCCGTTGTCGAGTGGTTTGTTACGGCGGCGGCATTCACGGAGCCAATTCGAATGCCACCGCTAGCTGAGGACCACATGCTGACCCCCAGTTCCGTTCAGATTACTGCTGGGGCAGCCGAGTTCGTTGTTGTTGCTGTTGGTGAAACAAACCTCCTCACTGCCATCGGAATCAGTGCAGCACAGTAATGGCTACGCATCCTCACCATCCAACCCCTCCGCCTCGGCACTCTCGGCACTCGTGGCAATCCTGCAAGGAAATGTATGGGGAAAATGTTATAAGTGAACAATGATTGATGGTTGATGCAGATAGAATGTGTTGATGGTTTGAGTGCGAATCTCTCGTCAATGCAATATTAAATTAAAACAAAATTACAGAAGAGTTCTTGTGACATTCACACAGCCTTTAGTTAAAAGGATAACATGAAAATTACATACAATAAGTTTATCGATAAGCCAACATCTATCAAAAACAAACCAATAGTTACGTAAACCCTAGGAGCTTTTTTATCTAGAGACCATACAATTAGTTATTATAAACGACCGACCTAGTACAGAAATAATTATGTTTGCTTTTAGATGTTTAATCTTTAATTCACAGACCATAAGTAAACTATCCGAATCTGCAAACTTGCTTTAAATTGCATTTAGGGAACATGACATTATTCTTTTCATCAATCTTTATAAGATAATATGTGAACAAATAGCCATTAGTCTCCCAACTGTGTTTAAAACAGAATTATAACGCCATGGTAAAAGATTACAGTCCACGATAAGTACTTAGAAAGCACTTTAAATAGTATAAAAACATTTTAGGTTAAGGGAAAGATTATTTACTTCTTCAATAAAAAAATGTTATTATATTTATTTTTTATTAATTTTGAATGGAGTACTTTTTAATTTAGAAACAAAATTGATAGTAAATATTTTAGTAATAATGATTATAAAGTAAACTTTTTTTATCAATACTTTGACATAAAAATGTTTTAGTAATTTAGATTTTAGAGTTAAATTAGTTTTATAAAAAATATGTACATTTTGACTTTTTACACTAACGTTCTTTATAATCGTATCAGAACATCAAAAAAAAAGACAAAAAAAATAGTTTACAACTTTAAGTCACATATATATAGTAAGCCAAAACAAACGGATAAAAACGCATGAAATTCCCAAACACACTTAAGTTCACACGTAAACAAACAAGTTTAAAGCAAACAAAGTATAAAGTAAAAACCACCAGCGAACACAAAAACGAAAATTGTATTTTTATTGTCTGAAAAAGAGAGTGGAAAGTTTTGTGAAATTCTTTTATTTCTAGAGTTAATAAATACTTCTACTAATATACATACAAAGTCTAAAAGTACATATTGATTTATACAAGCTTCTAATATCAACAAAATGTATTCAAAAGAGTAGTACGTACAATTCGTCTAATAAATAAACTAAGAAAGATCATCTAAGGGGAAAATACTTAAAGTGCACGATCTTAGGACCATAAATTCTTTACAACATTTACATAATGTAGCTAGAGGTGAGTTTCAACTTATACAATCGAGTTAGAAAAGCTGACGATATTTGTCTTAGGACTATCTTAATTGGCTTCGTTGGGTGAGATTCTGATTTGGATTCTGAATAGTATTTCTTGCGATTCCATTATCGTTAAGCGTCAGCTCGCTATATACATTATATGCAGGATCCGATCCAGAATTGAAGTGGTAGTAGTTCAGGTTGATGAGGCCCCAAGCAAAGAGAAAAAGTCAGTTTTGACCAGCACATTTTAGGGCGCGCCGCATTTTGGCCATGATATTAAAAGTCAAGTGAACAAAAATGGATTTTTATTTTGGTACCCTCTTAATTATTTCAATGGTCATGGCACGCGTTCTATAGCCGATCGAAATTCGGCCAATTCAATTAGCTTCGTTTTCGTTTCGCATTGGCTTATGTTGCATTGAAATTTTGCATATTATGCGCAATTCTTTAGAAATCAATTTTGAATAATTTCGATCAAAGGTTTTGAAAAGTGATTTCAATTTTTTTGTATCAATGCCAAAAATCCATTTCCGACCATAATTTCGTGGTCGTAGTGTGTGTGTGTTTTGTGTTTAAATTTGTTTTTGTGTTGGTCAATTTAAAATAGTTTGTTGTTTTTATGGCAGTTGTTGTATTGTGTTTTTGTTTCGCACATTTCAATTAGCCACAAATGAATGGGGAACGGGAAAACATCAATCAATCCAGTCGAGTAGTAGAGACACCGAGTATAAGAGTAGGGTGTATGGTGTATGGGATAGAACGGATAGAGGGGAGAGTGGTGAAACACACAGACACATACAGAGAGTACAGGGTTTCCAAGTACATATAATAAAAGAAAAATGTCATGATACAAAATTATTTGAAGATTAGCCAGGTTTTTTTTTATTTTTAAATTTTTTAGTGGTATTAAGATGATAAATGAGCCACGCCCAAAGTGCCTTATGCCCATTGCCAGAGACTTAAAATAATCTAAGGTGTCTTATTACTAACTCATATAAAGCTTAAAGGGTATATAATAAAATTTCTTTAATTTTGGTATTCGTTTCTTTATTTTGTAGTAAATCTTTTAATTCCGATCATTTTCGATTTGTAGAAAAGATTCTATTGGCACTTATGTCCAAATACCAATTACCAATAAATTGAAAGACTTTTTGAGTAATACTTAGTGATAAATGCAATTTTATTTAACATGCTAAGCGCCAAAGCCTTATGAGTACATAATACCCATGACTCGATAAAACAATCAGTGGAGACTTACCAGAGTCACGCTTACTATCTATAGGACCCCATCGTGGATGGGTAAATGCTTTCTATGTATGTACAAACGTAGTTCCCCTAAAGACATGCCTTACAAATTCTAAGGGTTGCGTAGAGCCCTACTAGGTACTTGTTAGTAGTGTTAAGCGTGTGATTTAGTGTTAATATCACAAGGGTGTGTGTGGGGGAGTCTGGCCTGAATGATTCACTGGGATGATTCAGTTAGGCACTTTCTCCGAGACGGTATCGAGACCTTTCACCGTGTTAGTAGCTGATTCGCCTACAACTAAGGTTACATCACTGTGAAGAATCGAGAGAAGAGAGCATAGCAAGATATGTTTTGGGTGTTTAGTTTCGGTTCAGAGATCGTAACCAAATGTAAATTAGTAGAGTTAGAAAAAGAGAGCTTACAGATGGGTAAAGGATTAGGAAATTAGAAATTAGAAGTAGTAAAGCCAATTCGGTTGAGGAGCAGTGCGGGTAGAAACTTAATCACAAGCTATAGGTTAGAAAAGATAGCTACTAAAGAAGGAGATGCAGATCGAGAGAGTTTATGCAGAGTGTGTTGTGGAGGGTGATGTGGTTGGGTGAAACAAATCTGGAACATACCTGGCATACGTCGAGTTGGCGTTCTTTATCGAAAAGCTGTTCTGACTTGGCAACACGAAGCGCTGCACCCACTGTAAAAAGAGAATGCCTTGAGTACCAGTAGATGAAGTAGGCATAAGCCCCAAAAGCCCCCAAGAACCATATGTGGTCAGTCAGGTAATTTGATAAAGTCAGTCCATTGATGTCGGTATCTGTGATGCTTTAAAATGTGTCAAAACGTTCGCCTAATTTGTGATTCGCTAAGCCCAGCTAGATAAGTGTCCAACCTAGTGGCGGCAAGTACTCACCCGACTATTCATCAGACGCTGATTGCCCATGCAGGCAGCCATGTGTATCACAAGGTAAATGTTAAACAGTATATACAGAATGGCAAATATGCCTGTAAAGAGCGAGGAGGAAAGGAAAACATCAGCCTTAGTTGATAGTAGTGACAACAATTGACTACTCACAGACTAGGGCCAGCAGGCCTCCTTTAATTTCCATGTTCTCTACCTGTACCACCACAAAGTACAAATTAACGCCAATCACAACAATGGTGAGCAGTATAGAAACGATTTTGTTCCCCCTGCGAAAACAGAAAATTAAAAACTGCCCAAGAATCAATTAAAATCATCACTCACAATCCGTTGACGAACTCGCCCATGATGGCGGCGCACGAGGTGAATGCGATGGTTGGTATGGCAGCAAATGGCAGCTGGAGCGACATCACCGCATTTAGGATGTCGTTCATGCTCGTCAGATCTTCCATCTGGCTGAACATGGCCAGGCAGAAGGTGGGAATGATGGCAATGCAGCGCGTGACCAGCACGCGACACCAGCGCGGCCACTGTAGATTCAGGAATCCTTCCATAGAGAACTGGCCCGCATAGGTGCCTGTCATGGTGGAGCTCTGACCCGCAGCCAGAATGCCCACGCCCCAAATGTACATGGCCACAGCGCCAAAGGTGCAGCCAAGGAACAGTCCACCTTTGTACAGATCTGCATCGATGATGGCTGTTCCGTTCACACTGTCTACGAATGACATTTTGGCATCCTCATACATTGACTTGCCTTCGCACACATCAATCTAAAGGGTGACAAAAGATTAGATTAGTCGAATGATAATATGGATCTTAAGATCGTCTACTTACCACATCTTTGTTCGTTTTGCCATACATGCCATGGGCAAACACAGCCACCACAAATAGATTGATAATAAAGGACACAAACAGAGCTACCGACGCCTCTATAAAGAAGTAGAAATTCGCCTCGCTAACTTTCTTTGGCTGGCGACGATCTATGTCGCGGGACTGTTGACAGAAACTTAGTTATAGTGAAGAAAATAAAATAAAACATTTCTTATTTTACCTTAACCAAAGCTGAGTGCAGGTAGAGATTGTGGGGCATGATGACAGCACCTACTACGCCCACCGCCTGCAGCAACACGCTCGAATTGCAGCCAGAGCACCAGGGCACAAACATCCCCTCGAGAACTTCTCCTTGATTGGGGGCTGACACAATGTACTGAAAAAGATAAACAATGAAATTTAGTTGAGCAAGTAATTACTAGTTCCATATTGGGTACACAACTAAAATCCCCTGGGCTATTTCATTATTTTCTTAAGGAATGACAAAAAGCATTTTAATCATTTGTAAAGTACTTCCCCAGGGTATAGCATACATATTTGTTTGTACTATGTGAATATTAAAAAAAGAAAAAACCCCAACGGATAATTGTAAAATTCTGCATTGTATAATCGAACTGATAAGGTCTGGCATTATATATACCATCTGGAATTGTTTGTCATTTCCGGCAGCATCATGTGCCTGGCCAGAGTCGGATAAAGTACCCAGCCCCTGGCCAGAACCCCTCGAAATGTGCAAGTGCAGCTTATCTAATCATCTGAGTCTCCGACTGGGGTAGACAGCTCAAGAACAATTGCTTATTATCTGGACCGTAGTCGTGACGTTGTCGTAAATTTACGGCTAAGTTAATTGGGTTCGCTAAAGGGCTCGCTTTTTTAATGAAGAAATTGTATTGAGAAAACGCCCCTGGCAAATGAAAATTTACAGCATTTCCGAAGTCGTAAAAAAGCTTCTCAAGAAATGTTCTCTAGCCACAATTGTTTAAACAAACTGTATTTGCACTCACGTCTGGCAATTACTTCTCCTGACTACTTTATTGACTTAAAGATAGGGGAATTTTTTCGTAGATTTCGGGGATTACTTTTAATAATAAAGACCTTACTTTAATGTGGGGACTTTTTTGGGAATTCGATTTAGCTTACCTCATATCCAAAGGAGACAGCCATAATGGTGATGAGCGTGCCGAATAGGAACTCCAGCTTGCGTAGACCGTATTTGTCCAGAAAGAGGAACGTGAACGTGTCAACAATGGTGATCAACACGCCGCCCCACAAAGGCACTCTACAAAACAGGGGAAATACCGCATGAGCACTGGGTATTCCAATACTCCGCCAGACTAGATATGCTTACACTTTATTGGACAGCAGGTATATGGCAATGGCCGTGCCAATAACCTCCTGCATGTCGGAGCCAATAATGGCTATCTCGATCATTATCCAGAGGATCCAACGTGGCAGACGCTTGTATTGTCTGTAGCACATCTCGGCCAGATGAAGACCTGTGACCACGCCCAGCCTATAAGGGAGATAATAGATAGTTTAACGCCAATTTCTTTGGGTTAACTTAGATTCCCACTCACCTTGCAGCCAAGCGTTGCATAAGCAGGCCCAAGACGGTGGCCCATAGCAAGACCCACAAGATCTTGTACTTGGCCGCCGCACCAGACTGCATATCGGATTCGATGTTGCCGGGATCCAGATACGCAATGGACATAAGAAAACCGGGTCCCGTGAAGGCCCACAGCTTGCGAAAGCTAAAACCGACCTGCAGAGTATAGGGCAATGGTATAAGCTTATTCAATTTTGGTTATTAAAGTGGACTCACATTTGTGTGATCATCTTCGGGTATGAGGACCTTCTCATCGCTGAAGTAGGCCTGTTTGGCGGCGGGTTTCAGATATGTCGTCTCGTTGAGTATCTGCTGGTGGTGCAGGTGGTTGCTCCGCTGACTTCCTCCAGCGGATCCACCAGCGGACTCACTCGGTCCATCTCCACCGGCTCCCGGCTCGTGGTAGGCCTCATTCGAAGACATGCTGCAATGGAGATTCGGATCCCGAAATCAGACTTGACCAACTGCGAATCTTTACATGCTCCTATTTCTGTCCACTGCCCGTCACCGACTATTCTTATCTCTATTTTCACTGTGATTGTTTCATCTGCCAGCTTATAATTCTCACAATTTCCATTTAATTGAGCATCTGCATGTGATTCCAGCTCAATTAGCATTATCATAATGCAAACAAAAGAATTTCGCGCTATATAATTTTTTGCACTATAAACTTTATCGCACTAGACAGCCATATGTTATAATTCGTATTTAGACAATTTCATCATATTCCGTACCAAAGTCAATCTAACACGTTTTATGTTTTCCCGGAACGTGCGTGGCAAAAAATGAATAAATAACTAATGTTTGAGAGGCATTAGCTCGGCGTAGCTGATAAGGCAATATTAAATTCCATATTATATTCACATATATGAGTGCTTGATGAGGAAATAAAACAAAGCTTTATGATTCATTTAGTCCAGTAATTGAAATTCCTTTATCCAATTTACCACAGATATGTATTTCTTTCGCAAACATTGGGCAATCATTTCGATATGGCTTGTTGAAAACAAGACTACTGAACAGAAACTCACGAGCACTGACCCTGTGTATCGTTATGAATATTGGGATTCTGTTTATTTGGTTAAAAGCGATTACAAGTGCATTTTAAATGGGGATGGCTGAGCAGCCAAGAGCTCTTAAACGCAGATTGTTGAATAAAGAGCCAAGTGGCTCACCTTGACAAACGCTGCTGCCCCACTGATGCTATATATCTGCTATAAGGCTTTCCACATCGCTTCATTGATGACGGACGGAACGGAGCAACACAAAGACAAAGAGCCCGAGAGCATCGGGCGATGTCTACTTATATGTGGAATTTAATCGGGTGTATAGTATGTGGCCTATAGTATATTGCTACCGAGTTGGCCAAATCGAGGCGCCATTAATGGAGCTCTAATCGCCGCCATTAGTCGGTGCAATGTTTTTTAGGAAAAATTGTAACGAATCGACGGAAAGTGCCAGTTCATTGGAATACTTATACTATATGTATGCCGCAGTCTGCTCTGTTTACCCAGTTGTACGGCAATACCCACGCCCCCAAAACGGAACTCAAGCCGATAGCCATATAATCAGCTACGTGTTCTTCTACCATTTTCGTACCAAATCAGACACCGTAAATTATGATAATTGGTAACCGAAAAAAGCTTGCAATTTCAGGGCTATTTCCAATTGAGTGTCCGAATTAAACGTTAATTGTGGCTTTTTGTGTTGACAAAAACTCGGTTTATTTCGGGAAAATATATATTCCGAACTGCGTACCATTTTGCGCTGTCAACAATTTAATTTGAAGCAGGCAAAATTCAAACACTTGACAACAAAAACCGAAAATATTCTAAAACAAGATAACAGTTGAAAATAGAAGAGAGCCATACTTATCAGCAGCAGATTGTTAATTCGCTTGTTGTTTGAAAACAGCGCGCTAACTGTAATTATTATACGCTTTCTGCTCAAGATTCATTGGCTTCTAAAAATTGTTTTTCTATGGAAGTGCGCAGGCAATAAACCGAAATTGCGTCTGGGAAACTGGCCCATTGTTAGGGGACTTTAAAATGCGAACCGCCTGTCAACAAACAATTGTGTTTTACGGTTATTTACGGTTAAGAACTATGCATTACTCTCTCTGCCGGTTAGGGAGAGAGAAGAGAGGGGGCTGAGAAAGAGCACCACGTTTTGTTATTAGCACACACCTGCGTGCGCACTCACTCACACTCGCACACACACACACACACACACACTGGTAAAAACACGAAATATTGATGGAGATGTAAATTATTGGATGACTTGGGTTAACCACTTCCTAGCAATAAACGGGGCTTACTTGAAGCTGTGGGGCGCCGAGGGGTATTTGAATTGGAGCCCTCGCCTGTATTATATCACACTCGGCACTTAGGGCTGCTTATAAATGCATTTTCCGAGCTTTTCTCGCGGAGCAATTTACGATCTGTGACGTGACGTTTGGACGGCAGAAACAAAAGTGATGGGCGCAGTGCAGCGACAAAAAACACAGATGAGGAGCGGCGTCCGTCTTTGGCTGCCAATTGTTGACTTATTTAACGGCAATTGACGAGCGTACAGGCAATTTGTGCTCGGCCCGTGAGCGCTGCTCTTTGTTTATTAATTTTTCTCGCAATACTTGAGATTTTGCCACCAGCTGCTTTCTTTTGCACGCACACTCACTCGCCACTCACACGCACACTCTCTTCGGCCGATGTGGCAACCTGCCGCCGTTTGCGTGGCACACCCTGTGGGCCACTTTTGTTCGAGTTTTGGCGCAAAAATTGAATTCATTTGAATTGCACACCCTACTTTAATTACCTTATCGGCCAAACTGAAGTTTCTACTCTCTGAGCCCACGATCGAGTGAATATGGCGTTTAGCGGTAGCCTCTATTTATTCGAATTACGCTACTCTCGCGGTCTGATAGCGGCAAGAGAGAGTGAGAGAGAGAGAGAGCGTGTGGGAAGAGTAGGGTTCTTTTGAAAGGGGATTTCTTGATAATGCTTCAGGATTCTTTGAGTGGCCGAAAGACCGCCAGAGATTTAAACCTGACGTTTGAAAGACCAGTTTGTCAAACGACCTCGCCAATTTTACTCTCTCTTTCCTCTCTCTCTCGCTTATCACTAACCGCAGGTTACCGTTACCGTTAGTCAGGTTGTGTGCTGTGGAAATTACTAGTTCTATACCCTTTTAACGGACAATCAGAATTTAATTTTCCCCACGTTGTTAGCAACACGCACTCTTTATCGTAATACCCACTAGAAATTAAATTTATAAATCAACTTTATCGGCTAAAACTTTGATTTCGTCTGACACTTCTTCCGATTACGATCCGTCGCCAATAATTGCGATGAATCTTATCAAGTCGCCGCTTCTTTTGGGTTGTCGCTCAAAATTTACAACGTGGGCGTACTTTTTACTTAAGTATGTTCTTTCACTGACTAATCAGCGCAATGCAAAGTTCTCTTTCTTTGTTGAACCCACATATGTATGCACCATGAATCATGGCAGTAAGTGGGCTCATGTAACTTTTTCTACGTTTCCTGATCACAATGCCCACGGTAAGCGGCTGATAAGAAATACGATCCATTGAAGAAAGGCCTTGGCAGTCCTACCCCAAATTAGAGATGCCCTCGTGATCTGTTCGTTCTTATCATATACAAATTTGTAGATCCCCTATCTCAATAAATAAATAAATTTAAAGAGATTTATGGAGACTTTGGAAGTGATTTAATGATATTTCCTACCCAGAAAAGCCGGGAATTAATCAAGATCAGCAAGACTTCTTGATTAAATGTCTCCTATCTATGCTCTAAATGTTATTGCAGTTTTTCTAAATATATAAAATTTTTTAATTTTAAACTCCAAAGTCCAGATAAGTCCCCAATATAGACAGACAACACTTGATTAGTTATTAATTAACTTTATTTATTATGTATTTCTTTATCAAAAGAGCAGACTTTTTGTTGTGACTGTCTTTAACATTAGATAACCTGACGCAGGAAACTCTCGTAGACTTTATACAATTTAAAAAGAGCAAAATCGATACTTGACACATTTAACTTCATAACCAACGTTTACAATATGAAGTGAGCATTGTGTAAATTTTGCCCACAAATTGCTTGAGTGAAACATAAATAGCTTGGCATATTTTCTTTGAAAAATATACATACGTGTTAAATACAAAGAATGTAAAATGCAATAAATGATATTAAAAATATGGAATACCTCGTTCAAATGCTAGTATAACAAATTACGGTAATAATTTCAATCTCTAGCTGTTCGTTGCACATAATTTGGAGGGATAAGGGGGGAATAATGGATGGGGAAGGGACATGCGTAATGGGCTGGGTTAGTAGCGAATGGGTTTATGATCCAACATCAGTATTATCGTTTTCGTTAGTATGTAAATACAATTTGATTTTGTTCTATCGTGAATTTCAAATGGAAGCATTTAGGAACTCTACCCCACCACCTGCACATAGTTAGCCGGGAAGAGTCCGTAGCGGTTCTTGCACAATCCCCGCCACCATCCGTCGTCGATCTTCTCGATGTGGGTGATCACATCATCTGGATCAAAGGATATCTCGTCGTCGTCCGCCGCCTGGTAGTCGTACAACGCAATGGCATGGATGCCGGTGTCCTCCAAGTAGTCGGCCAAATTGTCAGAGTTGGCGTAAATTGCCTCCTCGGAAGCGGTGGCTCCAGCACTTGAAGTGACTGCCTCGGAAGCTGCTCCATTCGTGGGCGGCAGCGGTGAGGCAGCCTTAATCTCTGCCTGGTTTTGATACAGTGGCTCCTCTTCGGCGATTGGCTCAGGTTCGGCTTGAGGTTGGGGTTCAGGTTGGACTTGGACTTGAGCTTGAGGCGTTGGCTCGTGCACTGGAGATGGTGGCTCACTTCTGGGAGGCGTCGCCACAGTTTCCACCTCAATTTGGGGAACCACATCCGGTGGCGGAGCTGCAACCTTGGCAACTGGAGCTGCAACTGGCACTGGCTCAGGAGTGGGGGCAACAACAGGGGCAGGAGCAGCAGCAACCACGGTTGGAGCTGCCGCTGGCTCTTCCTTTGCTTCTACTTTAACAGGCTGAGCCTTGGGAATGACGATGGGTTCCTTGCGTGCAGGAGGAGTTTCCGATACAGGCGACTGCATCTGGTTAAATGCACTGATGGCGTTGCCAATGCCTCCTGTCCGTCCCGTCTGGATGGCCGCCCTGCTGCCCTTGGGCGGGGGCGTATCCGTCGAGGTACGTGGGGTATTCTCAGCCACAGTCCTCTTGGCGGCCTCCTCGCGATCCCGCTTGTCCTTTGCCTCACGCAGGCGCTTCTGCTCCTCTGCCCGCTTACGCGATTCCTCCTCGGAGTTCTTGGCCAGGTTCTCGAACTTGGCACGCAGATTGGAAGGCTTGGCGCCCTCAATCACGGGCTTGACCTTGTGGTCCACCTGGCTGGCATGCTTCTGCGGAGCTTCAATGTGGTCCCAGCCAACCGCGGACTTGTCCTTGCGATCCTCCTGCACACCGAACTTCCCGCCAAAGCCCTTGGAGTAATCTGAGGTGGGGAGAAGAGATTATAAAGGTAATCAATCAAACCTCCATCGATACAGGTAAGACAATTAGCACAAAATGGATCTAATTTTCAAACCCCAACTGTCGTTAGGACACTTACCCTTCTGGGACTCGTGCTTCTCCACCTTCTCGATGTGATCCCAGCCCACGGCCGACTTATCCACTCGATCCGACTGCACTCCGAACTTGCCGCCGAAGCCAGTGGCGTAGTCCTTCTGGGATGCGTGCTTCTCCACCTTCTCGATGTGGTCCCAGCCCACGGCGGACTTGTCCTTGCGGTCCTCCTGCACGCCGAACTTGCCCCCGAACCCATCGCTGTAGTCCATTTGCGAGGCGTGCTTGCCCACCTTGCCCTGGTAGTCATGGCCCACGGCCGACTTGTCCATACGGTCCTTCTCCACGCCAAACTTTCCCCCGTACCCATAGCCGGCGTTCTGATCCTTCAGCAGCTGCTTCTTCTTGTCCAGATCAGCCTGCTCCGTCTCCTCGCGTAGCTTGTCCATGCTAAAAGCAAAGGGGAACAATGAACCTGATATTGAGTTTCTCGAGAATGTCGCATGACTCACTCAATGGTGCCGGCGGTGCGGCCGCTGCCGTCGATGGTCTTCGACCCCCAGCGCTGCTCCTGCTCGCTGACATCGTTCACAAAGTCGGGATCCGTCTCCCAGTCATCGTCCTCCGCGGCGGCGGCACTGGTGGCCTGAATCTGGTGACCGGCGCTTGCCTTCCACATACTGTTTACGCTGCTTCGCTAACTGGCTACTCGCTTATCCTTATCTGTGGGGTAGATAAACACCATAACGAGTGTGAGTTGTCGGGGCAGGTTTTCTTTTTGGGGGCTCCGGTTCCGATTCGTGGCCATTGGCCAAGATAACAAGACACAAAGCACCGAAGAAGGGAGGGGCCGACGCCGCGTCGAGAACAAGACGCCTCTGGCGATGCAAGGGTGTATATACTCACATCCCGGTGACTAACTGCAGGGGGAAGCTGCTGATCTGGTGCCGTGTCGCTGGAGCCCTCCGAAGTCTTCAAATTTGTGGTTTCTTGTAAATTTCCTTTAGAGTTTCCTTAGCCAGATTCCAGACTCGGCAAGTTATCGGTTATCGATAGTTTAACTTGCACGATATTTAATTTAGATACTTAAGAATTATTTAAATTAACAAATAAATACTCCTTACTAATTAATTTACAGTACAGTTTTTATAATTGTAATCAAATATTCAGCCTTCGTTTGTGTTGGTAAATTGGCTCAATTGCCCATCTTTTGCAAGATGTGAAAAGAACGAAAATATGAGCACTATCGATAAGATATTTTCAGGTGTTTGGCGCCAAATATTTACGGTACTTAATAGTTCAAAAAATATTTTAAGTTTTTATTGAAACTCTGCTAAATTTTTATGTGGTAACATATCTAATGCATATACATATTTATTGTGGCGAATAACAATTTAAATATTTAAGTTTCCCATTTTATTTTAGAGAAAACCTCAGAGTCAAGTCACTTTGAATGAGAATCAGTAGGAAACCAGTCACGGCAGAGAAAACCCTATTGACCAACGAGGTGTTGAGCTCCAGAAGACCCAGCGGCATTAGTTTCCAGTCAATGGTGACGACCTGCAGCCAAAAAGCATTCACAACTTGCTTGAATCGGGCATCGGCATGCTGGAGATCAAAACGTTGCAAGAGGTCACCAGTTCTCCTGGTCTGTAATTACTCAGAATTAAAAAGAATATTTAAGTTTAAGTTTCAACAATACCTCCTGTAGCATTTGATTGCTAATCCGTGCCACCATTACGAGTTCCAAAAAGGGAACAGCCAGAAAAACCAACAGAACTATGGCCAGATAAAGCTCAAAGGGTTCCTCATTGATGTAGTAATCCGCAATGGCCAAGTACTGATTGTAGATTCCCATGGTGATGCCGATAAGGTTCATCAGCATCGAGAGAACCATGGACCAGTCCGTAAATCCAAGGTAATTTTTCGAGCAGCCGGCAGAAAGGCTATATTTCACGGCCAACTCATCCAAACAATCGGCTAGTTCACAGAAGCGACGCATTCGGTAATAGGGTTTTTGGAGATTCATCTGGACAGGTGACTGCAGCATATTCGCCTCCTTAACAATGCCGTGTAGCTTATGATTAACAGCAGCCACTATCAGATTTGCAATTACCAGGCCTCCAAAGAAGCAGTTATTTATCTGATTCGATACTATTAGTGGCAGCATTGTCCTGGCGGTCGCCAAACTCGTCCACTGAAGATCCGGCTGGACCCTCCTCTGATATAGGATCAAGGTTATATACCCGATAAGTGGGCAAACAAGGATCTTGAGTACGCTATAGAAAAAGGCCCGCCACACCATCATCGCCGATATGTCCAGCGAATCTAGGACCTTAAACAACGGAACACTATTCTGAAATCGGATTATCTGCATTGTTTTCTCCCACTGTGTCACGTAGTTAAATAGACAAACGAAGACGTTCATGTAGCAATATATCCCAATTGTGTGCCGTCTGCTGATCTGACCCGTGGAAATCTCTCTATAAATGTTCCAGATGTAGCCTATTCCAAAAATCGATGCCACAATCAAACCGTAGATTGTAACTCCTTTGGAAAACACAAACTTTTTGCGCCTGAAGGAAAAGCGACCGAGATAGACTCCGTATAGAATATTTATAAACACTGAGGTGTAGACGCAAGTCATAACCAATTTTGTATGGAGTTTCCATCGGGAGTATCGGGGAGGCAGAAATCGCTGCAAGGTGGAGCGAAATCGACGAGTTTGCCTTCGAAGGATCCGCATTGTACTGAATGGGGGATGAACTCGAGCGTTGCCAGTGACTTTGATTAAATCGCCGTTTAATTACTAAGCCTTCTTATCACCGATTAAATAATAAATTACTTTAATGAATCAGGGTAATGCACTGACTGCACTAGAGGAATAGCAACAGGTACTTTGGAAAAAGATTCTTTACGACTTATTGCAATTTTGCTGTGATCAGAATCGAAGGTGTTTATAATTTCTACTAAATAAAATAAATATGCCCTATAAAATAAAATTCATTCGTTATGATAATATTATTTAAATTATTGTTCATTCATGAAATATACAGTTTCTAATCAACCTAAACAATATATTTTTAGTAGTAAACATAAATTTTTGTTTTTTTTTTGCTGCTTGCTGATCAACTTTAAAATGTGGATAAGTATTTTTAAACTATTTTTAATAATTTTCATAAAAGTTATTAAAAAAAATATTTTTTAATCCCTAATTTGACGAACAGGTGCCGCATAAACGGTTCATTTGCCACCGCGAACCGGTTCCGCCTGGTCGATGCGAACCAGTCAGCACTGTGGCGAGCGGAACCACAGTGGTGAACTGAACTTGAACGGAACTGGAGACGCGACGCAAATGGAAAAGAAAACATAAACGCTGAAAGCTGGAAAAATGCGCTGTAAATCGCCAGCCGTTGGATTGCAAGTGCAGAAGCGCGTTGCCGAGTGTGCCCGTGAATAAATCGCAATGAAATAGGGTCGGGAAACGGCGGAAAACAGCAGCGAAAAGCGAGAGAACGCAGCTCCAGTCCCCCGCACCACCGCCCACCCCCTCCACCCAACGAGCAACGTCAGCGGGCGAAAGAGCGGGCGTGTTGCTATTGCTATTGCTAAATAATTTCTCCGGGGCGCTCCGCTGGACAAAAAAGTGATTTTTTTTCCTCCGCTGGCGTGCGCGTATAAATAAATAGCTGAAAAAGCCCGAGAGAAAATCTAAGGCAACAAAATCAGGCAGAGAAAATAAATCGGTGGAAAAAATCAGAAAAATCAGAAAAAATCAGCAAATAGAAAGTGTATACCGCCTGCACTTGTGCGTTTGTGTGTGTGATGTGTGTTTGTGTGCGGGGCAGAGAACTCAAGGTGCAAAATGTTTACAAAAAAATCGCATGCCGACGTGAAGAAGTCCACGGCCAAATTGCAGGACTGCAAAAAGGATTCCGCCTCCAGATTGCGACACCTACGCATGATACTGGGTGAGTTCAAAAGGATAGCTATTGCCCCAGTTGCCTAAAAAAAATCCCAGCTTTATGTATCATCGGAAAGTAGTTTTCCCACAAACGTACATTCACAGGTTTAATTCCCATCTAGACTGTATTTTGCGGTTCCCTCAAGAATAGGTTTTGTTTTAGTAAGCATTTACAGGAAAGTTCAGAACCATATTCGAAATATATCCAAAAAAAATTTCTTAAATCTTCAGTTTTCATCAAATAATCTTGGTTTTATTTTTTATGTAATTTATTAAAAATACGTTCAATACTTTTCCATCTAAATATATTGTTTCAAAAATGGCTCTTTTCCGACCATTTACAGTTATTTTGCCCCTCGAAACCAAGGTCCCGCGTTGGCGGTTCTGTTGGCTGTTAATTATTTCATAATTTATTTGCATTCATAGCAATAACAATGAAACTGGTTGGCTGTTTTTTATACATACTTATATACTTTTTTTTTGGTCTGGTGGGCGTCGTTCGCACCATTTTTGTTCCACGGTGGCTCGCTCTCAATGACGTTCTGCCCACAGTTCGCATAACAACAACAAAAAGTGGATCCACAATGTTGGCCATTTCCTGTTGGGCGCAAAAGAACCTCCGCACATATACGATTGTACCCCACATAAACCCCTCCATTCTTCCAGTAAAAACATTAATTTATGCAAAAACGGAAAAAAGATTACAGAAAAACATCTACCCATGCTCCGCTATGTGGCAAGCGAAAATGTGTGAAACACGTTAAATGATAAAGAAGCGAACAAGTGGAGCCACAGGCCAAATTCCCTAAGTCGGACTTTTCCAAGACTCACTTTACTTAATTTTAGATCCCTTACTCATTCGATTTCCTTGCATTTACGGAAAAAATCATTTTATTTGTTTTCGTCTTATAGATAAACTTATTATATCACATTAAAAATAATGACTAGACTCAGCTTATAAATTTCAGAATGAGTCAACTCCCACAGAAATGAATTTTAAATTTAAAATAAAGATTCTTACAATTAAACTGTAATGTGAAGTCAAAATAAAAGGCAGTAAAAGTTCTGTGTTTGCTCATAAGCAATCATTTCCTGACTTCTCATATTTTCTACATTTAATTTTTATTATTTTCCTATAACTTTTTGTACAATAGGATTTTCTAAGAATAATTTTCTAGTACTTGTTACAGAATTTGGCCCGTATTGGCCAACAATGTACAGCAAGTACGGGTTTTGAATGCGAGCCGCCGATATGAGCAATCTCCCCACCTTCGCCACCTCTTTTCAGTGGCTTTCTTTTTGTGTCACTTCGGCGAACGATTTCCAACAGGTGCCCCCCGATACAAAAAACTACAAATACACCTGACTTGACACCCTCCGGTGCACTATTGTTGTTGTTGCTGCCCTCGGTTGCCATTGTCCCTTGGCCAATTACACGCATTAGACATTCTTCCCAATGGCTGCGTTCCCAATTGTTGTTTTTAACCAGTTCATCAGCAAAAGCACAGCGAACAAGTTTTTAACTTTCAATACAAAAATGTATCTTTAATAGTAGTTACAAGATAAATATTTTATTACCACTAGTAGAATTTGGAAAAATATGTATAAAAATTAAAAAAATGTTTGCTAATAATATCATCAAAATTCAAAATTTGAAAAGAACTCAAGATCTCTTGTAATGAAATAGGAAAATGCGTAGTTTTCTTTTCTGTGCAGTGGTAGACATCTTCGCTCTGCCTTCTGGCCTTCTACTGGAACCGGTTTCAAAGGTTTCTTACTCTGCTTTATCTCTTTGTTTAGCTTTCTTCTGTTTTGCAGTGTGTTTTGCTGATGACAGCAAGCCGGCAATGGCAGTGAACCCCACCCCCCAGGTTCCCCATTCCCCATTCCCTAGTCCCCCATCTCCATCCCCACTGATTCATCACAAATCGCTGAGCACCCATCATAACGTGTTTTTTCGTAACTCGACTTTTAATAGCTTTCTGGCCGCCAGTTTCGTTTGTTGTTATTGTGGATATCGTCATGCGTGCGTTTTCTATATACATAGATACGTTTGGAAGACATCGTCTGCCTGGATTGGATTTGCAGCCTTATCAATAGTGACATGCACAGGTGCTCGATTCGATGTTGCGTCACTATCTTGGTTGTTGCCCCCTGGCGCCATTTTCTTATCACTGATTTACAGAGCAATAACTAAGCCTTCGTTTTGGTAATATTTCAGTCTAATTAGTCTCTTATCTATGAGTTCCGATGTAGTTAAGAAGTATTCAAACAAATACAGGGTATATTTCTTGATGAAAACATTTCAGTGTAGTAATGTACCAATATTGATAGAAAATATTTACCCAATATGCATTTCGTTATCGCAATTGCTGACCTATTTTCATATATATTTTTCAGATAATGTGGAGCTAGAAGAGTCGAAATCACTGTTCGAGACCAACTACAGTCATGTCTACTTTATTCTCTACGACACCTTTATTCAAGCCGAGGCGAATCTAAAGCAAAAAGGTAAATTAACTTACGCTGAGTTTAACCCAGATATGAATATTTATTATCAACCGAAAGCTTAGGTCTTATTAATGTTTTCTTTGTTATTTTATTTTGCCACTCAAGAAGGTTGTGTGTTCTCTAAAGGAAACTTTTATTAATTTTTTAAAATCCCGTTAATGGTAAATTCAAAATAAAGAGTATTTAAGCTTCTTTGACTCGTAGAATACCTTTTGTTTTTTTGACCCATTTAATTTTCGGTTAATTCGCTCGTATCTTTTAAGACTTGTTAAGTTCCACCAATTAAAAAAACCAACAGCGACGACATTAAATCTTTTGCCTTGTTTGGTTTTCGTTAATCTTTATAAGCGTTGTCCCGTTTTTGTAGAAATAGTTATATGAAAAAGAAAAAAACGAGATATTCTAAATTGAACTCCTCATCTATTTCTATTTTACCCCCGTTTTTCTCTCTCTATTTTTGTTAATCCCCTAACTGGCAGAACTTCCGTTTCACATTGGTAAGTTAATGTGGTTCCTTATTGACATCTTTAATTGACCATTTGACCATTGCATCCGCCTCCACTTTCTGCGACCTTGCTTTTGAACTCAGTTTACCATAACCCCATGCGTCTATGTTCCATGGTCTTTATTCCTTCGCTTGAAGTCTCTGAAATCTCTCCGAATTGCACCACATGCACCACATCTCTGTCGATCTTTGCATCTTGTGCTTGTCCAGACATTTGCAATGCATCCCTAGAGCAAAAAGGAATCTCTTATTTATTGTAGTATTTCTTTTACTTATAAAAAATGTTTTAAATTTATTAAAACAGTACACAAGGCGCATCGCGAGGAACTGGACGGTTCACTATGGCTGCTGGAGAAGATCTTATGCCTGCTGCCGGAGTTGTTGGCCCGCCGGTGGCAATGTCACTCCCTGAGTCGCATCATGGCCAAGCTGCTGCATCTGGGCAACTCGCCCAAGCTGAGAAGGGAAGGTGTGAGGTGAGTAAAGCCTTTAGTTTCGATCTAAGGACTCTATTTAATAAGTTCACCGTCCTTTTTCCAGATACTTCCTGCTGTGGTACCAGACGCTGGGCGAGAATGCCCCCGGCTATGTGCACGCCATGTATGCGGATCTCATCCCCGGCCTTATTGTTCCCCAAAAAGGTGTCATTGGTCCGGATACGGAGTTCAGTGCCTCGGACTTTCTCACCCATCCGAATATGAAGGCGGACGGGGGTATGGCCTCTGTTTTTCACGACAACGCATTCTCGCATCCCGTTCAGAGTTCCGAGGTGGTGGCCCTGCTGCCTCCTTCCTCCAGCGAAAAGTCTGCGCCCCCGGATCCTCGGGATGGCCTGGAGGTTCTGCTGAACAGCATGGTCCATACGGCGGCCTGTTTGCGATGGCGAGATAATCGCGCCCAGAAGGATCACAAGGCATTTGCCTTCTTGCTCCAGCGCTTCATGGACGTATTCCTGCCTGTCTTTTCGCCGAACTTCGATGTGAGCTGCTCCATCTACAATCCCCGCCTGGATCTGCCCGTCATGCGATCTATAAACAAGAAGGAGGAGGTGATGGCTTCGTGTGTGGTTGTCTTGATTAACTGGGTATCTCGATTCACCCACGAACGATTGTTAAGCCACCGCTTGGATTGCACGCTGCACATCGAGGACGTGGACCATGTACGTCTGCAGGGCTATCAGCAGGGACTCATCGTCCGGGATGTGTTCTACGCTAGTCGAGAGAACATTAACTTTGTGCACGAGGTTTATCGTCAGGCATTTTTGCTGAACTTCACCTCCAAGCCGCAAATAGAAGCAATTCGCACTGCGATCGCTGTTTACCGGGATTGGATGACGGGCGAGACTCCTCCGCCTTTCCTGCTGGAGCCCAATGACGATCCGCCGCCTATATCGACCGCGGGTGGAACTCCTAGGAGTCAGCGACTACGTACGCCCTCGTATGTGGGTGCCATTGCAGGCTCCAAGGATCAGTTGGCAGTCAGGGCTGGACGCCAAAATGTACTACAGGTAAACTAGCATTATCTTTCGCTTGGAATCTAGTTTCTAACGCTTGCTATTATTTTCCCAGGTGTTTGTGACCAATGCGGCTAATGTGTTCCTAGTGAACACGGCCAACCTGAACATCTGCTTTCCCACGCGATCGAGAACTTATCGCTCCACGCCGCTGGAGGAGCAGACGGAGATCTGTAAGAAGGTGCTAAATGTATACCGCACCATGGTGATGAACACGGAGATGGACTCGCGCACCTGGGAGCAACTGCTGATGGTGCTGCTACAGGTCACATCGGTGGTGCTGCACCAGAACCACCATATATTGCCAAGTGGCTCCTCTAAGAGTGCCACTTTGGGCGGAATCCTGGGATCGGCTATATTCCAGACTCTTATTGTCACGTGGATACGAGCGCACACCAAGGTGCCTGTCAACGTGCAGCTGTGGGAGAAATTCCTGAATGTCCTGCAATCTTTGACGCACCGCGAAGAGCTAATCGTTGAGTGGAACAAGACCATCCAAACACTGACTCGTGTCTTTTCGCGATACACCTATGGCATAAATCTGCTGGATCTACCCTTGGATCGAGTGGCGGAAAGTCGAGCGGAGAAACGTCGTCGCATTGGCAGCGTCTGGCAGGGATCAGGATCAGGAAGCGGAGCCAATGGAGGCAGTGCTGCTTCTGCTGCCATCAGCCAAGGCAGACAGCGTGAGTCGCTGGCGGAATCGAGTAGCAGTCGCTCGGAGGAGACCTCGACGCAGGTACCGCTGGCCAATCATCCCCGACCTCACCACCAGCACACGCAATCACAGGGAGGTACTGGTCACGGATCACGGCCAGTTCCCTTGACTCCCATGCTGAGTAGAAGCTACAGCGAGGGCAGCTTGGCCTCGGCGGCAAGGAGCTCGAGGATACGACGCCGTCGAGCGGCCACTCCCAAGCCCAAGGAGCTCCAGCAGCCGCCGCAGATGGGAGAGAATCGCTCCAATCCGCAGGATCTGCGAAGAGCCATGTCTCTTGATTCACTGGCAAGGACAAAGGGTGATGCAGAGGAGACGGACAGCTACCAGGAGGGAGACAACGAGAGTGGAGCGGGCTCGAGAAGTCCCTCACCCACAGCGAGTAGTGGAATTGAAGGTGGATCCATCAAAGATGCCCAACTGCAGATCGATGCCAGCTTGGATGATGCCAATTCCGGTAGCTACGGCAGTGGCAGCAACTCGGGAAGTATTTCTGGACGTCGGTGCATTATTCTGGGAGGCTCGGCGGAGGGTTGGCATCCCGACTCCACCTCCATCATGTGGAAGCGCATGCTGGGTGCTCTGGGAGATGTAAACCGTATTCCCAAAGCGGAACTACACGCCCAAGTGTTTATGCATTTGCTGGAGATGACGCAAAACCTGATCAAGATCAAGCAGAACCAAGGGATATCCGCGGATAATCAGAGCACGCCACCGATGCCGACTTTGGTGCCACCCATTGGTATTGTGGCGCCCTGGTGTTACGGATCTCTTTCGCTGGATCGATCCTTCAAGAAGGGCAAACTGTGGGCCCTGCAATTAATGTGCTCCCTTGCGATTCACGGAGCTGTGGGCATGCAGCAGCTGCCCTTGTTTTATCACGCACTCCATCAGCTGCTGACCGGCGAGGATCGGGACTTGATTTATGCAATTCTCAAGCACTTGGAGGGACCCAGGCTGCTGAGTTTGCTTCTGCCTGGACACACTTTGCTGCTGCTGGACTTGGTGCATGCGAGTGCTATACTGCTGACTTCCCTGGAGGTCTCGAGAAGCACACCCAGAGCGGAGGTGGCCGCCCTCCTGGGATCTCTGCTCTGCTATCCGTCCTCCCTGCTGCCACGCCCCGTGCTGCAGCCCTCGCCACAAAAGTTTGAGCTTATGGAGTGTCCGGACTTGCAAGATCACATCTTGAACATTGTGCTCAGATGCGCCAGACGGGAACCTTCAGCCAAAGCGCGATGCATTGCCCTTTCCCAACTGGGCCAGTGGCTTCTAATGCGCCTCTCGCAACCATTGCCGGTGTCCTCGTCGTCCGGAAGGGGTAACATCTTTCAGCAGGCAGTGCCGCATCACAAAGACGTGCATCCCAAGGAGACGCAGGTCTACAATCCGCGGATTAAAGAGGTGCTGCAAGTCCTACTCCAGGCGCTGCAGTTCAAGCATCACACCATCGCCATGGTGGCAGTGGATTCATTAAAGCTGTGCGCCGAACGTGGACGCCAACTGGCCGCTATCGAGAGGGTTCCCCAACTAATCATCACAGCCATCTGCAAGGCTTTGGAAATTCAGAACGTGACCAAGCCCAAGGATTCGGACAAGGTGGTTCTCACTTCGCTGATGCTGTGCCTGGGTGAATTCTGCATGGCTATTCCAGCCCCCATTATGCTGGCGGCCTTTAACGAACAAGGTGATACTCTAGTGCTGCAGGTGCTCAGGGTACTGCTCCAAGTTGCCTCGGGAGCTCCACGCCACGAGAGAGTAAAGCTAACCGCCGACGATGATTTCGATATGCACATCGCACACGACGATCTTCAGGGAGATGGACGCCTGCCGGAGGCAACCTATCAGACATCCGAGACTATTCAGAAGTGCATCACAGCCATCAAGTTGTGTGCCAAGGCGGTGTCCATGCATCTGGTGACCCACGTAGGTCACTTTCCCATGGGAATCGGAGCGTCTCGCTTGAGTTCCATGGTCGAGGAGCAGGATGACATTGGCAACGCTGCCTATGGTGGTCAGGTGGAGACGCGACGCGACTCTGTGGAACTTCCTTCGGTGGTGAATGCCCAGAATATGCAGCTGTTTATGCTAAACTCCGGTCTGGTGGCTAGTTTCATTGAGCTGCCCACGCTGAAGCTCCCCGGCGGAGGAATAACAGCCGGTTTGGTCACAGCCGAGAAGCAAGTTAGGGTCCTAATGCGGGATCTCAATGGCAAAGCCTGCTGGGATGCCTCCATATTGTACTCGGAACCTCGGAAGGCGGAGGAGGCTCCTCCTAAAACCACACCAAAGATTCATCACACCCAACCGCTGGATTCCATGGTGTCCTCCATGTTGGCGCATGAACAGCAGGCACCGCGTCACACTTTGCGTCACCGTCCGGCGGGAGTGCTGCCGCTGGCCAAGGATATGGCCCCGGATCTGGATCAACTGGACGATATGTTGGCCTACATTGGTCACACCAGTCCGGAGTGTGTGGCTCCCACTGTCAGCCAGCTGAATGCCCCAAGTGCCAGTCCTCTGAGTGGAAACCAGGAGGCACAGGCCATTTCGGTGATACTGAATCAACGCCTGTTGGAGCAGGAATTCGTGACTCACTCGGCGCAGGCTCCATCGCCGGCCTTGCGACACGCCAGCTCCAGTTCATCGTTGCAGCAACCGGATCAGAGGTCCCTGCACTCCGCTACACCCTCCTTTGATTCCCTGCCCACCCGCACCGAGATGCCATTCCAGTATTGCCGGCTGCTCTTCTCCCATTTGGGTCTTGCTGGTTGGGAGCGACGGTCTAGGACGCATTTGCTCCAGCGCAGTGAGAAACTCATGCGGGAGTTGCGAAATGTGGATCTCCAAAAGTGCCGGGAAACCCACAAGATGGCGGTGATTTATGTGGCCGCCGGACAGGAAGATAAAGGAAGCATTCTGAGGAATACGAGTGGCAGCAGTACCTACGAGATGTTCGTATCGGCTTTGGGTTGGGAGATCGATCTGGAGACGCACAATGGTTTCCTGGGTGGACTGCCCCGTCAGGGATGCGGAGCAACAGCTCCCTATTATGCTACACCCTTTCTGGAGGTGGTCTACCATGTGGCCACCCGAATGCCGTCGGACTCTTCGGAGGCCATGCTGCTGAAGACGCGACATCTGGGCAACGACGAGGTTCACATCGTATGGAGTGAACACCACCGGGATTACAGACGGGACATTCTGCCCACCGAGTTTTGCGATGTGTTGATTGTGGTCTATCCGCTGCGGAATGGTTTGTTCCGGGTGACTGTGAACCGGAAGCCGGAGGTTCCATGGTTTGGCCCGTTGGCCAACGAGAGCGTGGTGAGTGGCGCCTGCTTGGCCACCCTGATCCGGGCCACTGCCATTAATGCCAGTCGAACGAAGCGCGCCGCCTTGCCGCTCTACCAACAATTGTAAGTTGTTCGAAAATAATGATGTAATCTTTGGATACTAAATAGATTTTTATTCTGACCTTTAGCTACGAGGAGCGCAACAGGTCGTTGGATAGCGTATCCTCACGCTACAAGGAGAGCACCACTTTTGAAGACTTTGCCAGCCGCATCTACAATCCCATGCCGCTGTCCACGTTGGGCACTCTTAGGGAATCCAATGCCAGCAGTTCGGCAGCACCACTTGCTTCGGCTTTGCTCGATCACAATCGTGCCTCCGTCAAAGGTAAGGCGTTGGATTTGGGGAATCACTAGACAAAAATTAATATTATATTCCCTTTTCAGGTTGGGTACAAGCCTCGATTGACTCGGGTCCCATAATGGGAATAGCGCCTTCGGCATCCGCTGGATCCACCGCAGCCATGGAGGCAGCCACTGGGATGGCCTCCGCCTCGCCGCGTGGCTCTCGAAAACTGGGTGCTCCATTTAAGAGCGTGACCAAGAAGCACTCACTGCAGCAGATCGTTATCGGAGGAGCAGGCGGTGATACGCCGCCCGAGAGTCCGACCTTGCCGCAGCGTCGCTTTAAATAATACTTGACCCTTTCCTCCGATTCCCGGCACCATCTGCACCCATTCCCTTCCCCACCAATCGGGCCGAGGGCCAAGCCAGGCCCGAAAAGATGCAGAGAGAGTTCTAATGCAAACGAATAGTATTGCGAAACACGTTTCCTCCTACTTTAGTTATTGTAATTTATTTCAGTTTTCAGCTTAGTCTGTCAGTGTATTTAACTATTTATTTTCAGCTTTATCCTAATCGAACGCTACTCTCTAACGCTTTCCCTTCCATTTCAATTCCAAGATAACACTGTGTTGAAATGCTTTGCGATTTTTACATAGTTAATTTGGTTTCTTTTTACGTATTTATTGATGATTCCGATCGCCTATGCGATGCGGCTGTATTTTGCGTCCACTCAAACTCACTAATTTGAAATTATGTTATCCATGCACTCAATTATGTTAATTAATTCGATGTAATGTAAGATTATTTAGTTAATGAGCTTTAAGCATTCGAGTGCAAATTGGTGATCAGCTGTAGCTGAACAATTGCTTTTTTCGCATTTACCGTGCTGCGCTTTTTATCCAAAGCAATCTGTTATTCAATATTATAGATACCTATTATTTTTACATTTTTATGTCACATTTTACGCTTGGCAACGAGATGCAAATTCAAAGAATTCGAAAATCGTTTTAAGTGTCACGCACAAAATGCAAGAATAATCAAAATTCGAACATAGAAACATGCTCTGCCCATTTAAAGCAACACGTCAACTACTAGTATTATGTAATCGACCTATATGTGTATAGGTAGCCTAGTTATTAAGCATTCTCTACTAACCAACCCAATCCCCTATCAAAATGTCGATGGCAATCGTCACTAGGAGTGTGAGTCTTAGAAAGGAAAACAAAACAGAACAGCAGAGTAACTAAAATTGTTCAAACAATCGCCTTTTATTTGTGTGTAAAAATGAAATTGTTACAAGATGATTTATTAACCAGTATAGGGATGTTCTTCATTTGTATTTTCACTGCGAATTGTTTCAACGAATTGATCAAATTGATAGATTTATATTTATATATATTTACACCAAGATATGTTAATTTTGTATTTATGTAAAACGGGCAACTGAAAGTTAATTGCAATGCCTTTTTGTTGCACAAATGTTTTATGAAATCTGTAGTCTAATTAACACAATTAACCTTAAGCGAGTAAACAAACATTTTTGTATAAAAAAATCCAATAAATTGAAAAGCAAATTAATGCTATGTGAAATTTGTAACTAACACCAAGTAACGGATTATATACATCCTACATTTACAACTACGATTTAATATGTATATTAATTTATTAATTTATTTGAGAAACAATCGAGTATTTTTCGTATAATAAATAACTTGAACTTCAAAGAGTTGACATCCCGCTGTGAGCGACTAATCCTCTTTCCCGTGGGCCAGATGTTGTCAACATTTTGTAGTAATTAACTGGGCACGCAATCGCTCTACTGACACTCATTCCGAGAGACTCCCAGGTGGCCCAGACTTAGAGGCCGGGCCGTGAGAGGTCATTGCCTTGACTCCTGTTTTCGGTGGTTTCTTTTTTTAGGGGTGATTCCGCCCACCCCCAGAAGTGGACAGACAGGTCGGCTGGCTGCCAGGGATCAGTGATGGCAAAAGTCTAGGGGTTTGTAGTACAATCTTTGTACAGGGTACAATGGATTAGTACTCGGTACAAAATAAAATAAATAGGTATTAAATTTTTCAGAAAAAATAAAATAAATATATGATGAGAACTTTTTGTTGATCTTTTAACTTCTAATACAAAATACAGAAAAAAAATAGTGCGTAGTTTGTTACTATGTAAGTTGCAAGTCCAAGGTTATCCATATAATTTTTTATTTTATCTCCCCAAAGACGTTGGTCTTTAGTCACCACTGCTGGGGATCTAGGAACACTCTATGCTCTGTGTGCTGTAACCACCACTATCAAGTGACGCCATACAATTTGAATTTTCCCGGGAGCAGCAGCGGCAAATACCCCTAATGGCTTTAGCCGCTTGGCGTGCCCACAGTTCTCGTCGAGCGGCCGTGTCGTCTGAACGTCTCCTCCAGTCGTAGTCGTTTCTTTCGGGACATAGCCACACACCAAGCTCTATTGCAAAGTTCCAAAACTAAGCAATTCAAGCCGAAAAATGCGCACTCAAGTGCTAAGTTTCTGTTTAGCAATTTTGCTAATTGTTTGCCTGTTGTAAACAGAAGACGTAATTAGATGCGGGTGCCAAGTGCTCAAGGGATCAGAGATGGGGAGTCCTCAGCAGCGGATACGGAGGATTGGCGACAGCCTGCAGATGCTAACCCGGGAAGCCAGGAGCGAGGTGGTGCGCTGTGAACGTAAGTGGGTTCCTGCAAAAAAATTAAAAATAATGTTTTTTACGTTTATTAGCTTCTAAAAAAACTAATGAATAAATAACACCTTTAATTTCATTATTGTCTGACATCATTTTCTTTCGAATATGATTGATTACCCATCATAACTCACCTGGACCTTGTGTGTAACTCTGTAATAAATTCATGTATGTCGCATTATCTACTGGGCGATTTGCATAAGAGGGCGACGTCATCGCCAATTTCAACATTGGAGCAAAGAATGATTTGCTTGTTTATCTACTGGTGGCGGAGACCTTATTATGACATGTGTGGAAATGTGGAAATGGATTCAATAGAATTCGCTAGGTCTGAAAATGTTTATCGCCTGCCACAAGCATATAAACCAGGGGGAAATAGTTATTATTGTTTTATTGGGTGAAACCCAGAGTCTATAAATAAGTTCCTTGGGTGGTAATTGTTTAATTACGGTTAGCCATCCCCCCATGGCATTTTCTTTATGGTTTTGTAAATTGGCTTAGGGTAAGATAAGGTTGGTGATGTTTATAAAGTATCCTTATCTTTTACAAATATGGATATTTCATACTACCGTTTCCTTATGAAATTTTGGAGTGTTCTAACCATATCTATTGAAATGTAGCACTGTAAATATTATACTTGATTTTCATTGTGAATTTAATTTACAATACAAATTTTCCCCGGCTTGAAACAGTAGTTTAAAGTGCCCATGAGAAATCATTGAAATTTGTCTGGAGTAGCACCCTCGAGACATCAATGGCTCCCAAGTGACGAGCCTTATTGTTAGATGGAGTTCCACTTTCAGCCCAAGAAACCAGAAAAAACTAGATGCCTGCCAGGCACGCGATTTGAAACACACACACATCGACAGGTCCTTCGAAGGCCTTTTGGCCGCTAATTAAGTTCACCTTGGACGTGAAAAAGCGGCGTGTTCTTCCAAGGTCATCGCCGATAATTGCGGCCATGGCAACTGCCCAAAAGCCGAAACAATGGGCATGGAAATAGAACAGGATTTTTTGTCGGTCTTTGAATATCAGATTAATGTTCCCGCCTGATTGAGGATACACAATAATGGAAGACATAAATCGAGCAGTTTTTTTTGTTTGTTTATCAAAAGAATAAAAATAAACATGAAAGGAATATGGAATTCATTAAGGAAGGGGTTGTATTTAAGGGAGTTTGAATCGAGAATTGGTTACCAAAAAGTAGGGAGAGCCAAACAAATATTTACTACTCCAATTTCTGACCCAAAATAAATATTTCTTTTGATTTTTTTAAAAATGCATTAGCATTTAAATAATAGGAAAATAAGACTCCTTTACTGCATATGTCTATATTTAATTCGTGTCATCTTCAAATTAATCCCACACAAGTCCGCGTGAACTACGTTCTAAATATTTGTTAAAAAGCCATGTCGCAGCGAAAAAAATGTGAAAATAAAACAATGATTTCCCATCCCACGCACTCTGCCATCCCCCCAGCCCTCTATACATCCCAAAAAAAATTGTTTTGAATAAAATAACAAAAAAACAGTCAACACCACGAAAGAACCTAATCAAAACAGAGGCACAAACAAAAACATACCTGAGCAACCAGTTGCAAATGTTCGAAATCAAAACAAAACCGAAGAAGCTCGCTCTTAAGAGCCCCCTAAACAAAAGGTAAATAAAATAAAGTGGACTAGAGCCGTATAGCTCTCTATAGAGCGAATGAGAGCGAGAGAAAGAGGAAATCGGCTGGAGAATTATGGGTTGGCATATAGTCGCCTCAGTGTCTGAACAACAGTCACGAACGTCGGACGGTTTGCGAACGCAGAAAGTTTGGAACATATCGTTTCGGCTCTATACATATCTTTTTTGGATGCGTGCCCGAACGTCGCGTGGTTCAATTTCGGGTTCGGCAATTAACACAGCCATCGCTTTTTATGCAAATTTGTATGATATCGAAGCAGTGTAAATAACAAGCATAAATGTCAAATCGAAAAAGTTGCCCCCACCCCACTGCTAGTGACCTTGAACTCGTCAGCTCGCCAGACGGATGTCACTTTTCCCAAACCGAAACACACACTCCCAACGATTTTAAGCCACGGGTTAATTAGAATATATATGTTTGGAGAACGAGCACAAAAAGGTGTTAATTTCGGTTCGTTACGTATACGTAATGTGGCAGGAAAATAGAAATGGAAATTGAAAACCCGAACAACTGTTGTGCGCGCCAAATGTAAATTGATAGCCAAAGTGTTTGAAGCACAATTGCTAAATTTGCCAGTCTACCTTCTATATATTCACCCCTACACACCCACACACTTTTGGCAATTTCAAATCAATTAATCTCAATTATTCCGATCGCTCAAGTGAACAGAATCAAGGCGAAAATCAAAAAGTCTCCGTGCTTCATTAAGTTTTCCCGAAAGCAGCAGCTATATTTATGATCGCAATTGTTTGTTGTTCTTCTAATAAAATTTCTGTGCTACATGAAATATTCCCTACATGGTCCATAAAAATCACATAAACCAAACAAATGTGGAGTGAAAATGATTAAAGTCGTTTGTCGATAAGAAGGCAAATAATTGTGTTCAAAATACGTATATCCTATGGTGACAAAATTCCAAATAAAAAGTACTATTGACGCATTCATTCTGGTTCATTTCTAAAACTTTAATCAAACATAAAAACTGTCCAGATAAGGAATGTTTAAAAATTTGTAAATTATTTTACCTATTCGTGTTTATGCGTAATTTTTATTTTCCATCAGTTAACCACATGAAATATTCCCAAAAATGTCCATAAAAATCGCATAATCTAAACAAATGTGGAAAAACTGTTTGTGGATAAAACACCGAAATAAATGTGTACAAAATTTGTGCGATAAATTTGCTGAATAAAACAACGGAAGCCTTGTAATCTGCGGAATTTCTGTACAGCGATAAAAAATAACATGCCAAAATGGAGCTGATTAAGAAATACAAACAGGGGAAGCTAAGCACCAGCGATATTCGCAATATAAATCGTACGTTGTCATAAAATTGTTAAAACATCTATTTATATTTATGGTTCTTACATATAACTAAGGGCAGACCTTGCTACTTAAAATATATTTTAGTGACGGCCTTGACAGGGCGGAGGAAGGTGAACCTAAATCTAAAATAAAAAACATTAAAAACATTTAGAAACTCGAATGTCGAACTGTGAAAGCCAATTGGTTAAATTTGAGGTGAACTGTCGGCTGCTATTGACAGAAAATGTTCAAGTCAATTAAAACCATTTCATGGTATTTCGTTTTTGTCCATCAGTCATGGAGACTGATCTTTGGGGGCGCGTCTTTCAGCATCAATAAACCGTTTGACTATATGTATTCGAGTGTTTTGAAAATTTGCAGAGACGAGTCCCATCCAATAAATTTTTCGATATGCGTGTCAGTGGGACAACTAATTAATTTTTGTATTTTTGTAGGTTTTATACATTCTTTTTAATAAGACTAAATTTTAAGCTACTGTAAAAAACAAGGTCTCCTGCCAATTCAACTCCCAGCTAAATGTGCCAAACTTATAACCACTTTTATAGCTTCAATCGACTCATTAAAGGTGCCAAAGCCTTAAACCAATGTGCTAATATTAACTGTTTACAAACATTTTCACACTTCTGTTGATGTTCCTACATTTATATATATTTTCCATTTGATGCAGCTCTCATCTGTCGATAAGTGGGGGAAAGTTTGTTTGAGTGGGCGTAGTTCATAGTACGTATACGCCATGTGGTTCCTGTTAATGGCATTAACGAATTGGCCAAAGTGCCAAGCTTCCGGGAGCCGTCGCAAATGTAAACAGGCACTTAATCACTGGGGATATGGAAATTGTTAACTGTTTGAATTGCAGACTTCCCAAGGGATTACCGAAAGAATTTTATCTAAATAAGTAAATAAAATATCTAACTAAACATTCTATGGGTCGCCTCTAGCTGTAGATTACATCTGTCTATTCACAAGCCGATTAGTAATATTTATTTATAGTTTTCGCAGTGAGGCTTTGCCTCTTTTGGGCCACATTCAGTAACGAAACCTGCCCAAAAGCGGTTGCTGAACATTATTTACCCAAGTTCCGGAGATGAGAGCGCAAAGGGGACTGGGAGTCATGATGGAAATGATGTCATTCCGTTGGTGCCACTTTGCGGCGGATCGTGCAACGCGCAGTAAATCGCCTCGAAAATATATCTATAGATGAGTCGGTGGCCGGCCAAAAAGCAGAAAAACATTCCGCTTAATGCGTTCAAAGCACTTGGGGCATGAAATCTGCGGTGCGATCTATTCTCTCTCAGATGGGGCGAACTTGTAAAATACAGCTGTCCATTATGGACCATAAAATGGAATGGTAATATAACATTTTCCTCCGCTTTTGACATGTTCCGCTCTGGGACTTTTATTATGCACACACCGAGCATAGTCGTATATTTATCCACGAATCTGTTTGTTGACTCTGCCTGGCGTATTGTTTTCTCTTTATTTCGAACAATATGCGGGAATATTTGCATCAATTGAAATGAATTTTATTGGGAGGCAGACACGGTATCGACGTCATCTGAAAATGCTTCGCCTCGACTCGTTAGCCGAGCTCTATAACATTTGGCATGATATCATACCTCCGATTTAAACTCACACAGCAACGTTAATATACGAAGACCAGTTCACAGTTAGCTGTTTCTTACACAAAACAAACAAAATCAACGAACATAACTAGAAAGCAATAAATTATCGACTGCCTAACCTTCGAGCACTTGTGTTTTCCATTCTCATAATTTCGTAATCCATTGTTCGCAACAGTGCGTTTACTTGATCTATGGCTCCTGGATCCACAAGATCCATAAATAGTTGATTTTCCATATACAGCCGAGTCTATTTGCGAGCCATTAATTTCAAATTCAAATTTGTCAGCGGTGCGTTTGATATAGCAGCGTGTTTGTAGTACTAAAATATGCCTGGGGTTAATGGTGTTATTGTATTGGTCAAGATCACTGTTACAAAACCGATTTTATAGATTACTATTAATGGTATGACTAAGTAGATTTTTCTCCATTTTCATAATTCAAAATTTAAATACAGAATTTCAGTAAAATGGCTGGCTTTTAATTTTGTGTTCATTGTATGTCATGCAAAGATATAAAATATTGAGTTTAAATATGTGCATCATGCTTCAAGGTTCAGTAGTTGTTCTGTATAATTTTCCATTTTATAATGTGATTTCTCTTCCTTTAAACTTAGATACCGTAATATGTCTGATGGTCCTCGTGGCAATATTCTCCATTCTTTGGAGTGTTTCACTGCACATGATATCGGGGGACCTGAATGAGGGATTAGTTAGTGCCAAAATAATATTTCATGAGCGCAACATGGATCAACTGACTAACCACAGCAAGCAGATCCTTTATGAGGACCTCATCAAAGCCACCCAGAACTCGTATGGTCGAAAGTATTCCGTGCAGGATGATAAGGATATCAAGCCCGATTCGCTTCAAAGCGAGAGCCGTAAGATTTTCTTTATGGCTTAAAATATTCTTTGTAAATGATTTAAAATTTTTCTTTCAAGAAAACACAAAGCCAGTGTATAAGTTAGATCATATCTATGATTCCATCGAGAACCGACCTAAATTGGAGCATCGCAGAGCTGAAGTGGAGGAGATAAAAGTCACAAGCACGATTGCTCCTCCACCAAAAATCACGTTTAATGCTGAGGCAGATCGTCACTTTTTGAGCACAAGTAAGAATACAGTTTCAAAATAATATTTTTGCTTGTTTATATATTTTATGTTTTACCAGTGTCCATTGATACTATCGCCACCATTTGGGATCAAGGCCTTGGAGCCCAGTTTGTCTATGCATTTCCCCTCATATCAGAGATCGTTGCCGTCATCTGGACAGCCATGTGTCTGATCTTCCAGACGGGCAGCAAAAAGAGCTCGTAAGTACATACATACTCGTTCTAAAATAATATTATTTTAATATTAAACCTTGGATTATTCTTTTTCAGAGTCCTGCCAAAACCCTGGCGCATTGTGTTGCCCTCGATCATCATTTTCTCGGTGATGAGTTTGGGCAGCGTGATCTACACGATCCTAACGAATGGTTATCTCAAGCATTTGTGCAGCCAGCTGAGGGAGAAACTCACCGATCCCACTGCCATCAGCTGTGGCGATGCCATCGCCCTTCTGCGACCCACTGTCCATGATCACAGTGTGTCCCACGATGCTTACTTAGAGCTCTTCCGCTGCAGCTACGTGATTGGAATGGTGCTGTGGATCGTGGCCCTGTTGGTCATGGTGCTGCGTTTCATCTTCGCCGTGGATTTCCAGCTGGTGGACATTGACGAGATGTTCGATAACGAACGGTACGGATCACCCCAGGTGCAAATACAACCAGTTTACACGGAGGTAGTGCAGCAGAGCAGTCCGCAGCACCAGGGGCAGATGCGTCCCCGATCCGAGGACGACTATCAGAGTGCCAGGTCGCGTTTGAGCGATCTTGCAGTCCCGCTTCTGGAGGGGCAGGGTCAGTCGCAGATTCCGCCAACTAACTTGGCCTAACCCCAAGGATCTGACTGCAAAGATAGGTGGTTCAGCAATCTCAGGTTTATTTTTATACGATGTCTTAGTGTTTAGTAGATCGAATCGATGCCTAAGGAATATTATATCAACTAACCGCGATTTTAGCATTAGTTTTAAGTCGATATTTAAATGATATTTTTCACTGTCTTAGCTTAGGGAACTCGTGCCTCGACATCTGATTATGTGAACAATGTGGTTTTATAAGGAAATATAATAGAATCGGAATTGTGGTCCGTATTTATGGATTTTATTCGTTGCATACTCCTAGGATGAAAATTTATTCAAAACTTAGAAGTATAAGCCACATTTTCCAGTCGCTGCCCTCGACTATAACCCCTGATAATTACAATCCAGTTTTATTTTAAAAATGCAACAGTCTAACCATTGACAAAAGCGAAAACAAGTGCGAATAAAATACAAATATTGTGTATACGAAATGAGAAACTCTTCAAGTTCCAGCTTAAAGCAGCTTCATGGTGATGGTCTTGGTCTCCAGGTAGTTGTCCAGTCCATCCTTTCCCAGTTCCCTGCCGATTCCCGAGTGCTTGTAGCCGCCGAAGGGAGTGGAGGGCAGGACGGCGTCATAGCAGTTGATCCACACGGAGCCGGCATCCACATTATTGGCAAACTTCAGGGCCTTGTTGATGTCGTTGGTAATAACGCCGGCGGCCAGGCCGTATTGCACATTGTTGGCCCGATCAATCATCTCCTCCAAAGTGCTAAACTTAAAGATCGACTGCACCGGTCCGAAGATCTCCTCCTGGGCAATGCGCATGTTGTCCTTGACATCCGAGAAGACGGTGGGCTCGACGAAGAAACCCACATTGCCGATCCTCTTGCCGCCAGCCTGCAGCTTGGCTCCCTCCTTCTGGCCACTTTCGATGTAGCCCAAGACCTTGGTCAGCATCTCCTGATCGATCTGAGGACCCTGCTGCACATCCTTCTCGAAGGGATTGCCCACTTTGCGGGCCTTGGCCTTGGCCGCCGCCTTGGCCACGAACTCATCGTAGATCTTCTCGTGAACGTAGGTGCGACTGCCGGCACAGCAGCTCTGGCCGTGATTCGAGAACAGAGCCTCGTGGGTGGTCTCAACAGCAAAGTCAACTAAAAGTTAATATTATAAACTAAATTCCAAGAGAAGTAGCTATCTATCACTCACTATCGGCATCATCGAAGACCACCACGGGGCTCTTGCCGCCCAACTCCAGGGAAACCCTCTTCAAGTTCGACTTGGCCGCCGCCTGCATCACAATCCTGCCAATGTCCACGGAGCCCGTGAAGGCCACCTTGGCAATATCGGGATGCTCGCTGATGGCCGCTCCTGCAGTCGGTCCAAATCCATTCACCACATTGATCACTCCAGCAGGGAAACCCGCCTCCTTGGCCAGGGCAGCCATGTGGAGGGCAGTCAGGGGAGTCTGCTCCGCGGGCTTCATGATAATCGTGCATCCAGTGGCCAAAGCGGGTCCCCATTTCCAGGCCAGCATCAGCAGTGGGTAGTTCCAGGGGATGATCTGGCCTACCACGCCCACTGGTTCCTTCCTGGTCATCGAGGTGAAGCCCCCAGCGGGAATGGTGTCACCAAAGAACTTGTCGGTCCAGCCGGCATAGTACTGCAGTGTCAACGCGGAGTAGGTAACATCGAAAAGGGCCTCGGCGTAGGGTTTGCCATTGTCCTGGGACTCCAGGCTGGCCAGGAAGGCCTTGTCACGATCCATCAGGGCACAGAGTCTGTATAGGATTAATATTAGATTTATTTAAAGGGTATCATAGGCAAAACTCACTTGTTCATCAGACTTGTACGCTGCAGGGGACTCAACTTGCGCCACTCTGAGTCGCGATGGAAGGTCTTCTTGGCCGCAATCACAGCCAGGTCTATATCAGCCTATACAAATAATAAAATATATTATTACTATAATTATTAAACCCAACAATCTCCCTCTAGAACACTGCACTCACCTTATCTCCCTCGGAGACTTTAATAATCTCCTTGGACGTGGCCGGATTGAAAGTGGCAAAGGTCTTGCCAGACACCGAATCAACGAACTCATTGTTGATGAAGAGCTATAAATAAGTCAGGGAATTAATACATTATACTTAAAAAGTTAATATAGTATAGACCTGACAAAAATTGGGTTCGCAATGCGCATAGCTATGTTCCAATCTCATCCCCGTTTGCAAACCAATTCTATGGTGTGCCAGTAATTTGTGCAATTTGGGCATCATTATTAGCTCAGTTTGTCTGCGATTACTTATCCGCTCAAACAAGTTATCATCCCACTCGATTGGCCCATTTCAATTTGCCGGGGACACGCGACAATGTAAACACTGTAAAACGGAATTCTAGTCACGATTCCAAACTGTCGAGTTTATGAAGAAAACAAAACAGTTGACAGCAAACTAAAGTCGTTTGGGGCTATCGGGTGTCATTCAAAATTATAATGGGTCATTGGGCGATAAGCACTTGTAAGCACTTTCAAGTTAAAGTACTAACTTAAATTAGTCAATTGGAAAGTACGAGAATTAGTGGCAGTTAAAGAGAATTAGACTATTTCAATTAAGGTTTATTAAGGTTTTCCATAAAAAAGAAACTCATAGAAGTCCCTTACATAAAAAATATTTGTTTATACTAATAAATTGTAATTAAAAGACTTGAAAAAGGTATCCAAAGCTAGTTACAATATATAACCAATTAAGCTGGGAAAGCTATTTTAATAAGTATTTCACAAAGTATCTTTTATTTTCTAATTTCGTCACTGAAAAATCTCATCGAACTATTAGACTCAAAGTCTCGTCCGTATCGGAAAAATAGCCAGTTCATGTTGGTCCCCTAAAAGCTTACCTTATCAGCATATAAGACCTCATAATTATTATGGCTTTACGTGTACTAGATCTGTTTTTGAGCTGATAACAGCTTGAACACCCTGTATTTAAGAACAAACAAATAGCTGTTTTTTCGGACAAAATATAGTCGTATGTATAAGAAGGCCAGCAGCCAAGAGAAGAAAAAACCCCATAGCGAATATTTGTAAATTCCGACACAAACAAGTTTGAAGTGGGCTGATTTTTAGGTGGCAAGTTAGTATTAAATAAGTAATTCTCCTTTTAACTATAGGTACTAAATGCATATATTTAATATGCAGATGGCAACCCAATATCTATACTCACTTTTGTGTACTTGGGCTTGGCGTTGGGATCGGCCATATTGAGCAATATATGGGGGTATTTACTTTTGAGAACTGGAATAGAGACCGGCTGTCTGAGAGTCGTCGCGAAACTGAAATGGAAATGCTGCCAGATGTCCGTTTATATAGAGCCCGATAACTGGCTATCAGCGATTTGTTTTTGCACTGCCGTTCATCACCTTTTTTGCTTTGCTTGTGGTCGGTCCTCTGAATTATCTCTACTTTATGCCGGCCGGCAGACAAGTAAACATTTTTATATGCACCCTGCAATGCGATGAAACCGTCCATTAATTTTGTAAATTTCTTGTTTTAGAAAACTAGGTTTTTTAAAATTCTATAATATATTTTACACTGATTGTTATTTGAAATATATTAAATTTAGTCATGTTTAGGATTTTGTTTAATATTCAGACCTTTTTGTAGAGCATCTAGCGTTGATTAAACTTAGTCTCCGAGTAAATTTAGGCATCCTTTTTGTGATTGCTTTATCGCAAAATTCATTTTGTACATTGTTTCGTAAATTTTGAAGTGGGTTGTGTATTGGCTATGTAGAAAGTCGAAGTCTTATATGGTTCATGTCTCAGCTTTTGTCTTATACCAGTAGAGTTTTCGAGTTTTCGAGTTTTGCAGCATTAAATTAATTAATTTAAATGTGTAAATATTAAGTAAGTTATTAATTAATATTAATTATATTTAAATAATAAACATTAGAGAAAAATAAAATTTAATAATATTTTGTAATTTTATTTAATATAAATAACAGGACTTTGTATTCCAATTTTCTAATATGTTTTTCTTTATATGGTGCCTTCTTTTCAAAAACTCGTTGTTTGGATCAGTGGTTTTCCAGCATAATTTTTGAGCGGGAAGCTTTCGTACTGGTAAGTGCGTTGAACCATCCCGTGATCCAAGAATTTCAGTTTGCTCAGCGACTGTGCAATGTAGTTGCTGAAACAGATCGACAGCTAAGTACAGACGGTTAAATATTGTAACAGACCCACCTGTAGTACTGGTAGTCGTAGCGCAGGTAACTGGAGAAGGGCTGTAGTTCCAAGCCATCTGGGCAAATCGGATTTCCATGCAGGCTCAGATATTGAAGGTTGGGGAAGAACCTTCTGATCAGTCGCATTGTCGTTGGCAGGTCACTGAACTGGAATCGAGCATATTCAAATGATAAGAAATTACAGAATTTGGTAAGTATTTGAGTATTGAATGATCCACCTCATTTTTGTTCAGCATTAGTATTTCCAATTGGGGCAGTGGACGTGTCAAAGTTCTCAGATGAGCCTCATGCATTCGATTGCTGTCCAGGACCAAATGACGCAGTTGCTCAAATTCCGCCAGCCAAGACAAATCCTTCAGGCAGTTGTGGCTTAGATCCAATTGTTCTACATGATCTGCATGGCTCTTAATTAATTCCTCCGGCAGTGTTCTTAAATTCTGCTGCACCAAAATGAGCTAAACGAAAATAATGAGATACGATTTGTAATCTCGGCCAGATAAGCCTCTGTTGCCCATACCTGACTGTCGTTGTTTTCTGGCGTTTGCATTGCCCTGAGATATATCGTATATGTGGCTAACGAGAGCGGATACCTCACCGGCGATCTTCTCGTGAGCAACTGAAGTGAGTGCTCGATTGTGCTGCCGTCGTTAGCCGAATGCTTTTGTCTTTTAACTTTTTACATACCCTAAACAGTGAGTTTATTAAGGGGATATGCGTTTATAGGTGCTTAGGATTAACTACAGTTTTTTAATACATTTCAAAATAAAATATAAAACCACGAAAAGTAAAAAAATAAAATTTTGCGTTAATATAATTTGAAGATTTATTAATATAACTAATTTATTTGATAAGAAAAACACTTATATGATTATTATGATTTATTTGGCATTTTTAACTAGACTGGTAAAAATTATTGTTGGACTCCCTAAGCATTTTTCAATGATTAAAGTTTTAATTCAAACCAAATTTATGGGGTATTGTGAAGCTGAAACACTGGACTCCAGTAACCTAGATAGTAGGTTAAACCTACTCCATGTGCTCGTTGTTTGCGTTAAATATTGTTTGGCTTCTGCGAAGCTTTTTTTCACGTCTGACGTTTTTTCTATCTTCGCCTGAACTTGTTCAAGGCAAAAGAAGAAGAGAGTCGCGAGTGATAAGCTATCGCCTAAAATGACATGTAGATGGCGCCAGCGGGCGACTATGATCGCACATCGAGTATACGCCAAGTGGGCTCTAAAACGACACACAGCGCAGTTAGTAACGGCCATTTAGGGGCTAGTCCTTCGACTGGCTTTAAACCTCTTCAAATCGGAACTGGTCAAGTGCAAGTCGTGCGATAAGTGCTCCACAATGGCCAAGTGCTGGTAAATACATCTTTAATTGCCAGTTGGCCGGTTCGCCAGTTGGGCAGCAAACAGAGATGACGGCCCACTAAAGAGTCGAAATGAAAAGGCAAATTGGAAAGACCAAAGCGGCCTGACAAGCGAATTTGTTAGTGGCCTGGGCAGGCCACAATGCGATTGACTGCAAATGGCTAACAAATTGAACTGGAGGCTGGGGGCTGGGCCAACTAGTGCCAAACAAAAGGAGATGACAGCGTAAATAAACAAAGCGCTGGATACAAATTGCGGCTCACAGCATTTAGCCGGGCACTTAGTTCAATGAAACCGAATCATACGCACGCACCGGCAGATACTTTTGCGTATTTTTCAGATACGCGGCGGTAAAAGTAATCAACTTGGCTGACAGATGTTGCAGATCCCCCGAATAGGAGAAATCCCTTTACCCTTTATGTTACCCTCTAATCATTTCGGTGACAATATATTTGCCCCTTGGCTTTGTTCGTTAACCATGCTATTATTTCCCCTACTTACACTCTACTTTTGGCCGGTAATAAGCGTGTGTGTGACTCTATATATAGGCCTTTTGATTGCTGTGCGTCTCAATGGGCATTATAATTCAATGTCAATATTTGACCACATGTTGAAGACCATTGTTCCATGGCAAGTGGGCTGCAATTCGGTTGGGCTTTACCGCTGAAGGGCGAAGAAAACCCACTGGAAAAAGGAGGCTTTCTGAAATCATGGCATCCTTGGTTTAAGTTTGATAATTTCTTAATATTTTTTAAATGCCGTTGCTTTACTTTATTAAATCCGGAAAAATAAAAAACAGTGTCTATACTAAAAACATTTTTTTAAATCCTTTTATCCTTGATTTATTTGTGTAAGTTACAATAAAAATGTTCTTCTAAACTTTTATTTATTTTATTAAGTTCTGTGTAATTAATGTTGCTTTTCCCATTACAGAAACCATCCCAGGAATTCCTTAGTCCATAAATACTCTTAGTAAAACCTGTAATTAAATTGTATTTTTACCAGCCACTTTGATGACTAATCCGCAGCACTTAATTTTATATATATAAGCAGACTAGGGAAACATTCCACTCATCCCGAAAGCCCATTTTTTCCTTTATTTCAACGAACGGTCTAAATTGTTGGCCAGGACTCGTATTAGCCTCATTAACACTGCCATAGGAACCTAGTCACGGCAACCATCACCCAAACCACCATCGTGAATAAAAAAGTACTCGACTTGCTCCAGTTTTAATTACTTTCCACAGGTTGTAAGTGAGTTACATAAAACCGGAGGCGATGAAGATGGGCTGGGATAAGGGCCTCCCTCGATAATTGTGCTAAAATCGTCTGACCTTGAAGGGGCGCGGAATGGCAAGCGGTGCAAAATCGCTCTGGTTGTCAGTCGTCGTCGTCTCTAATTAACGAGATAATCGACGGACGCCGATCGCTGTAATCATCATCATTATGCTCCTCCGGGGCTGGCTATTAAGTCACTTGGCCGAACGATTTGTCAACGCATTTAAAAGCGAGGGAAACGCGCGGGAAATAGCACCACATTCATTCGCCATTTATCATAATTTACGGAGTGTGGGCTGAAGACCCAGTTAGATATATATAACATCTACTTGCGATCTTATTTTTCTTTTTTAGTAAACTTTTTGGAGCATGATTTGCATGTTTCGTTCGCATTGCCTTTTTATTTTCGGTGTTTCTGTGGTAAAAGTAAAAATACACTTGCTTTCGAGTGTAATAAAAATTATTTAATTTGGTAGTCGAACATTTCTCGGAAATGAGTAAATCATTTTATGTGTAAGTCTAAATTATAACAGCTTGGGTTAATTTGAGGTTTGGGGTGAGAGGGAAAGAGGTATTTTGATGTTAATTGATGTAAATTTTGTATATACATTACTTTTGCAATTTCCAAATATATTTAGCAGCATTTTTACGTATTTATAATATTTTAATAATACAATTGCCACTTCTAAGTTGGGTATCCATATCATTATGTCCACTTAAACCACAAGGTTCGCAGATCTTTTACTCCGCATTCAAAAGCATTTGACCTACACATTCTCCGGCGATGGAATGCCGACTAATCGACATGTGGGTTCACATCTCAATGACAAAGCCCCAAAGCTTCTGCCCCTTCGTGTGCTTCTTCTTTGGCTTTGGCTGTTCGTGGCACTTGAGTGCAACAAGTGGCAAGTCAAGTGGCGCATCCCCGGTTGCTTCGTCTATTTTTAAGCTGCTCCAATGGAAATTCCCCCCAAAGAGGGGCGCAACTCCCCGGCAATGTCAACGGAACCGATGCGAAGGGCACCCAAAGAAGACAAAGCCAATGCCAAGAGGAGAAGGGCAGGAGATCGATCGGATATCGGTGCAAATCAATAACTCGTGAATGGACGTGCTACTGCACTGTTGACCTGAATTTCACCAATTTTTCAACAGTCGATGGCACAATCTGCGGCAGGCTCCTTTTGGTCTTTCTCCTTGCCAGGGATGGATGCTTTATTTGGAGGAAATATTTTATACACAAAAAGAAAATATTAATGCACAAACTTTGTAAAATAGTATATTAAATACATTTAATCGGTGAGTCGTTTTACTGGCTTAGCTTATTTTGATTGACTATGAATATTTTATCCACCTTTTAGTCTATTTTGCCAAATTACAAATTGTTCTGACATAATTTTTAGGAACATTACCAGTTTCGTAGAGCTTGCCATATATTTTTTTAAAAATTATTTATTTCTTGTAAATAGTTAAAATAAATCCACTTTCAAGATTAGAGTTGATTATAAATCCATATCCCCTAGTTTCCAGATACTTATATATAAGTCTTATATTGCTTACTGTTTTTTCTATTGTAAAAGATTTAACTTTTATTGTGTAGTTTTTTGAAAACTTTTTCAAATTTTCAAATGGTCGGTATGTAATAGGTATTTATTGATTCAGTTCCGAGTGGCTCTGCATCCCTGCTATATTTTCAATGAGTCGAGCCCTTCTTCCCGCTGTCAGAGGCTGACTCGTTGGGCTTCTTCATCGGTGGCCAAGTGGACCAATTTTCAATCGATTCGATCGGTGACGTAAAGCCCCAAAACCACGCTGCCATTACGTACGCCCCCCAGCTTCTTGCACCGCCTTATAGGTGTACATAGGTATTTGGGTAAAGTTATTCCGATGGCCATAAGCTACATGTGTCCGTACAGCCACTCGACATTTCTCCACCTGGCTGCGTCGAGATGCGTCGGCTGCAATTACGATTAATGATTTCTGTGTGTGGACAGCAAGTGGACAAGTGTCTCGACTCCGATTCAGTTGATTCAGTTGCTGCGGCAATGTTTACTTTCAATCCATCGCTGTGTGCAGCAAATCCAATTAAACGCCGCTCGCTATTCACTTTATTTGGGTAGCTGCTGTTTTGTTTTATTACTTATTGTTTCGATTTCGTTTTTGACGTTTAACGTTTGGCTTCAATTCGAAAATTGATTTTGATTTTGTTACGATTGTTTCGTAATTGCTGTCGTAGGTGTTGAAAGTGTCCGCCGTTGACAGATGGGGGAAAATATGGACTGGCCTTGAAAAGCCCTTCGTTATTGTGTTATGATTGGTCTGATGATTTGGTGTATTTTTAGCCTTATAAAGTAATTTGTTAGGGCTAAGAATAGGCCGTAAACCATAGTAAAATGTATTATCAGCAATGAGTGGGATTTTTGTAAAGAAACATTTATAATAAAGAATATTATCAAAGAAACACATAATTAATATGTTTTTTAATTTATAAGAAAAGGGATATGATAATGTACTAGATATTTTAATATTTTATGTTATAGAATTATTGTTATTACATTTATTTTGTTTTATGCCAAAAGAAGAATACTTCGATGCTGCTTTAAGCCTTTTAGCTTTAAGCCCATTTGTATTGTCCGCTTTGTAGCCTTTTAGCTAATCCTGTGAGAAAATGGATTACCACTTGGCTGGATGGCCGGGGAATCACTTGACCTGGCTGTCGAGGAAGTCCAAACTGGACAAACGAGTTCCTCGAGGCGTCACATGAATGAAGTTCATCAATGGGACTTGGTCGAGTGTGTAATCGTGGGTCACTTTCGATTTCGAGCCAGCGATTTAAGTGCGCTCCAATTGTGAAAATAACACTTGGCGCACTTCTCCGAAGGTTGCGGCTGCTGCATCTTACGGATGAAAGATATGAGATACGAGATACGGGATACAAGATATGAGATACAAGACACAAGATACTCGGATGAGAGTGTTACACAAAACTGTGTGGATGATTCGAGGCCCAGGGCGTTGATTTTAGACTATGGGGTTGCCCCCTGCTGGAAAATTGAATTTGCAGGCGGCTTTGCTCTAATTTCTCGTTTGTGAACCCAAAAGACACGTGTCGCATATTCCGCTCTGCATCTCAGTGCCTATTTCTTGGCTCTTCGTCGCTTTTGGCCAAGTTCATCGCGTTGCTCTTCGCGTCTCTTTTGATGCTTAATTAAATTCATTTTTTCGTTTACCTTTTGTAATGAGATTTTGAGCACTCAGCTCCGGACATCGAATCATATAAATTGGGGACGCGGCGACCAAGTCAGCATCAGTCAAGCAGCGAGCTTCTCCATCGAAGCATTCCCATCGAGCCAAAGGATTACGGGTTATTCGTTTAGCAGCCAAGGACTTTCGATTACCATTAGCAGGAGCAAAATGCGTGTCTCGTCGCTGTTCGTTGTGTGCGTGGCCTCCCTGGTGGCCACCACCTTGGCTCGTCCTGAGCCCCCATCCCCCTACTCCTACCACGGACTACCACAGCAGCAGAGCCAGCGGGCTTTGCCACTAAATGGTGAGTGCTTAGAGATAAAACAGAAATATCACTAAAGGAATGCCAAATAGTTTTGGAATAACTAAAATCAAATCGATCTAAATAATATCTAATTGATAAATAAAAGATTTCAGAGTAAATCATACAATTTTGGTTAATTAAAAATATAATTGGAAATCTTAATTTTCAAAACATAAACCGAAATCATATTTTTCTGGACTCTAATTGAATATTATAATTTTTCTTTTGCTGACTTGAACATTTTTAATTAACAAAATAATATTTAAAATATATAAATCCTAATTTGCGCTTTTTTAATATTATAATATTTTATTCAATTTATATACCTTAAATTTTTTTTTTAGATTTTAAATTTCCTTTTTAAAATTGTTAATAGTTTAATAGTTTTTTTTATATTTTTTAATTAAACATATTTAGTTTCTATATTTTCCACCAAGATATAAAACCATTATATAATCCATTTAAATTTATTTTCCTACCAGTTCATCCCATGGCCCCGCAGATCTACCAATCGCTGCCCCAGGAGCAGTCCTTTGCCAACTTTGCTGCCCCTCAGCAGACCTACCTGCCACCCCAAATGCAACTGGAGGCCATCGAGCAGGTGGCTCCCACTGCTCCCGCTGCTGCTGAGCCCCTGAGCGCCTACGATGACAGCTACAACATGGCCCACCGCCTGTCCGGTGTCCAACATGCCAGTGGTTACAACAACGCCCCGCAGGAGACCAAGGTGCACAAGCACATCTACGTCCATGTGCCGCCCAAGGACTTCGAGGAGGAGGATGCCATCCAGACGCGAGTCCACCACCAGCAGGGACCCAAGCAGAAGCACTACAAGATCGTGTTCATCAAGGCGCCATCCGCCCCGGCCATCCGTCAGCCAGTGGTGCCGCCACCACCCCAGAACGAGGAGAAGACCCTGATCTATGTGCTGCACAAGAAGCCGGAGCAGGAGCAGGACATCGTGATCCCGACGCCAGCGCCCACGAAGCCATCGAAGCCCGAGGTCTACTTCATCAAGTACAAGACCAAGAAGGAGGAGGCCCCCGTCTATGGAGTCCCGCCAGTGGAGATGGAGCCCCGCCAGGCCACCGCCGAGGACTTTGCTCCCTTGGCCGAGGTCGCCGATGTCCTGCCACCCACCACTTTGGCTCCCGAGCCGGAAATCGAGCAGCCCGCTGTTCCCGCCGCCGTCTATGGACCACCCACCGCCGCTGCCTATACTGGCGAGGAGATTCAGACCACTTTGTCTGCTCCTGCCAATCAGTACCTGCCCCCTGCCACCGCTCCCGCTGCCTTGGCCATTGAGGAGCCCTCGATGGCGCCCATCGTGGTGGAGGAGCAGCAGCAACCGGAGCAGCGACTGGCCCCCATTCCATCCCATGTGCCCGCCACCAGCTACGGTCCTCCCAACCGCTTCTTCCTCAAGAAGCTGAAGTGAAAGCCCCCTAGCTTAGGGCGCTGAGATGGTGATGATACCTAGCCAATTTCACACGTTTGTCATAGTCGAATGTCCATTGGATGCACCTCCACCCAGTCCCCGTTCCCAATTCACACGGGCACACGTGCCACCGCACCCAACACCTCCCCACACATGCACACATCTCGTTGTTTGTTCGTTTGTAAAACCTGTTACATTTGTTTTATTAAAGTTGTGTAGATAATAAAAATCGAATTTATAAAAAAAGCTAAGGTGATTTTTTATTGGGAGAAATAAATACATTCTTTTAAGCATACATTTCTTTAAAAATATAATTAAAAATATTATCATTTTCGATGTTTATGACTATTAATTCATTTAACCTTTTCTCTCTTAATCTCTCTAAACTATAATTACTTAATCCTTCTAGGTCTTATTGAAAATTTCTTATAATTTCTGCTAAAACCTTTTTAATCATATATCCCCATTCTTAATTTCTTCCACGTACGCCTAATAGTCCACTCCATCAATATGTGAAGCACAATAAACAACAATGAATTTCTCGTTTCAGTGATTTAATGATGGCTCATCTAATGCCGGCCAAAATGATAATTGACCCTGTGTTTGAAGACGTGACCCTGGCGAATTTACAGCCTGCTTAATAGCGTTACGATTTGTTAACTTCTGCGGTAGGCCCACTGTTGATGGCTTTCCTCATTGCTCTGCTCGTCCAATAATCGTAATAGTAATGGTGGAAATGGCAAGTAAGTAAAAGGACCACAGCAACATGTTGCCCAGATTTTTCCCGCCAAATTTCCCGCCTGCGCAAAGCGATGTGGCCGAGTTTCGTGGCCGGCAGATCAGTCAGTCAGTCCGTTGGAAAAGTCGGATAGAAAAACCGGCGGCACATTCAGTTCGCATTTTGTGCTCGCGCGAACCGCATCGTTTTAGTGGCCTGGCTTCCTCACATTTTCCCCATCGTTTTCACGTTCGCCGATTCCGAAATCGGACTTATAAACCCATTAAAAAATAGACATTCAATTTATTTCGCCGAGTGGCAATAAACAGCGAAAAAACAATCGGTAAACAATTAATAAGCTGCGACCATTACCAAGCGTCCAACGGTGCGTGTACGCAATAGGCAAAAAAATTAAGTGAGTGAGTGCAAGTGAAATTGCGGACCATTGTTTCAGGTCATTACATCTGGCATTGACATTGACATTGCCCCTGGCAGCTTTAGTGCACCAGGTGAGTTGTAATGGGCTTTATTTACCTGCTAATCAGCTTGTCCTCTCCGCCGGCATCTGTTGTCTTGTTGTTTCCGCTCGTTAGCATTTGGCTGAGTTTCACACATCTGCTCGGCCGCTCGTTCGTTTGGTTCTGGGTGGGATTAACTACGGACACATGACCAGAAATCAGGACAACCTTCCTGACTATCACTATAGATGTTTTTAGTGGAGTTTTGTCGACTCACAGATGTGTCAAATTAGATTTATCAGCCGCTCGAGACAAAAGCCCGTCAATTCAACCCATTTTGCGACCCATGTCAGTGTGTCAATTTGCGTCAAAAGTTCACTAGATAAATCAGTTTATTTTAAAATTCAGCTCACTGGAATATGCACACCTCTACAGTGCACCTTTTAAGATTTTTCTTTAATAGACTAAAATATTTTATACAAACTTTGCCAAAGTCTCTTAAGCTATTCAAGTCTTTTTTTAATTTCAGATTAGATACACTTCTTAGGCAGCTACAAATAGTTTTCTACTTAATCTCATTAAGAAATAATACCTTTTCCTAGAAAAAAAACCCACTTTGTGGTTTTATTTTTAACCTTTGGCGCATTTAATCTGTCTGAGCTGAAGAAAACTCATCGCTTGCAAGTTCCTTGCAAATTGACGGCAATACAATTTCTTCGTAAATTCGTATTTGTATTGCATTATGCTGGGTCCTCCCCGGAAATATCATCAATCAGCAGTTTTCTTGTGCTGCAGGAGCTGTAGTTTAGTTCGGACATAAAAAATATAAAGCAATTGCCACATAGTCGCCGCTGTCGTTGTAAATATTGCATGAAACGGACTTTAGCCGGTCTTATCCCCCAAGTTTCCCATCCATTTTACTTGCGTCGACAACAATGTGTGGCCGGGTTAATTGTAAATTATGCAGAATGTTGCTAAAATTGAGCAGCTTTGAGGGCTAAGTCCTTTTTAGCAGCTTTGTCCATGTGTGCTGTTTTTTTTGGGTAGGTAAAAGCATATTTTTGGTGCTTCCTTTGGGCCTTTAAGCTTTTATTGGCCTGCGCTCGAGATTGCTTCGAGCCAGATTTTTGTAGACTGTTTAAGGAGTCGCTTTATGTGTCGTTTTAATGTCGACGCGTGTCGAGCGATGCCTGCAGATTTATTGCCGCCTTTGACTTGCTGCTATCTGTTTGCCTCGTCTACATGATGCGAATTCTGGTTTATTGATTCAGCGAACACTTCCCGATTTGTGGGATTTGCATATGTCCTGGTTGATCGAAGGGAGCTGCCAAAATCAATATTAACTCGGTGGCAGTGCTAATATACTTAACTAACGGAGGCGGCATATTCCTATCAATTCCATCAGCAACATAAATAATAATAAATTCAGTGCCAGACATTCGTTCGCTTTGGTTTCTCATCACTTTTTGCTTGCACGCTTGGATTTTGTGACATCGTGTTTCGGACACGAATTTACCATTGACCTCCCCCACTTTTCACGCCCCTTTATTTCACTTTTTTAAATTTTCCAGTTCAACGCCTGAAAAGTGAATTTATGCATGTCCATCAATGAGATTTTTACTTTAAGCTTGGTATGAAGAAAGTTAGAGAGATTAAAGGGAATAAAGAAATTTTAGGGTGAAAAAATCCTTAAATATTTTAAAAGTATTTCAGACTTGTCATTTTCCAATGAGACTAAATTATTAGAAAAATGTTGTCAGTTTGAACTTGGTTTCAGCAAATGGCATTTTATTTTGTAAGTAAACTAGCTTGTAGCAAAACTACACATATTGCAAAAAGCTCAAAATTAAACAGTTCGCGGTTCAATGTTGGTTCATTATTAGATATTTCGTTATCAAACGACATTCGAAATATGCCATATTGATTTGGTTTCTGAAGTACAGAAGAACAGAAAATAAATAACTAAGCTCGGTGCAAAATTCTACTCCGGAAATGAAGAAAGGAACAGGCTTTGGTTTATTTTGATTGGATTTAAATACATTTTCCTTCTGACCAAACACATGTTTCTCTACTACGAATTGCTTTCCACCAATCAGTATTTATTAGCATCCATTTCTGTTGGAGTCAATTTCGGGAAATATGTTTTATTTGCTATTTTGATTTTAGCAAATCAGAAGTAAAATATGTATATATTTCATATGCTGTGTTTATTTTGTGGCCTAACATAACATTTACCAATAATTCAGTGTTTTTATTCATGAAATATAATTTCATCGATAACAAAAGAGTTCTGATTTAGCAGGGGTTGTGTAGTAGAATACTTGAGCAGACTTTATAAAATGCATAGTAAACAAAATAAAATATGCAACTGAAATAAATCTTATCAAGCTGATTATTATCCACATTTTTTGTATCTTTTCGGTGACGTTTTTGCTGTTTTCGTGTTGTTTACTAGGACTTGTGTTGCTCTTCAAAGCACTTAAAATGCTGCCAAGAATTCTGCGAACATGTAGTAAGATAGCCAGAGAAACGATATGACAGCAACAAATTGAATTTGTTTACACTCAAAATACACACAAAAGCGCCGGTCCGAAACTTTCAAACAGTTGACTGACTGCAGGTACAAAAAAAGAACAAGTGGGTGTTTATAAAATTGTATTCTGAAGAGGCGTCGCTGGGCGAAATAGTAAGTTTGTGTGCTCATCTCAAACGACTTTCGGAATAATCCCATAAACAAACTACAAGCTGCACGGAGATTGATGCAAAAGCCCAGCTTCCAATATTAAAAATTCCTTTCCACCAAGTTTGCTCTTTGTTAAGCTGAGAGTTTTGTTCGCCTGCCGAAAAAGTTTCAAGTCATTCAGAGATTTGTGTACAGACTGACTCACATTGTTTCACTGGCCTTCCAATTTCAGGAATCCTATGGCAATTCATCCATGGCAAGCTGAGATTGAGGATGCGGACTCCAATTATATGCAAATGTCTTTTGCCAAGTGTCCAAATACGGAGTGTTGAATTTTTAATAAAATTCTCAATCGATTTGAACTGCTAGTGCTTTGCATTTTAGGAACATTCACCAAGTGGACTAAAGAATTACATATAAAATATTTATGCACATGGAAGATATTAATTCTGATAGAGTTCAAATCTCCAGGACCTCTTAAATAACACAAATATGCTTAACATTTTTCTGCAAGAATTTTGTGGCGCACAAAGTGATTCGGCGAATTCAAATTTGCGTTTTTCATTGTTTCTGGAGTAGAAGGAAAAAGGAGAGAAGAGTTCATGCATGTGAAAAGGCCAATTTGCCTTAAGGGCAATCGCCTTTTCACCCAGAAATAACCTTTGTCCACGCATGTCGTGGCAGACCAAACGATAATAAAATGAAATCAAAAATTAATTCACCAAATTTACGCATTTTATGTGAGTTTTGCATTGCGGAGAGTAGTGAAATGGAAAGCGGAGTCAGCTGTATTGCCCTTTATCATCGGCCTTGGGAATTATTCCAGATGCTTTGAAGGGGACAGGCATTCAATAGAAATGGAGACCTCATTATGTAAGACAACTGAGCCGAAGAAATGGGTTTACAGTGTTCCTTTGTTTCCATTAAATGACAAGATGCACACACAAAACATGTCTTCCTTACAGTAAATCGATTTGAGTCCTACATTTAATAGGGTTCTGCACACAAATGTAAAGCATAGGTAGCTTTAAGTGCTGTGATACAGTCTTCCTTATGTAAGAAAGACTAATAGCATTCCAACTTACCTTGACTCGAATGTTCTTTTTAAGTTTGAAAAATGGTAAAAGCGGTCAAGAATGAAATTCAATTCCCATCCGCTTTTTTGTAGACACACTTGACCGCCGATGACTTCTGTCATTAGCTCGCCAGGAGCATTTGTTTTGTGTACCTTTAAATCATTTGGGAAAAAGTCCAGTAAAAACATTCGAGAATGGGTACTTAAAAATTTCTCTCCACAAAAGGTTAGTCAAGGAATGTTTTGCAATTCAACAACAAAAGGAATATTTATTGGCATTCAATTGGTTGAATGTTTCTAGTTTGGCATACCGAAAAGCTCAGCCGCACACGAATTTTCCAAATGTTTTCTGTAGAGTTGTCAGAAAAAATAGAGTGAAAATGGGTTAAATTTGTCTAGCCGCTTATATGTTGATAAATTAGCAAAAGGTAGATTATTGGGCTTAAGGCCCGAAAGCTTTAAAGTGAATAATGACCCCCTGGGCGACTGACATGTGTTAGACGTCTCTGTCGGCTCGTCTGAAACCCTTTGACCTTTGCCCAAAAAGCAACAAATGCTCTTGGGCTCTTTTCGTATGTTAATTCGTTACTTGGTATTATCGGGATATGCAGAAATTCAGGCGGAAACCTCAGCTCGAACAAGTGGGTAAAACTAACTGATGAAAATATGCAAATCAGTTGACACAAAGTGTGAACTCAGCCGAGGATTACACAGTGGGTTGTGTCATTCATTGATGTGAAAGTTTCCTTTTTCAGTTTTGTGCAATAAAATCTTTTAATTTGGGTTGTCTTAGGATAAACCCTTTTCAGTTGCCCCATGGCTGCTTCAAGATTTTGTGATTACGTTATTATTGGCTAACTATTGTTTCAGTTGAGTCATTCGGGAAGTTTTTCTCACACCTTTTCTATTTGCCACTTATAAGTGGACATGTGTAACTTCACTTTATCTTATCTGGAGTAACAATAAAGCTAATGGAGCTGCAATATAAAAGCAGAAATTGCATTCAATTGCTCTCATTGAAAAAATACAACGAAATGAAGTTACAACGAGTGCGGATGATATACAAAGGTAATAGCACTCCCAAAAAAAACTCCGAAGGAAACTAATGAATTTTTTCCTGGTTTAGGGTGTTGTATACTGTCCTTATTATGTCTGATAAGGCCGTCCTTACCATCTGCCATTAAGGATTCTGTAAAATGTACCGAAGGTGCAGTGGCAATCGATGCCGATGATTGTGCCAGCTATTTTCAGTGTCTCGATGATGAGACGGTGCACTTTAATTGTCCCAATGGAAGTTATTTTGAGACGAATAATGAGATCTGCGTGGTGGATGAATTTGGTGTCTGTCCAACGTCACGGAAATGTTTGGATGGAGAAATATTTGAGGATTCGAGGGATTGCGTTGCTTACCTAAGATGCCGTCATGGAAAAATAAAAAGGGAAAGGTGCCTAGAGGGGAGCTACTTCAATGCGATATCGAAAAGCTGCCGTTTGGATCGCAGTGGATCCTGCTCAGCAAAAATGGAAATATGTGTAGAGGGAGAACTGCAAGCGGATGCCGATGATTGTGCAGGATATCTGAATTGCATCGGTGGAGTCCTGGTAAAGGAAAAGTGTCCAAATGGCAGCTACTTTGAAAACATTTTCAAACTCTGCCAGGTGGACGAAAATGGTGTCTGTTCGTCTGCATCAAGTGAGTGCAATGAAGGAGAAGTGCAGGTTGACCCCAATAACTGTGCTGGGTATCTCAATTGTCAAAATGGAAAACTGGAAACTAAGAGCTGTCCCAGTGGAACCTACTTTGAACCCACTTATAAGACTTGCATTGTCGATTTGAATGGAGCGTGTGTTGAGCCTGTTAAATGTAGGGACGGACAAACTCAGCTAGATCCCAATAATTGTGCAGGATACCTTAAATGTATTAATGGAGAAATGGTGGAGGAACAGTGCCCCAGTGGAACTTACTACGATCGAAAATTGGAAGCTTGTTTGGTGGACACTGAGGGTTTTTGTCTTACTAAAAAGGATTTTTACAAGGATGAAGAACATAATCATTATAAAGAAACTACTGTTCCCGATTTGCAGCAATCTACGGAAAGCACTGCTGATTCTGTTCTGCCAGAAGTCACTTCACAGAAGTCCTGTATCTTCGACTTGAACGGATTTTGTGTGGACCAACCTATCAAATTCACAAAAAGAGAGATAAAACCAAATTTAGATGACGAATTCGACATTGTCGAAGTACAACCTCAATACACGGAACGTACTGTTGCTGACCACGAACGAAAAACGGAAAGTACTACATCCGATTCCCAACAAAATACGGAATCCACTAATGCTGATTTGCTTCTATACACGGAAGGTACTACATCCGATCTATATACTGAGACTAGTGTTGCCGATTTGCAAACTACTGGTTCTGATTCTACGGAGAGCTCTATCGCTGACTTGCTGGAATATCTTTATACAGAAACTACTGTTGCCGACTTGCAGCAATCTACCAAAAGTACTGTTGCCGATTTACAAACTACTGATTCTGTTTTACAAGTGTCCACTTCAGAAAAGTCTTGTATCTTTGACTTGAATGGGTTTTGTGTGGAGCAACCTGACGAATTCGGAATGGTTGAAGTTCAACCACATTATACGGGTAGTACTCCTTCCGATTCCGATCAAAATGGGGAAAGTACTACATCCGATTTGCAAAGCACTGATTCTGATTCCACGGAGAGTACTGTTGCTGACTTGCTGGAATATCTATATACGGAGACTACTGTTGCCGATTTTCAAACTTCTGATTCTACTACGGAAAGTACTACTACTAGTGATGATTTGCTTCAATCTACGGAAAGTACTACATCCGATCCATATACAGAGAGTACTGTTGCCGACTTGGAAACTACTACTTCTGCTTTACTGGTACAGTTACCCAGTTCCAATTATGTCTTGAATATTACACTTTGTATCGAAGAATCAATCGAGGAAGATCCCGAGGATTGCGCTGGATATATACAGTGCTTTCGAGGCGAGATTAATAAACTCAAGTGTGACCCAGGCAGGTACTTTAATGTTACCCGAAAATATTGCCTCTTTGATGTGAATCAAGTGTGCAATAATCAAAATAAGACGAGTAATGCAACTGATTTCCAAACTACTGAATCCATTCCGGAGACCACCACTCCTTATGACCCTTTTGCAAGGTGCACAGAAGGACGTCTTAAAGTGGATCCCAATAACTGTGCTGGATTTCTGAACTGCTCAAATGGAGAACTGAAGGCGGAATATTGTCCTACTGGCTTCTACTTTGATCCCAATTTTAGAAATTGTACGGTGGATATAAGGGCTACTTGTATCACTAACATTAAGTTTTGTACCGAAGGAGTCCGCGAAGAAGATCCCAATAATTGCGCTGGATACAGGCAATGCATTCAAGGTGTAGTTGGAAATCTCAAATGTCCTTTTGGAAAATATTATAATGTGGCCGAAAGAGAATGCCTTGTAGATGAGCATAAGGTGTGTGAGAAGACCGTAGTAGATTCTAATGCGCCAGAAGTTCCTCTTAATGATTCTCCTCCGCCGATGTTTTTGCCTGATCCAACCTGTATTCACTACGAGAATGGAGTGTGTGCCGATCCACTTCAGAAGTGCATAGAAGGCCAGATGAAATTAGATCCGAATAACTGTGCAGGATACATGAAGTGCAAATATGGAGAACTAGTGCAGGAATCATGTCCCAGTGGCTCCTACTTCGATCTCGAATCGCACTCCTGTTTGGTGGATAGAAGGGGTTTTTGTGTCACAAATATTGAAGTTTGTGAGGAGGGAGCTCTCGAAGAAGATCCCCGGGACTGCGCAGGATACAGACAATGCATTCAAGGTGAGGTCGCAAATCGAAAATGTGAACCTGGCGAATACTTCAATGTGCCCCAAAGAGATTGTCTTGTTGACGTTGATAAAGTCTGTGAGAGGACATATTACTGACGTCGATTTACAATCTAGCACTAATAGTAGTTCTCTAGCCGATAAGACGAATTTCAGAAAGCTGAAAACAAAACCCATCTAAAAAAGAAAAGTAAGGTAATGACTCGGATCCTTAGAAATACAGTGTGTAACTTGAACCAAGGCAGACACTTTAACGCCTTGATTATAACCTATATATAGACGATTGATTTCGCATGAATAATAAATAAGCTCAGACGATAAGTTCCAAGCTAATAAATCAAATTAATTGGGAAGTAGACATTTGGTAGCTGGGACTTTTCGGAAAGTTTTTTATTGCCTAAATCGTGAGCAGCAGTGACTGGCGTTAATGCGATAAGAGAACTTGGCTTACTAGCCAGCACGTTCTCTGTCTCAATTATTATCAACTGGTCGAACTGATTAACTAGAAAAATAACATGGATTTTTTGATCATGGATTGATGTGAATCACTCCGGAAGTTGGTTAATTCTCCTTCACAATTAAACTTAGTAAAAATATCTTTTTTGTTTGCTATTAAGCTGGTTATGATTTTATTAATATTATTTTCTTCCGCTCGTGAGCGGGATTTATATTATTGACCTATTTCTCGATTTTTACATTCACCAAGAAGACGTTGAAGATGAAGATGTTCTTGGTGCCTGGAGGAGCCACATTGTCATCTTTGGGTGGGTTTGTTGGTAAAATTTCCGGCGCCGGGGTTGTTGTAGGAAGCTCAGTGGGTCTAGCAGTTGTAGTAGGAACCAGAGGTGCGACAGTCGTTGTTACCTCCTCAGGTTCTTCGGTAGTTGATACTATATCTTCTGGATCAGCGGTAGTCGATTCTTCTGGTGCTATGGTTGTCGTAGACGCCTCCTCGGGTCTTTTGGTTGTTGTAGGGACTTCTACGGGTTCTTCGGTTGTCGACTCCTCTGGAGCAACCGTCGTTTCTTCGGGTTCTTGGGTAGTAGTGAAGGGATCTTCGGGTTTGTTGGTTGTCGTAGAGACCTCCTCTGGATCTTCGGTTGTCGTTTCCTCTGGTTCGATAGTCGTCTCTTCTAGTTCCTCTGTTGTCGACTCCTCTGGGGCAACAGTCGTCTCTTCTGGTTCCTGGGTGGTCGAATCCTCTGGAGCGACAGTCGTTTCCTCTGGTTCTTCAGTTGTAGACGACGGTTCTTCAGGTTTTTGGGTAGTTGTAGAGTCCTCCTCTGGTTCTTCGGTTGTCGTTTCCTCTGGAGCGATAGTCGTCTCTTCTGGTTCCTCTGTTGTCGACTCTTCTGGGGAAACAGTCGTCTCTTCTGGTTCCTGGGTTGTCGAAGAGGGCTCTTCAGGTTTATTGGTAGTTGTAGAGATCTCCTCGAGTTCTTCGGTTGTCGCTTCCTCTGGAGCAACAGTAGTCTCTTCTGGTTCCTCTGTTGTCGACTCCTCTGGAGCAACAGAAGTCTCTTCTGGTTCCTCGGTGGTCGAATCCTCTGGATCGACAGTCGTCTCCTCTGGTTCCTCAGTTGTAGACGACGGCTCTTCAGGTTCTTGGGTAGTTGTAGAGTCCTCCTCTGGTTCTTCGGTTGTCGTTTCCTCTGGAGCGATAGTCGTCTCTTCTGGTTCCTCTGTTGTCGACTCTTCTGGGGAAACAGTCGTCTCTTCTGGTTCCTGGGTTGTCGAAGAGGGCTCTTCAGGCTTATTGGTAGTTGTAGAGATCTCCTCGGGTTCTTCCGTTGTCGTTTCCACAGGGGCAACAGTAGTCTCTTCTGGTTCTTCGGTCGTCGGTTCCACTGGAGCAGCAGTCGTCTCTTCTGGTTCCTCAGTTGTAGACGACGGCTCTTCAGGTTTTCGGGGTGTTGTAGTGTCCTCCTCTGGTTTGTCGGTTGTCGACTCCTCTGGGACTACAGTGGTCTCTTCTGGCTCCCCGGTTGTACGAGTGGGTTCTTCGGGTTTCTCGGTAGTTGTGGAGGTCTCCTCTGGTTTCTTGGGTGGTGTACTGGCCTCAGGTTCATCAGTCGTCGATTCATCAGCAGGGGTAGTTGTAGGTACGGGTAGAGCTGTTGTTCCTTCGCCAACACTGTTCTGTTCTCCAAATCCGTACGGGGAGTCTTTGTTTACCGGAACATAGAAGATACCCTCGGCCACAAAGGTGTTTATGACAGCACCCATCAAGATAGAACTGTATTGATCGCCACAGGTGTTCTTGTTGGCGTCCTGGTAGGAGTCGCACCTCTTCGAAGGGAAGTTGTTCCACAGCAGCGCCTCCACGTAGTACAGAACAGCTTTGGTGTGAGAGCAACTGCCGGTAATATCGATTCCACAACCGGGCTGAGACCTTCCACCGTTCATGTAGAAGGCAGCCTTGCCAATTGGCTGGGAGAAACCCAAGATGGCGCCATTAGTCTGGATGGACTCCACATAAACGGCATCATCGCTGGACAGACGCTTTTCGGTTTTCGAGTAACTGAGAAAGGGAGAGGCCGGGTCCAAACCCACTACCTTGCCCACCTTTCCGGTGGTCACCTGTTTGGCAGTGTGTCCAGCCACATGGGCACCCAAACTGAAGCCAACAACTTCCAGAGTGTCCAGACGCATACCATATGCCTCCACCAGGAAATCCACAAGGGCGGCAATTTTCTTTCCAGCTCCCGGGGCTCCGGCCACAGAGGTGGCGTACTCCAGGGAACGGCCACGTTGCCAGTCCACAGCAATCATGTTGTAGTCACCGTACTGGAACCAGGCATCAGCTATCCTGGTGTTTACACCATCCTTGTAGTTGGAGTTCCAGCCGTGAATCGTAATTCTGCAGAGCCATTAATTAGAATTTGTATGAATAATTCTTTAAAAAAAACCTAACCTTGTTGGATTTTCGGGATTAAAGAAGGAGGAATCGATTGAAGCTTTGGTGGCCTTAATCTGCTGTCCAGTGCTGGGATTCTGCAGTGTGTAGAGATAGAAATTCACAGTGTTGGTGGACCACCGGCCTCCCAAAGCATCCTGAGCCTCGTAATATTCCAATTGGAGTTCGCCCTGCGCTTTGCTAATCCATCGCATGCCACCCTCCTTTTGGGGGACAAACCATCCATTAACGCCATGATCACGAACCGAAAGTTGGTCAACGGGCCAGGCGCTGGCTAAATAAGATTCATGGTCAGCTACGGAAATTTATGGTAGTTTCCCAGTGCAAAGTCTTTACCTGCTATCACGCAGCCGAGCACAAGGAGGCACAATCTCATCGTTAAAGCAATTTTTTAGAATGGTCTACTAGCGGCACCTGGTACTGCTATTTATACCTTTCGTCTGCTTATGTTGAATGAAAGTCGAAAATCTGCGCAACAACAGCACAGTGATTAGATCCCTTCTAATCAGTGTGATTCTAATCCTCCTGAAAAAATGACGTTATAAACACTTAACAGAATTCTAAGAAACTATACGAATATTTGAGTTTCACAATTTTAGTAGTTTTGAGATACAAGATGAACTAATAAAGCCGTGATTTAAATAAGAACCACTGCGTAATGAATATAGAAAGAGATAACAGTACTTCAAGAAGACTTTAAAATGTGATCAAGGTTAAATAATAAAGTGATAAAAATAATTTGATATTATTTATTTACTTATTATATTTATTTATTTCTTTATTTTTGAAAAGGTATTAGTACTCTATAGTTTTATAGATTTCGATTGTAGGTGTCATATAGCCATAGCCCGAACTTGCGTTCCACCAAAGTAACCCGGAATATCAGTAAAATAAAGCTCACATTGGGATTGCTTTCGCTCACAGAGCTTTCACTCAATTTAATTGCTTAAAGACTGGACTTAGTTGCCCATGCCGTAGGGAGCATCGCTACGGACAGGAACATAGTAGTCTCCGGCGACCATGTAGGCATTGGTGGTGGCTCCCATGCGGACGGAGCTGTAGGAACTACCGCACTCCTTGGCCACAGCCTCCTCGTAATCGCCGCAACGCATGGTGGGGAAGTTGTTCTGCTTGACGGACTCGGCGTAGTAGATCACCGATCGGCTGTGGGCGCAGGATCCGGTCAGATCGACACCGCATCCGGGCTGGCTCTTTCCTCCGTTGGGGTAGAAGGCTCCCTTGCCGATGGGCTTGAGGAATCCCAGGGTACCACCGTTCGTCTGGATGGACTCCACATAGTAGGCATCGGTGGAGCTCAAGCGCTTGTTGGGGGAATCGTAGCTGAAGAGGGGCAGGGCGGGGTCCAGACCAATGATGGTGTGCAACTGGCCGTTCTTCACGTTCTTGCCGGCATAACCGGAGACATGGGCGCCCAGGCTGTGACCAATCACCATGGTGTTGTCCAGGTTCAGACCGTGGTTGTTGCGCATGAAGTTGATCAGGTCAGCCACCTGCTCACCGACTCCGGGAACAGCCAGGACGGAGGAGGCGTAGTCCACGGAACGAGCACGTCCCCAGTCGACGGCAATCATGTTCATGTCACCGTGGCTGAACCAGGCATCGCGGACGCCGTAGTTGATGAACTCATCCTTGCTGGAGGACCAACCGTGGATGGTGAAGCGAGTGGGATGGTTGGCATTGAAGTGCGAGCCAGAGATGGAGCCCGAGTTAGCCTTGATCTCCTGGGGAGAATCGCGGTTGTTGTTGGTGTACAGGTAGAAGGTCACGGGGTTCAGGACATTGCGTCCCTCCATGCGGTTCTTGGTCTCCAAGTAGGCCTCGGCGAACTCGCGGTCCATCCACTCCATGGTTCCATCGGCCTGGGGAACATACCATCCGTTCTCACCATTCTCACGAACCTCCACGGCGTTGGCTGAAAATATGCAAATATAAATTACATTTGGGATACATGGTTAGAACGTTCTAGACCTTACCCGCCAGGACACAGAAGGCAAGAGCCAAAAACAGTTTCATCATTGCGGCAAAGTCAACTTCAACTAACAGCTGTGGGTGGCATGGGGGCTAATTTATATGGATGGTGAGTGCGATCGTCCGATCCGCCGATCGTCTGATCGAATCGCAGACACATTGAAGCCTACCACTCGAGATAGGCCACTGGATTGGCCACTCGGACCCTCGATAAGGTGGTTGGCTGTGCGGGTTCGAAGAGCGGTACATGTGTTTTGGGCAATCTAGTCTAAGTAGAATGTCCATCTTGAATTTAATTTGATTGAATTGAATTGATTTCTTTTATGCCGCGTGGCCCTTTGGAGTGTTCCACGTTTCAGATAGGCAACCATTTCAGCAGTAGCTGACGTATTATTCAATCAGCGGTATTATCATCCGCATGTGGCAAAGATAGACTATCAAGTTTTTAAAACTGGAGTCTCTTTGTCGCAACATTGCTCTGAGTATTTAAATAAGATTTATATCTTATAAATTTTCATAAAAATTCTTTAATCTCAAACTGTTTTCCATTAAAAGAGTACTTCAAATACCTGTAACCATCAGATTTTCTGTCATTTGCTTGGGACCAATTTATTAATCAATTCGTCAATTCTTATCAATAAATGTTCGCTATCATAACAACACAGCTGCTCAAGAATTTAAATACATTATTAATCGCATAAGCTTTGATATTATTTGAGATAACCTGGCAATTACCTTTTAAATAGTTTATCAAGTACGTCTTTCATGTCACTTCTGTACAGGCATTTTAATATTATATTGATAGCTAACGTGTTCAGATAACAAATATATTTTGGACGTAATAACGAATTTTAATATTCATTTTTAGCTATCTTTAAAGATGCATAAGCATGATCAACTAAGAAAACCTATATATATTTAATGGAATGAATATTATATTTGTTATTTAAGATTTCGATTGCAACCTTCTATTAATCAAATTGATTTAAAATGCAGATTACCTAAAGACAACGTGACCATGACTTGCTCTTAAAGACTCTTCATGAATGGCGATTCGCATTCCAAAGAGAATAGGATGGATCCTTATCCACTGACGTACGACAAAAACACTTGGCACTCTGACAGTGATTAGAACCCCCTGAGACTTCTATCGTGATGCAGATAAACCGACACAAATAGACAGCCTGATTTTTGGTAGCTCATTTTATTGATATTTCATTGATATTTCTTTATTCGGTTTTACCGAATGGAGCCTGGCTGTTTACAGGCACGTAGAAGTGGCCCTCCACATTGTCGGCATTCCTTTCTTCTGCCAGGCGAACGTTGCTTAAGGTGCTGCCGCACTCGTTGGCCAGAGCAGCCAGGTAGTCCTGGCACTGGATGGCTCCAAAGTTATCCTCGGTGACGTCCTCGGCGTAGTAGAGCACGGAGCGGGCGTGGGAACAGGTTCCGGCAACATCCACCCCACATCCTGGCTGCTTCCTTCCTCCACTCACATAGAAAGTGGCCTTGCCAATGGGCTTCACAAAACCCTTCACACCCCCATTCGTCTGGATGGACTCCACATAGTAGGCATCTTCACTGGACAGACGCTTATCCGGGGTATCGTAGCTAAATAGGGGCAAGGCAGGATCCAGACCCACAATTGTGTGAACTCTCTGGTTGCCAACCTGCTTGCCAGCATAACCAGCCACATGGGCACCCAAACTGTGACCAATCACTTTGAGAGTTTCCAGTGACATTCCGTGATGCTCGTGCAGGTACTCGATCATCTCGCCCACTTTGGTTCCAGCTCCGGGAACACCTCGTACGGACATGGCATAGTCCACGGATTGGGAGCGATCCCAGTTAACAACGATCACATTAAAATCTCCCCTCGATAGCCAGGCATTGGTAATATCCACGTTCATGCTATCGGTGTAACGTCCCTTCCATCCATGGATCACAAACCGAGTGCCGTGATCTTTATCAAAATGAGAATCTTTAATTGAGGAAGCATCGGCCTTGATTTCTTGGCCTTCAATGGGGTTTTGTGCGGTGTACAGGTAGAAGGTCACCTCATTGGAACGGCCTTCAATGGGAGCACCGCTCTCCAAAAGTTTCTCGGCATCCTTTTTATTCACCCACTCAAAACTGCCATCTTCCTGGGGCACAAACCAACCATTCTCGCCATTGACTCGCTCCTCAATGGGAAGTGCAATAACTACAAAACAGGAAATTATTCCTGTAAGATTGTATTAATTTTAAAAACCTATTAATACTCACCAGCTGCAACTAAAACTGAAAGGGCCACGAGTGTTCTCATATTAGTATCTCAGTAAAATCTAGGGTGCTAAAGGTTTCTTACAACCGCTTTTATAGGCTGTAACTTATCAATAGAAAACGCACTTAAGATCAAGCCGGAAATACACTCACTTGATAGTTCTTATATATGGTAATGATATCATTTTGTAAGTGTATATATATGGTAATAATGATATTCATTAGTTACATACTTGTATTTGATAACTAATCAATATGTGATAACCAATAAGTTCAAGTATATGTTATCTACAAGATGATATAATCATTCTAAGTATATTCATAAGTGGAGAAAACTGAAGATCTGACAAATATAGAACTGTTTGAATAGGGATAGAAACGTATTTAGTTCAATCCACAAATAGACAGAAAGGTAAGAGTAACTGAGTAGCTTAAGTGGTTTCAAAATCCCAACGCACTTAAAGTTTAAGTACCTTCTGAAACTAACGAAACGACTAAAAGAGGCGGCAACTCTTAGAAGGAAGAAAGGCTAAATAAATAATCATAAGATTACCTTTAAGTTTGATCAATTTAAATTGCATTAGACTTGATTAATTAAATAGGTGTTTTAGACTTTAAGGTAAACAAAGATAGCATAATTTATAGCTATAGCTATGAAGCTCTGCAGATCGAAAACAAATAGTTAAAAGAAATAAGTTTATCTGGAGTATTCATTTTAGTATTTTAATGAAAAATTTCAAAAATAATAGAAAGACACTAATCAATTTTTCCGAAGGGAGCCTCACTGTTCACAGGGACGTAGTAATCACCATCGACCATGTAGGCATTGGTAACGGCTCCCATGCGAACGCCACTGTAGGTGCTTCCGCACTCATTGGCCAACGCATCCTGATAGTCCTTGCACTTGATGGTCCCAAAGTTATCCTCGGTGACAGCCTCCACGTAGTAGGTAACAGATCGTCCGTGGGAGCAGGATCCTCCAATGTCAGTGCCGCATCCTGGTTGCTTCCTTCCTCCATTCGGGTAGAACGTGCCCTTTCCAATGGGTTGTAGGAATCCCTTTTCTCCGCCATTGGTCTGTATGGACTCCACATAGAAGGCATCCTCGGTGGATAGTCGCTTGTCGGGCTTATCGTAGCTGAATAGAGGCATGGCGGGGTCAAGACCCACTATTGTGTGGATTCTTTGGTTTCCAACTTGCTTTCCAGCATAACCAGCCACATGGGAGCCCAAACTGTGTCCAATAACCTCCAGACTTTCCAGGGACATGCCATGATGATCATGCAGGTACTCGATCATCTCGCCGACTTTGGTCCCAGCTCCGGGAACAGCTAGCACAGAAGACACATAGTCCACCGACTGGGAACGATCCCAGTTGACAACGATCACGTTATAGTTTCCCCTTGAAAGCCATGCCTTTGTGATTTTGACGTTCATGCTGTCGGTGTAGCGTCCACCCCATCCGTGGATCACGAAACGAGTGCCGTGGTTCTTATCGAAATGAGAGTCTTCGATTGAGGAAGCATCACTTCTGATTTCCTTGCCTTCGGTTGGGTTGTTTCTGGTGTACAGGTAGAAGGACACGTCATTGGCACGACTTTCGAAGGCAGTACTGCTCTCTAAGAGCTCTTCGGCTTCCGATTTGCCCATCCACTCAAGGCTACCATCTTCCTGGGGCACAAACCAGCCATTCTCGCCATTGACCTTCTCCTGGATAGGAAGAGCACTTACTGAAAAAAATAAATAATCTTATTAGCACTTTTTTCCTTTAGATATTTTTTCAAACTCACCGGCGGCAATTAAGACCGCTAGAGCTATGAACACTCGCATATTGATATCTGCGCAGAATCTACCAAGCTAAACCATTTTTACCAGCGATTTTATAGGCTGTAACTTATCAGTAGCTATAACACTTGATATCAGGATAGAAGTATTAAATGATAATATTATCGTTGGTTGGTTTTAGATGGATTTTAAGTGATAATATTTTTAATACCTAAAATCGCCACGTCAAAGATAACGAATATGTTTAAATCCAATCAAAAACAGCACAAATAGTTATAAAAATAATTTTAATCTTTTTTATATATTTAATCTACAGCTGGTAAGAACAAGAACTTGCTCGATTATGCTTGCGATACTTCAAGTGCTACGAAATCCCAGTGTACTTCAGTTATAAGTACATTGTTAAGCGGTGGTATGACTTCCAAATCTATGGGTGTTGCGGAGTATAATTTAGGGGGTGAAGAATATCGACTATAAAATCGAATTCTCAACACCCTCGAAATAACATTTAGATTTAATTTAAATTTAGTTGAATATGTTTGATATAATATATGCATCTGTTAGAAAGGTAATCATCATGGCGATTTAAACATCTACTATAATCTGTTTTATAGAAATCCCAATCCCTTCATAAATATAAATTAAATAATTAGGACAGTATTTTTTGGAGTATTCATTTGGGTATTTTATTCAGCAACGAATATGATAACAGGACTCTATTCGATCTTGCCGAAAGGAGCCTGGCTGTTCACAGGGACGTAGTAGTCACCATCGACCATGTAGGCATTGGTGATGGCTCCCATGCGAACGCTGCTGTAGGTGCTGCCGCACTCCTTGGCCACAGCCCGCTCGTAGTCACTGCACTTGATGGTTCCGAAGTTGTCCTGGGTAACGGCCTCGGCGTAGTAGAGCACGGAGCGTCCGTGGGAGCAGGATCCGGTGGCATCCAGTCCGCATCCGGGCTGGCTCTTTCCTCCGTTGGGGTAGAAGGCTCCCTTGCCGATGGGCTTCAGGAATCCCAGCTTGCCGCCGTTGGTCTGGATGGACTCCACGTAGTGGGCATCATCGGTGGACAGACGCTTGCTGGGCTTGTCGTAGCTGAAGAGAGGTAGAGCAGGATCCAGACCCACAATAGTGTGGACGCGCTGATCTCCGACAGTCTTGCCAGCATAACCGGCAACATGGGCTCCCAGGCTGTGGCCAATCACCTCCAGGCTGTCGTAGTCCAGTCCATGATGGTCGTGCAGGTACTTGATCATCTCACCAACCTTGCCACCGGCGCCGGGAACAGCCAGGACGGAGGAGGCGTAGTCCACGGAACGGGCACGGGCCCAGTCCACGACAATCACGTTGTAGTCGCCCTTGGACAGCCAGGCCTTGGTGATGCGGGTGTTCATGTCGTCGGTATACTTCTGTGTCCAGCCGTGGATCACGAAGCGGGTGCCATGATCCCTGTTGAAGTGCGAATCGTCGACGGAGCCAGCCTTGGCCTTGATCTCCTTGCCAGAGGTGGGGTTCGACTTGGTGTACAGGTAGAAGTTGACAGCATTGGTGCTAATGCGTCCCTCCATCTGGGCTCCGTTGGCCATCAGCTCCTCGGCATCCTGCATCTCCATCCACTCGAAGCTGCCATCAATCTTGGGAATGAACCAGCCATTCTCGCCATTGACGCGCTCCTCAATGGGCAGGGCGGTCACTATAGGATTAAGGATCATTATGATATAATAATAGCATGGAAACCGTTCTCTAGGACAACTTACCTGCTGCCAGTAAAGCGGCTAGAACAAAAAACACCTTCATCTTGGGGGGTCTCAAAACAAGTGTGGTGAAGAGAGCACTTGTTGCGCGCCTTTTATAGGGCTGAAATAATCTCCGTAATCACCGTTTAATATCAGTAAACACTTGAAAGCTTTGACAGCTTCTGAACAATAAGATAGGGCCGATACAAACGATTAGAACATATAGTAGGTACATTGATAGCGTACGGTTTTCTCCAGCTGATAAGAGTGGGCGTTAAAACTGTTGAGCTTCAGAACTTGCATCAACCTATAGATAAGGTTCAGGGTCACGATCCTGAACTTGATCGGAAGTAGCAGTGCATATTAGATAACTGGAAGTTTGTTTTCAGGTCTATTTAGCCTATTATTTTGTAGTTATAACAAAGTTTATAACGTTTTAGTACTACCTATAAAAGAATACTAAAATAATTAAAAAATTGTTTTTGTTCTCCTACGTTATTGTTTCTTTTTTCAATTAAGTAAAGAAATCATTGTTAGGCTATGACTAAAGAACTGCCAAGGAAATCCGAAATGGTCAAGTGCAGCCATAAATGTCAATAAACCTAAATGGTCAATTGAACAATGCTATGGTTTATGATCGGCTAATCCTTATCGGAGGAAGTTCATTGAAGAAACACCAAGGCGAACTCTGAGATATAATTACGTTTTTTTGGTTAATCAAACGGATTTGCTCATGGGCAAATAAAAGTCTTGGTAAAATATAATCATAAAGACTAAATACATGAGTATCTGCGCCATTTTCCCCTACAAAAAACACATTTTGACTTCCATTGACCTTAACTTTATTGCACTGTTTTAGTTAATCATGCCGAATGGCGCATTGCTGTTCACGGGCACATAGTAGTCACCCTCGACCATGTAGGCATTGGTGTCGGCTCCCATGCGAACGCTGCTGTAGGTGCTTCCGCACTCCTTGGCGACGGCAGCCTCGTAGTCGCCGCACTTCACGGTTCCGAAGTTATCCTCGGAGACGGCCTCCGCGTAGTAGGTGGTGGAGCGTCCGTGGGAGCAGGCACCGGTCAAGTCCCATCCGCAGCCGGGCTGGCTCTGTCCGCCGTTGGGGTAGAAGGCTCCCTTGCCGATGGGCTTCAGGAATCCCAGGGTGCCGCCGTTGGTCTGGATGGACTCCACATACCAGGCATCGCCGGAATTCAGACGCTTGTTGGGCTTGTTCCAGCTGAAGAGGGGCAGGGCGGGGTCCAGACCCACAATGGTGTGCACCTGACCATTGGTGTTCTTGCCAGCGTATCCAGCCACATGGGCGCCCAGACTGTGACCAATCACATAGAGGTCATTCAGGTTCAGGCCGTAGTTATTCTGCAGGAAGTTGATCATGTTGGCAACCTTCTTTCCGGTGGAACTGACAGCCATCACCGAGGTGGCGTAGTCCACGGAACGAGCACGGGCCCAGTCGACGACGATCACGTTGTAGTCTCCCTTGGACAACCAGGCACTCGTGATTTCCTTGTTCATGCTGGCGCTGTAGCTCTGGGTCCAGCCATGGATCACAATGCGAGTGGGGTTCCAGGAATTGAAGTTGGAGTTGTCAATGGAGTTCGTGGTGGCGGTTATCTTGGTGCCCTTGGTGGGGTTGGAAGAGGTGTACAGGTAGAACTTGACGGGAACGGTGGTTAGACCGCGGCTCTCCAGCTGCTCCTGGGCCTCCATCCACTGCTCGGCCACGTCCATGTCCACCCACTGGGAGGAGCCATCCTCCTGGGGAACGTACCAGCCGTTCTCGCCATGGATGCGCTCAGATTCCTCCAGGGGAAAAGCCGAAACTGAAAGGGAGTGCACATTTAAAAGATAGTTCTTCGGGAACTAAAAATTCTATTAATTTACCGGCTGCAGCAAAGAGAGCCAAGATCAGGAATGTCTTCATTATGTAGTAAAACCCACAACTGATGGTTATTCCGCCCGAAAACCGTTGCTTTTATACCTGCCTCAATGGGCCAACTTATCGGCGAAAGATTAAATCGGGTTGGCATTACTTTGGCTGCCTGGGTGGTTTGGGTACATTTAAATTAATCTGATTGCTGGCCAAATATTGCAAGTGTTTCTTTTTTAGGAATTACGAATCTGATGGCACTTTTATCTACTGATTGGCTTTTCAATTGCGCCATTCGTGGTCGATTTGCAAACCGATTCTTCGAGTGTTTTGCGTTAATGACCAGGGAAATTCATGTTTATGGTCAGTGAATTCCAATCTTGAATGGCAACGAGTCCGTCCACTATCAGGTATCGATTACAAACAGGGAGGTGCCCTCAACCACCTTAATCTCCTGTAAGTCGCGATGAGTAGACTTAATTGTAGGTATCATTAAATGGGCATTTAATTTAACACTCCAGTGCATTCCTGTTTTGCTCGACTTGTGTTATCTTGGTCAGTTGGTGGTTAGTAATCTAGGGTATAAGTACTCACACAAGGTGTTGTGTTGGGGTAAACAAAAAAAAATGAACAACGAAAAGTATCTTTAAGAAATGAATATATTTTCCAGTGTCCATAAACAGGAAATGGAAATGGTTAATCATAATGGAGCTACTTAAACGGAAGTTACAGCTTTTTAAAATGACGGCATACTTTCAGGCACTTTTGTTAAATGAGCCTTTTTCGATGGTAATCATCGCTTATTGAGAAATTAATTCAATTAATAACGCAAATATGAACACGAACAAAAACCGCAGACCACCCACGTCATTTAAGTTTATTATATTTATCCGAGGGTCTGCCTTTGTGGACACAGGACCAAAATATCGGTGGGCGTAGGACCCGGACCGCAAACTCGAGGACAGATTCAGTGAACATGCTGAATTAATAGCATTTCGAAAAGTGTCGCATTTCGCGGGACACGTGTCCTTCCCATACTGAGAGATAGTTGTGAGCGTTTGTTTAACCAAATTAAACGAAAACATCAGGCATAGCAAATATACCGATCCCTACACCCAGAAAAAATATGACCTAAAATGTCAAAAAATTTCCTAGAATTTAAGTAAAATTGGCCTTAAACGTGACCTAAGTCCTTGAATGGCCTAAAATGTAGGATTCCATAATTTTTGGCCTAGATTTTAGGAAATTGGCTGCCTAAAAATATGACAAAACCCCTATCAAAAATTTTAGGCTTTCTTTGGCCTATAAATATTTGCTGACAAATGTACCATACTATAAAATAAATACAGATTTGTTGATTTTTTTGTATTTTAATATTTAATTATAATGATTATTTATTAATGCTATCTCCTCATTCAGTCCGTGCTTGAAAAACATGAGCACGGGAACTCATTTGCCATAAAATATGAGTACCTCAATTAATTTATTGAATCATAATAAGCAATACAATTATTATTTGGTTGGGTACACCATAAATATTTAACAGATATATTTACTTTTAGGGTTTAAAAGGGTTTAAAACTGTAAAATTTATTAAGGCAAAGCGCATTAATTTTTTTTAAATTAGGCTATACTGGACCTAAAAAGTAGGGCAAATATAACAAAAATTTAAATTTTTAGGCAGTACATGACTTGGAAATTAACTTTTAGTCCATTTAAAATATTTTAGGTTATGCATGACCTAAAATGTTGTCCATCATTTTTCTGGGTGTATATAACTTTTCAGGAGCTTATGTCATCATGAGTTGCGTGCAAAACCAAACAGAATTGGCCAGGTATTTATCGCATTTCTCGACCCACTTTAAATGGACTTTAGGCCACAAATTTCTGGATTCATATGGGGTAAATACCGTGAGGCAAAGGACACAATAAAAAGAAACAATAAACTTGTCAGTCCATAAAAAGGAAGGGGCTAATAAAATTCTTGATCTTTTTCGGGGGGGGGGGGGGCAGTGCGGTGAAGGTCAGGAAATTCCCTTATCAGTCTGTGGGGCCTCAAGAGCTCGCTCCAAAAATATCCAATCGGATGATTATCTGTGTGAATCTCAAGTAGAGGCGGGCAATTTCAATCTACAACCCACCAGCAGCACATACTCGTAGTCAAATAGTTGGCATACTTAAGAGCTAATTGGGAGCATAAGACCACCCGTCGAGCAGGCATTTCGTATTTAAATACTTGATGGGTGGCTCCTTCAAACACAATATAGTTCACATAGTTAGGGGGTTGACTTTGTCGAGGGAGAAATTGCGCTTGCCGGTGGCTCATTAATTATAATTACAAACATGCCACCCGAAGTGGCAAAACGCTTCTGACGACGTAGCTAAAGATGAGGTTGCACAGAGAGAATTTATCAATAAACCCAAATAACTAAATTATAAGAAATTTTGTTGCAATTAAATGATGACTTTACCATTAACATTTTATAGGAAAAATAACCTAGTCATTGAATATAAATGATTCATAGATATGCAATGTCTTAAACCTATTTTTCGGTTAATTTTTTTCAAAATATCATGACTATTTAACAGATCTTTACGAATAATATTAATAATAACTCTATCCGTAAAATCATTTCTTAGCATATTTGTTTCAGTGTACATACCTACTGAGCTAGAATGTGAAAGACCAATAAAAGTAATCATTGCCAAAAGCACAAGAAGGCCTTTTTCCTTTTCCCCAAATATGCTTTTCTGGTTTCCGAGTGGTAAATCTTTAGTTGTAGCCATTTTCCTTTGGCTTCAAGAAGCAAGAAGATTTAATGAAATATTCTTAACCTGTTTAAGTGGCACCCAAGCCAAAGAAGTTATACGATTAAATTGGCCAAGCAACTGAGTTTAAATTTAAATTAATTAATAAATAAACCACAAAGCTGGGTTCAGTAAGTCAAGAAGTTGGGTGACAGAAAAGATGGGATGGTTTACGAAGGGACCTAACCAATTCAGGAGGAGCAAGGTCAGGGTTTTTTCAGAGTTACTGATTTAAAAGAGTAGTCAGATATTGTTTTAGCATTGGTATTTATTGTATAGCAATCAGTTAATCATGCCGAAGGGGGCCTTGCTGTTCACAGGCACATAGAAGTCACCCTCGACCATGTAGGCATTGGTGTCGGCTCCCATGCGAACGCTGCTGTAGGTGCTTCCGCACTCCTTGGCGACGGCAGCCTCGTAGTCTCCGCACTTGATGGTTCCGAAGTTGTCCTGGGCGACGGCCTCAGCATAGTACTGGGTGGAGCGTCCGTGGGAGCAGGCTCCAGTCACATCCAGGGGGCAGCCGGGCTGGGTCTTTCCGCCGTTGGGGTAGAAGGCTCCCTTGCCGATGGGCTTCAGGAATCCCAGGGTTCCTCCGTTGGTCTGGATGGACTCCACATACCAGGCATCGCCGGAATTCAGACGCTTGTTGGGCTTGTTCCAGCTGAAGAGGGGCAGGGCGGGGTCCAGACCCACAATGGTGTGCACCTGACCATTAGTGTTCTTGCCAGTGTATCCAGCCACATGGGCGCCCAGACTGTGACCAATCACATAGAGGTCATTCAGGTTCAGGCCGTAGTTGTCCTTCAGGAAGTTGATCATGGCGGCAACCTTCTTTCCGGTGGAGGCGACAGCCATCACCGAGGTGGCGTAGTCCACGGAACGAGCACGAGCCCAGTCGACGATGATCACGTTGTAGTCTCCGTGGGACAGGAAGGCCTTGCGGATGTCGGAGTTCATGCTGTTCAGGTAGCTCTGGGTCCAGCCGTGGATCACAATACGGGTGGGGTTGTTGGCGTTGAAGTTGGACTTATCAATGGACTTCTTGGTGGCATAGATGTGCTTGCTGCTGGAGGGGTTTTTGGCAGTGAACAGGTAGAAGTTCACGGGGACGGTAGTCAAACCGCGGCCCTCAAGCTTCTCCTGGGCATCCATCCACTCCTCAGCCACATCCATATCCACCCACTCGAGGGAGCCGTCCAACTGGGGAACGTACCAGCCGTTCTCGCCATTGACGCGCTCGGATTCCTCCAGAGCATAAGCCGAAGCTATTCAAAAATATAATAATTTATTTAAGATTTATAGTCCTTTAAGGATTGTTTTTTTTTCTTACCGGCTAGAGCAAAGATTGCCAGAATCAGGAATGTCTTCATATTGTGTCTATAAGTGTAGTCCACAACTGATGGCTTTTCAGTTCGCCGGCGGCCTCTTTTATAGGTCCCCTGGTGGTCGCCTTATCTACGGCAGATTAGATCGACCGGCATTACTTTGGCCGACTACGTAGTTCGCGTAAATTGAAAATAATCTGATTGATTTTTTTTTTAGAATAACAAATCTGATGGCTTTTTTTTATCAAATAATTGGCTTTCTAGAATTATTATTTTAAAAAAAGTAGCATGAAAAGAAATAGATAATATATGTGAGTGTTTTATTATTTACTTTTTAAGTTTATGCGATTAAATATATATTTTAATTCAATTTTTCTTAGCATTTACATGACGACTTTCAGAAAATATAAACATGGCGAGAAGAAAATAATTACATAGATATGTGTTTTTATTACGAGATATGTTAGAATGCTATTGAATTAAAGGAGTTGCCTTCGCATTGGTTTGTTATATTTTGTGTAGGATAGGCTGCGATCTATGAAAAGTTGTTACAAACCATTGAAAAATTCGCAGCTATAAATTTCGCGTAATCCCAGGGTTTCTTTAAAATGTTATGTATTCCAATTCCTTTTTACGTTCATATGTTCCGCGCTGAAAATTAAATTTATAGTATTTGGTGGTCGGCTGCCTGTTTTTTTGTGTGTCTGGGAAAAGTCTTTGTGGTTGGCTGTTACTTTTGGCGTCTGGCCTAAAAGCACGCTAAAGAAATTAGGACGCCAACTCCGAAAAATCCGATTTGCTGCCTTTTCGCAGGAAATATGTACATCAATGAATGACAATACCTGTACTGTGTAATCAACGGCTGAGTTCACAGTTCTCACTGTCAACTGATTTGCATATTTTGCTTATTAGTTTTACCCACTAGTTTGAGCTGAAATTCTGCATATCCCGGTGAAATCAACTAACAAGTTAACATTTGAAAAGGGAACAGGACCATTTCTTGCTTTTCGTGAAAAGATCAAAGAGAACCGATAAAGACGTCTAAAACCGTTCCTTGACTATTTTTTTGGCTTCATTTGGCTTCAATGAGAAAGTAGATTTTAGGAAATATTCTCAACCAGCAAGAATGTTACCCAGGCCAAAGAAATTATTCCCATTTTCAGATAAATCACCAATCTGGTTTCTGAAAGTCAAATAGTTGGCAAACGAAAAAGACGGTAAGGCATGGGGCTTTTTAAGAATTATTGAGTTCAAAGAGTAGTCAGTATTTATTGTATAGCGATTAGTTAATCATGCCGAAGGGGGCCTTGCTGTTCACGGGCACATAGAAGTCACCCTCGACCATGTAGGCATTGGTGTCGGCTCCCATGCGAACGCTGCTGTAGGTGCTTCCGCACTCCTTGGCGACGGCAGCCTCGTAGTCTCCGCACTTGATGGTTCCGAAGTTGTCCTGGGCGACGGCCTCAGCATAGTACTGGGTGGAGCGTCCGTGGGAGCAGGCTCCAGTCACATCCAGGGGGCAGCCGGGTTGGGTCTTTCCGCCGTTGGGGTAGAAGGCTCCCTTGCCGATGGGCTTCAGGAATCCCAGGGTTCCACCGTTGGTCTGAATGGACTCCACATACCAGGCATCGCCGGAATTCAGACGCTTGTTGGGGCTGTTCCAGCTGAAGAGGGGCAGGGCGGGGTCCAGACCCACAATGGTGTGCACCTGACCGTCGGTGTTCTTGCCAGCATATCCAGCCACATGGGCGCCCAGACTGTGACCAATCACATAGAGGTCATTCAGGTTCAGTCCGAAGTTGTCCTTCAGGAAGTTGATCATGGCGGCAACCTTCTTTCCGGTGGAGGCGACAGCCAACACCGATGTGGCGTAGTCCACGGAACGAGCACGAGCCCAGTCGACGATGATCACGTTGTAGTCTCCGTGGGACAGGAAGGCCTTGCGGATGTCGGAGTTCATGCTGTTCAGGTAGCTCTGGGTCCAGCCGTGGATCACAATACGGGTGGGGTTGTTGGCGTTGAAGTTGGAGGCACTGATCGACTTGGTGGTGGCATAGATGTGCTTGCTGCTGGAGGGGTTGGAGGCAGTGAACAGATAGAAGTTCACGGGAACGGTGGTCAGGCCGCGGCCCTCAAGCTTCTCCTGTTCGTCCATCCACTCCTCGGCCACATCCATATCCACCCACTCGAAAGAGCCGTCCAACTGGGGAACGTACCAGCCGTTCTCGCCATTGATGCGCTCGGATTCCTCCAGAGCAAAGGCCGAAGCTATTTTAATATATTATTTTTAAATAAAGTCCTTTAATGTTTGTTTTCTTTTCTTACCGGCTAGAGCAAAGATTGCCAAAATCAGGAAAGTCTTCATATTGTAGTTGAGTCCACAACTGATGGTCTTTCAGTGCACCAGCTGGCTCTTTTATAGGTCCCCTGGTGGTCGACTTATCTACGGTAGATTAGATCGAGCGGCATAACTTTGGCTGACTAGGTGGTTCACTTATATTAAAAATAATCTGAGGGTTTTTTGGGAACACCGATTCTGATGGCTTTTTTATCTACTGATTGGCTGTCTGTAGTATAGTTTAAAGAATTTGAATTTTATAAAAAAAAGAAGATAATGCATGTAAGTGCTTTGTTGTTTGCCTGTTAAGATAGATCATGGCCTCGAATAATTTTTGTATTTTAAGTTGTTTAGTGTAAATTATTAGGTATATTTAAATTCTTACATTTGATGGAGTGTCGACAAGATAAACATGGTCGAAATAGCATTTACCTTGCCTTGGGGCATAATTTAAATCTATTTTTGTGAGAAAAGGCTGCCAACTGTGAGGGGTTTCCTTTTGTAAATTTGTCATAATCCTAGGCTTTGTGTAAAATCTTTTCGCTTGCCTTTTTACGATGTTTGTTCTTGGCTGAAAATTAAATTTATGAAATACATTTTGGCGGTTGACTACCTGTTTTTTTTTGTGTCTGGGAAAAGTTTTTGTTGTTGGCTTCCACATTTTGCCCCTAGCCTAAAAGACCGCTAAACAAATTAAGGCGCCAACTAAGCCCGAAAAATCTGATTTGCTGCCTTTTCGCAGGAAAATCCAAGATGTTATTACATCCCCAAAGCCGCTCATATACACAGTGTGTTTTTCATTCTGGTACGTGATTTCTTGTCAATACATTTGCATTTCATTTTATTACCGACATTATTTTCATGTTCCTGGCTTTCCGTTGCCTTCTAGTTGCCTGCGGTCCCTGCGTCCTATTTTAATTTGGATTTGTTGCCATTTTTATTTGTTGTATGGTACCTTCGGAATAATGAACGACCAGTGGCCTACCAGTGTGTAATTATTTTGCGTGCTTTGGCATTCGCCGCACATTTTCCCATTTCTTGTTAATACAAAATGGATGAGGTGTTCATTAATCAAGGGCTGCATATCGATGGAAACATTTTTGATTGCCAGCGAAATGTTAAACAAGCTTTAGAAGCTCTGATTTTTGTGAAAGGAAAGCTTACATTTATTTCATAGGCAAAATTTATGTATTTATCTTGAAAAGACCATAAAATCGATCAGCAAAGAAAATCTCAATGAACTTGAACTTCAGACAGGCTATTTCTGAGAAATTTGTATAATCGCATAATTTGATATTTTTGCATTAATAGCAACCTCATTTTGCACTCCACGTTATCAAAAGACACTTCAAGTAATGCGTAAATAACTTTCATGGCCTGCTTATCGAAAATGTGAGAATATAAATTCATTTAAATAGCATTAATGAACAAAATTCCTCAAGTTTCTATGTTTTTCCTCAAGAAACATAAACGGAAGCGGCCTGAAATGCCAATAAGCAATGTCAAATATTTTAAATCCGTCCTGAATGGAATTTTTTGACGAAGGCTCCCGCGTCGAGGAATTTGCCGGGATAATTAATAAAAAAAGAAGAAAAACACAGAAGGATGCCAGGCAGTATAAATGACAAAAAACGACTCAGACACGAAATTCCCAACTTCATTATTGTGCTGAGATAAGCAATTTACCCACTTGATAACCTTATCCCGTCCTCTGCTGATGGGTGGGTGGCCAATGGTGTTAGATGACAGTTAATGTCAGGAGTTCATTCAGCAAGATATTAAAACGAAAAAGCTGACTTAAATGAGTCATGTCAACATTTCAAAAAATGCATGTTTAAATTGCTTTTACCGCCCACATATGCCAACGAAATTTGCTGACGTTTAATTGCTGACGAAGGCAACTCAATTGAAGTTGATAGCTGGGAGGAAATTAATCCTACGTAAGTTTACTGAAAATCGCTGAATGGAAATTCTAATGGGTACTAGGAAATCGTATTATATTTAGACCAGTTTCCTAATTAGCAAATTATTTTCTGTATTTAGCACTCATTGTTAGGATATAATAAAATATTTACATATTTGCAACTTGAGGCCTTTTACTATGCTGATTTAGACCACACAAAACTCTTATACCGACAGCCGCCTGAAACTATGCAACGTTTATTGTTCACATATAAAAACGAATTATTAAGTAGCCGCAATGTAGTGCAGCACATATATTTTAGGAACCCAGCTAATTATAGCCACAAACTTTTACTTGCAGATGATGGCAGCCAGCTGTGAAGCTTAAAGAGCCTGGATTTTGGCCCAGAATGCTGAGAAAAGTTCTCAAGACCTTGAAGTTGGCTTAAGAGTTTGCGTTGTTTCCCATTGAGGCGCTTGAATGGCGTTTGACAATAGCATAATGTTTGGAAGGAGGAGTCGAATGCCCGGTGGCATCGACAGGATGTACTACATAGCTCCGCAGCAGCCGTTGCTGAGAAACGAGGAGGAGGATGACTACCAGGAGGGATCCCTCCTCCTCTCAGACTCCGCTTCGCTACTTTACAATGTCACAAAGGCGTTGCAGACGGAGGGTGAGGATTCTGGAGCCTATGGATTTGGATCGTCTACGACCCCCAGTGGCTTGCAGTATGAGACCTTCAACATCACCTTAATGATGAACTTCAGCTGCGACGGCGATGACATTCAGTCGGAGGACCTGTGGTCCAGTGTCTACTTCAAGAGTCTCGTCTACATGCTGTACATTCCCATCTTTTTCTTCGCCCTGATCGGCAATGGAACAGTCTGCTATATCGTTCAATCCACGCCACGCATGCGCACGGTCACCAATTACTTTATAGCCAGCTTGGCCCTGGGCGATATCCTGATGTCCTTGTTTTGTGTGCCCTCGTCCTTCATCTCGCTGTTTATCCTGAACTATTGGCCCTTTGGCATCGTCCTCTGCCACTTTGTGAACTACTCGCAGGCGGTCTCTGTGCTGGTCACCGCCTACACTTTGGTGGCCATAAGCATAGACCGCTATATAGCCATCATGTGGCCCCTAAGGCCGCGCATCACAAAACGGTAAGTCAAAGGGGAAATTGCATTATAAATTATATTTCGAGTAATGGCACACTTAATTTATTTTTTACAAACTGCTTGCTAACAATGGACATGAGCTCGTCAGTTATACATGGTTTTAAATTGTCCTTTTTATTTTGTTCACTTGGCTTGCGAATGTGCAGCAGGGGATTCGCTTTTTATTTTTTTGTTAATTTTCAGCAAGTGTAAGCTATTGTATTGTTAGCATTAAAATTTATTCTTCTAAAATATTCACTCATTTTAATGGGTTATTTTTTGTACAGTATTTAAAGCTGTAAATGAGATAATTAATTCAACAAAAATATTCATCCTGTTTAATGGGATCATTTTAAAGCATTAAATCCTTTTTTCCTAATTAGTAATTCATGTATGAAATAAATATGATAGCTGGGATTATTGATTTAATTATGGGGTTAAATTACAAAATTAAACACTTTGAATAGTTTAAAATAAAGTTTTTTATGGATAAGGAAAACAACAATGAATATGCTTTAAGCCTTAAATGATTCTCCTAACATTTTTCTGAAAAAGTAAATGCACTCATGAAATGTGTATTAAATTAGTCCTTTTTCGTTTTCCAAGTGCGTTAACCAAGTGCTGAGTTGGCACACTTATTCGCGTGCCTGGACACCGTCAAGTGGCCACTGGGGTATTTACACTGCTGTCCACTTTGACCACTTGACCTAAGCGACTTTCCCAAGGGAATGCTGTTTCGGCAGGCCTTTAGTTAGACGGCGGCTGAGCACGTCGCCTCGTGTTAATTGGTTTAAATAGTAATCCGAGAGCCTGACGCAGCGCTCGCTGAAAATCCAAGGCGGCCAGCTGGCAAACAACCATTGGCCGGACGCATTGCAAACGTCAATTTGTTTGGTAACTGGATACAGCTGTTCCCCTTGAAAGCCCCGCCACCTTTCGCTGACACTCCACTGACACCCATCTCATCTCCATCTCCTATCGACTTGAAGAGTGTTTGGCGTGAGTATTTCACGCTCGGGCGACTTTCAATGTCGGTTTCGGGAAGGAGAAGGAGTGCATCTACTGAAAAAAGAATAATATGAGAAACAAAAGCTTACAATATTTCATACAAATCTTGGGTAAAATATATTATCAGCAACAACTAAGGTTCTATAACAACTAAAAATATATCTTTAATTAGAGTATATTTGTAAGATTTTTAATAAAGATTAAAATGTATAATATTATTAAAAGTAATCAGAATTGAGGGAGCAATAGAAAATAAATAATACCAAAATATAAAAAATATTACAAATCATAAATATCATAATGTTAAATATATATTTAGATTATTTTGTTTTCAATTTTGTTTAAAATAATTATTTTAGCCATTTTAATATGAATATTATATTTATTTCTTATATTTATTCACTTTGCAAATTCATACTTTTATTTTTCTCACTGCTGACCAAATGGAAGTCATATTGACGTCAGGCTTCGCGTTTGCGTGACTGCGTTTGAGTGTGTTTCTGGGCGGCGAAAGTCATCCTTCGTGGCTTCTGCAAATATTTGCGGGGACATAACGTAAATATGGCTGATAATTATTCAACATGACTGTAATTTACCAGCACGCAGCTACCGCAGAGCGGTCTTTAGGCCTTAATGCCCTCTTATCATGCTCCGTCAAACTTCCAGCATCACTCACACGCCAGAAATAAATGAAACAATTTATGAGAGCATTCTTTGAAAGCCAAAAGGAAGCGGATAACAAAAGACTAAAAATAACACAGATTTTAAATATTAAGCAGCCAATCAAATGTACTTACGACCCACTCAAACATGTCCCCTTCCACTTACTTTGCAGCTATGCCACCCTCATCATCAGCGGCGTTTGGTTTGTTGCACTTGCCACGGCTTTTCCCATACCCCTCGTCTCCGGCCTTGAACTCCCCAATTCGCCCTGGCACGAGAAATGTGAGAAGTAAGTACCGACCTCCTCGAACAGCAAACCACACAAACAGCAAGTGACGGATTGTTATCGAGACATATTTATACAGGCAAGGAAAATGAACAAAACTCTTGTTACTCAGAATTTCATTTTCTTAAAAGTAAATTTTGCAATTGAAAATGTTTAATGAGGGTAACCTAATAAATTTACTCTTTTCAACAAGTTTGATAATAATAAAAAAAGATAAATCAATTTTCTTTTTAAAATTTAAAAACTTTTTTATCAGCTTTCAAATATGAAAGAAATATTTGTAAAATTAAGAATAAAAATCAATAAATATAGGTATTTGCGTTTAAATAGTAAGCATTTTTCTTAATTTACCTATTTTCTTTGCTGTCATGTGTGGTCGGCTTTAAGTGTAGCTATTTCGTATTAAACGACTTTATGAAAATGTCTCCGTGTGAAGACGGATGTGTCTGGTATTAGGCCTAAATTCTGCCCCTTTGCGGAATTTAAACTTCAACAAGAAATCCTTTAGTGGCGGAGTGGAAAAGGGTGCAGTCATTCCTGGAGCTCCGGGCACGTTTTCAATTGTTGCACACATTTTTATGCCTTGCCACACAAATCAGGGAGCGGCCGATGGCTGTTTTAATTTCGTCCCAAGGGACAATCAGCAAGTGAGCGAGGATAATGTAAATGCGAATAGCAACCTCATCTGCAGGCTTTCTTTCCTCAGCTTAACTATGCCGGGCACGTTGTGAAATGCTGAGAGTCATGTCAAATTGCAAAAGCAGAACAGGCCAGCAATAAAGAGAGGACAATTAGGTTGAATAGTGAACTGGCCTTAAAGTAAAGAATTAACTAAAAAAAATTATGGAATTTTTGAAAATAGTTATGTGTGGTAAAAATTAAAATAATATAATTTAGTTACAAAATAGTTTAGCTAGTTTAACTTTTAAAGTTTTAGATAAAAAAAATTATTTTATTGGGCTTATTAAATTAGTCGGGAGCGTAAATAAAATAACAATATCGTTCAAAAGCAAATCTGAATGTTCATAAAACTTCAACAAACTGCTACTGAATTCTGTCAGAACGCGGAAAATATAACATGTTTTTGGGAAAGTGCCATTTGTGACCATTTTTCGCAGGAATATAAGGGACTTAGCATAAAAATGAAATTGTGCACTCAGCCGAGATTACACGAGCGTATGTGCGGGTGTCCTTTTGTGACAGTTGATTTTAGGAGCCTGCCACAACTGTCCACTTGAAACTAATGCACTGCCCCCTGCCTCCCTCCTCCTCCTTCTACTCTTTCTACTTTCATGTGATGTCCTTTGTGCGCGTTCATCCATCAGATACATTTGCCGCGAGATGTGGCCATCGCGGACGCAGGAGTACTACTACACACTGTCCCTGTTTGCTCTGCAGTTCGTCGTGCCGCTGGCAGTGCTCGTCTTCACCTACACCAGGATCGCCATCCGCGTCTGGGGGAAGCGGCCGCCCGGCGAGGCGGAGAACGCCCGCGACCAGCGGATGGCCCGCTCCAAACGCAAGGTGAGTCCATTTAAATCCCAGAGTATCCATTTCTGGGCCACCGCAAAAACTAATTTGGGTTTTCGGTCGACCCTTCCATTAGCCCAATCCTCGGTAACGAAACTGCGGCAAAAGGGCTTAGTTTTAATACATAAAGTGGCTAAAACATATGGTTAAGAACAAGGCAATTTAAAGTACAGTAAGAACAAATAGCAAACAATTTTTAAATTTATTTAAATTTTAATGAACTTAAACATTGGAGTCTGTACCATAATAATTACCTACAATAAAAGCTGCGTACTAGTTTTAAAAATATTAAAATGCATCTCATTTGGATTATAACTCTCTCCAAATAGCATATAACTGACATCTACTGTTTAGCCTTAAAAAATGTATAGCTTCCTTAGTCCTGCCATATGTTAAATTGTGTTTCCATTTCCCTTTCTGTTGATATGGTTTGGTCATTTGTGCAATTCGCTTGCAAATGATAAGAAGTCGTCTAACAAGAAAGGGAAAGAGTTCTGGCAGAGAAGTATTTATTAAATAAATAAAATAGCTAAGAAAACAAGCTGGAAATTTAAATCAAACTAATTCTATAAATTGAATTGAAGAAAATGTATGCCCATTGGGAAAAATACATTTACTTTAAGGACTTAAACATGTAGTGGTATATACAAAGTTTGTAACACAAACACACCTAATTTGAATATAGTTTTAAATAGGGATTGATTTTTATGTTGAAGCTTTTATACACATCGAAAATAATATTGTTCGCATGTCGAAATGATTGATTAGGCTTTAATGGCAAAACGAAAAGTCCTCCTGTCCACTTGAATATTGTTATTAGTAAATATTCCCCAATCAGTGTGTTTGTGTAAATTTGGAATTTATATTTAGGCAAATAACTGTAATCTTCATTGGCAAAATTCCGCTTGCATAAGCTTAGCCATCTCCTGTTTGCGTTTTGTTGACTCTAAAGTTTAACCCCAATCGGAGCACCTTGCCACTGCCTCGATTTGCAGTCAATGACAAGCCCCCACTTGTTGGCTTCCCTGCTCCAAGTGAACTCGAACTGAAAATCAAACCCAAAGCCAAGCAAAAAGCCAAGCCAAGACTCAAACTGAGCCATCAGCAGTTCGAAGTCTGGTGAAACGACAACCACGATGACGACAGCTGTCGAAGCAGCAATCTTCAAATTGATTTTGCATTTTTTCCCTCTTTTTTGTTGGTTCGGACAGGCGGAGAAAAATCTGGGGTCAATGGGGAGCAAGCGTGGCAAGGCTGGCTTCCTGCTCCTCACTGTTGATTTTATACCCTCACAAAGGGTAATATTGCGAGCCTAAGGCGATGAATGATGGTATTATACTTGAGAAGCTTGAATAAAAGAAATTATTATGATTTGTTTAATAGTTTCTTTGTATAGTATTCAATCTCTGGAAATTCCTAGTTAGTCAGTTAGTTAGGGTATTTAAAATCTAATTTTTTAAGGTACATATTCCTACTTTTAAAGACTGGGATTTTGTGGGCTGTGGCAGCGTGGCAAATGGCATGTAATGCTCACATAATCACACGGCGCAAGGCACAGCCACTATTTTACTATTTACAATAAACTTGCACGAGCCGAGTTTCGGCAAAAGTAAATGAGAAAAGATTTATGCGGTGCATGTGGTCCGTACTTGGTACAGGGGTCCCCGAACTTATCCACTTGCCAGCTGGATGTGGATGTGGATGCCTCTGCGATGCGATTGCCATTGCGGCTGCGTCTGCGTACTAGTCGCCGTCTGAAGATGCCATCTCAATCCCAGCCAGCGTTTTGTGGTCTTCCAGGAAATCAATGGATATGAGGGTGGGGGTGGGTTGAGGTCTGCAGACGTAACCACGTTAGTTGTCAAACGAGCCCCCTAAGTCGATGGCCAATTGCGCAGCTGAACAGCAAGCCAAAAGCCAGTTGGCCAAGAGTGTGAACATGGGAAGCCGGCAACGACCTTTCCTGGCCAAAAGGCACAGCTGGCATAATGGTTTCCTGCACCCTTAAATTTTAGATTGAACCTAGTTTCAAGGGAATAATTCTTAGTGATTTTTGTTTTAACTTTTTGGTGAAATTCTCATGATTACATGGCTGAATAATGATTTAAATATTAATATTAATTAATTAATTAGGTAATGACATTTTTCTGTAATACTTAAATCCAACCACTGATTACGAGTCCCATATTTGTGGCCACAGATTGGTCGGTAATTATAATTGCCATATTTGCAGGAGAATGCAGACCTTACCCAATGACTGTCCAATCCCGAAGAGATCAGACAGACCTCCGACAGGGACTCCTTTATCTGGAGGAAAAAAAGCAGAAAGGCTAAAAATGAAAACAAAAACAATTGCTGACAGTTTCGCCCACCGCTGTGCAATGTTACCCAATTCGAGCCCAAGGCGATGCAGCTTCATCTGCCATTCACTTTTTGTGATGCAGTGGCTCCCAGTGGCCTCCCCCTCCTCTGCAATGTCCAAGCTCTCTGACCATCCTTCGACGTACTGCACATAGTTTGCCCAAAAAGTGGCTACCAATAGTTATTTGGTTACTTAACCCGGCAACAATTTTGCTGACTTGGATTTCTCATTTTCTCATGACTGCTCCCTTCGCTCATGCTTCGTTTTCATCGTTTGGCCATCATCGTTGACAATTTCTTCCTTGTGTCTTGGCATCTTTCTTTGAACATTTCTGCCAATTGGCAGTTGAAATGATTAGCAAATTACTCGATCTCCCCATGGGACCAACGACTGTGTCGCGCAGCTTCCTCGAAATCGTAATTGTCGCCCGTTGAGGAAAAGTCGATTGAAAATTACAAATTTATTGGGTAATCCTGCTCAGGCTTAATTGATTGAGTGGGCAATAGAAAGGATTGATGAGGGGTTAAGTGAAGGTCTTAAAATGTGTGATGCAAAATTTAAAAAAGCATGTCGCCGTAAAACCGCATATCGTTTTAACATGAAACACTCATTTCGCGCATATCGAATTTACGGGGCCGCATATCAAGTTAAAATTGATATTACATAATGTAAAATCGATCTACGTTTCATATCGATTTTTTATTGGGTGTATAATTTTTTCTCTCAAACGCTTTTCATTGCATTCCCTTTTGCCATTGCACTGTGTCAATATTTGTCAAGTGTTTCCTAAATTCGTTTGCACGAGTTGCAAATCACAGTCCATCATCTAATTGCTGGGAAACACACCATACCACACCGCAGGCCAAACAATCAGTCGAAATCGGAGGGGGAATAATGTTATTGCTGACGTGGGGCGATGACACTTCACAGTTGTCAGTGGTGCTGGGCCCCCTGGCGACTGCAACTTTGGATTGAGTACGAGTATCACTATTTTGTCAGCTATTTCTTAGTTAGTTTTTTTCTTCTTTTTTTTGCACAACCAACTATCGATCTGAAGGCAGCTGGTCACCAGCATTCACATTTGCATCTGCCAACTGCCAACTGCATTTTGAGTCTGTTTTGTCAAAGCCCCGACGACGACTAATGTGTAATGTGTAGGAAATGCGGCTCATTTGGCGCGTTTGCTTCTTGTTTGCTGGCGAAACGTTAATTGCATAATTGACTGCAAGAGGCGTAACTCCCGGTGCCGAAAGTGCCCATGCATTGGCCATAGTCGTCGCCGCCGTCATCATGATCATCATCGCCGTCGTCCTCCCGATATCTGAGCCCCTTCTGTTGGCCGCCGCCGCCGCCTCGTGGAGAAAGAGCGAAGACTGATGAGCCATCGCCGGCCAAATGGGCAGGTCCCCAAGAAAGCAGGAGGGGTGGGCAGCATTTCCAATCCGCAACGGGTTCCCATTTCCACTTTTGCATTTTTACGCCTCTCAAAGGGGGTATTTGTAGTTTTAACAAAGCTTTGACATATGTACTATGTATCCTTAGAAAAATTTAATATTTTAAAAAGTTTCCCATATTTTAAGTACCTTTTATTAACTTGATGAAATATTCTAATGCATTTTAGTATCCACCTAAACATAACATACCTTTAGATCTTAAAAATAGTTTAAATTAGAGAGTTAGTAATTTAAGGAAATTTTTAAAAAATATTACATATTTAGGACTTCCGAATTTCTAAGATGCATCAAAGAATTTTCTTTGGTTCTTTATAAACCGTAAATCTCATAGCAATTTTTGTTCGGCGAGAGTATTCCAAACAGCGGTCTTTTATAATTAAACTTAATTTTCTTGTTTTATTTCTCCGACTGAGGCAGCGGCAGAAGTTGCAGCCGCGGCACCGTCTTCTCTTTCTGCTGAATTGTGTTAAAATGTTAATTTCGTGTTACGTAATCTGTGTCATATCCAGCAAGCAGCAGGCAGGCAGTCGGCCAGGCAGCTGGGATCTTCATCATCATGAGTTGGCCCGCTACGAGCCTCATCCCATGGATACTTGGATACTGCGATACTTGGCTGCATGGATACAATGGGGAGTGCATGTGAAAAAAGTGAGAGGATTCCCAGGCCTGGCCAGTAAGTTTCGGCTTGGTCTTCATCTGCTGTGCTGGCCTGGCTAGCAAACACACCGAGATGCACACCCACGCTGCTCAGCAGATTGGTGGGGTGTTGAGTGCACTTTGTGCGTTTTGTGGCAAATTAAAAGATAAAACCCACAGAGGCAGCAGCTGCAGAAGCAGCAACTTCGGCAACAGGCTGCAATTAGTCTCCCCTTCTTTATGCGATTCGTTTATCTCGCCTCTCGGATCTCCAGCTCCAGCTCCATCTCCGCCAGCTGCAATTCCGGTTCCCTTAGTGACCTCTGGCTTTGGAAGCTCTTCAGCCCTTCCATGTCATTGATTTATTTACGCCCCATTTATTTCGGTCTATCTGTGCGTCTGCAAATGGCAGTATACATGGAAATTTTCATGCAGTTTTAAGTTTTATTTTAGCATGTGTTTATTGCAATTTGTTAAAAGTGGAGCCAAGATATAATTATAATAACTTTAAAATAAAATAACTTAATTTCCAGAATTTTTCTACAAAAATCATAATAAAACTTAGAAAAAAATACAGATTTAAGTTTATTTTGATCAATATTGCAATTTGTGCTTGTTTGCAACAGGGTTGTAAATTATTGAAGTTAGTCAAGTTTTTTTCTTGACTAAACAAGAAGTTATAAATGTATTTAAATTCCATTTTAAATTATTCGTAGTTTCATTTTCATTTTATTGTAGGCAATACAGAAATTAAATACAACAGAATTGTTAATTATAGAAGTTGTAAAAGTGTTTCCTTGTTTAATCAAGAAGTTATAAAGGTATTAAAATTCCTGTTTAAATTATTCCTCTTCATTCACTGAGTGTACTTTTAATTGCATTTTCCTGAATACATAATTATCTTTATACTACCACAAATAGTTTGGCCAAAAGGACTAGATTCCTCCTCATAACTTTCCAAGGCTGATTCCTGGCTTCTACCAATATGTATTTAATAAACCCTGGGCAAATATTGACATTCTTAATTCTTCATTATTTATGCAGGAGCCAACTATTTGTTCCGAGTCGAGTCTTGTGGAAAGATCGTTAAGGCTCTTGCATAATGAGCGAGCAGTCCATTAATTATGGAACAAACACGTAGAAAGACATTAACATTAACATTTGACTTTATGGCCAACTCATCTGGACTGTTTGCCCTCGACTATAAAATTTATCAGCCTGCCAGTTCGGCCCGTTCGTTTTTGGGTAATTTTTGCTTAAATCAATAAAACTAAATGTGGTGTTTATTGTGGCGCAATGGCCAGGAGTTTTGCGGTGCTGGCGGCCATAAATTAGCCAATTAATGTCCGTAAATTAAACGCAGCCCCTAATGGACAAGGTGATGCGACAGTTCGTGTATGTAAATAAATATCAATTCGATTCTCGTAATTGTTTGGGGGGTTAAATCGAACATTATTGGGTTTATTTTACTCCAAAACAAAAGGGGAATCCTCTGACTAAAGTTGCTCTTCCACTTTGTGGTTAAAAAGGAGGAGTTTGTGGCCAAGAGAGGCGAACTACTAGTTACTAGTGGAAAGACAGCTGTCCAGTATTTGTGGTTGCATCTGCTGTTGCATGAGAAAACATATTGTCCTCCCCGGTTTTCCCCCTCATCTGTCTGTCTGCCTGTCTGTTTGTGCTTGTTTGTCGGCTGGGTTTGTTTGTTTGTTTGAAGACCGAACAAGTTTATTCTACAAAAGTGAAAGGTTCGGACTTGCATGCAACTCTTTATGAATGTCGACTGCCTTTTGCCTGCAATCTGTGTCAGTGACGCACTAAAAACTGATCAGAGACGAAGGCGATTGCCCCTAATGAAGATGCCTCGCTGGAACTCAGCAGGGGGCTGTTGGCCATTTGCGTGCAGTTGAAAAATAAATTCAAAATGTTATATTAAACAAAAAGAGTTATTTAATTCTTAACTTAATTCTTAACTTCTTAACATTGAAAGTTTAGTTTCGAAACTGGTTAAAACTGTTAGGAAATTCCTTGACTATAATACAAAATTCTGTTTATAGTTTAAAAAAGTTATATTTATGGTTCAGGATTTTCCCTCAGTGTAGATACGCACAACCCACTGATGTTCTCATCTCGAAGCCACTGAGCAATCAATGGCGATGCTCATTAATGCCAGAACTATATGACCGCATCAAATGGCAGCTGCTACTTTGTCACATTGCGTATACGCCTTGTATGGCGTGGCCACAAATGAATAGGAGAGTCGGACGGCTAACAAGCATTTGGCTAATGCAAATTTGTAGCTGACCAAGCATGGTTATCAATTCGAGTCAAAGTTCAGCGATGGCTGCGTAATTACATAATTATTTGATATGGCTTAGAAGCCATCTTGTTCAATCCTGGTTTACTGGTCTTGCAATGAAAGTATCTGGATATATATTTTAATAATTTCAGGCAACAAGTGGCACATTAAAAATACCATTGTTAATGTGAAAAGTTCATCACTCGTTACCTGTTGCCGTGTCAAAATTACAAAGATCATCGCGATGGACCAGCCCAGGGAGTCCGAAAGAGCAGTTCGCGGCACATAAACCCCGTTTTGGGTGTATCCGTGTGTCTGCCATCCAGCTGGGTTGTTTGTAATTAAAACGTGAACATCGCCGGCGAATCGACAAAGGCTGCCGGGCTTTTATTCATCCGCAGGCCCACCACACCCTCGACGGGAGATTTTGCCCGCCTTAATTTCTGTTCGACTTTTTATTCGCTGGCAAGGGCGATAGCATCAGATGCACAAGGAAAAAGGCAAGACTAGTTTTAAATTTATAAAGTCCAACATTTCTGTCAAATATTTATTTAAACCAAAAGTCGCGTTCTATGTTCAATTTAATAATATTAAAGTTGATTATTTTTCCAACGATTTTTTATCGATTTTTAACTTAAATTGGTCAAAACAAGCAACAAAGTCAAAAAACTTTCGCTTTCCGGAAAATCAAATTTTTTACCCATTTTCGCATTTTTTTTAAGGGGTAACATCACAATTTTTAGCAAAAAATTAACCAAAATTAAAAGGTTCATGTTTGATTGTAAACATGAAACAAATTTGATTACGAGTTCAACGAGGTATGACATTCCGTATTCTAACTTTTACTTCGTTTGTTTGGTACAAAAAACTAATTTTTTTGGGTCTAAAATAAGGATCTGGATTTTTCGTAAAAATAGGAATGCATTTTTGCATCATAAATGATTTGTAAAAGTGATACAACAAATTTTCCTCGGTGCAGCAATCGAATAAAGCACCAACAGACTTGAGAAATGGCAGACACGAACAATTTAGATTAAAGCGGATCTCGGTGGAGAAGGGAAGGGGATGCTGGCCGTATTTCAGACCCAACGCTTCCCTATTTCACCGATCGAACCACTTGAGGAAATCCCGCACAGCACAGAAATAATTCAAATTGATAAGCCAGTGTTAATGGTCGGCGGTTAATGACCAGTAGCCACTAGAAGAGCGAAGTGACGGCAACAGCGGGTTAACTTTAACTCGCTTTCGTTTTGTTACTTGTTTCATTGTTACTTTTGTTGTTGTTGTCCACTGCCATTATCTTTGAGTTGGCACTTTGGACCCGTAATTAGTTTACACTTGCGGTAATTGCGGCATAAATCTTCAACTTGCCAAGAGTGTCGTAATATCCAAGGCAGACTCACACACATGCGGCGGCCTCCCAATCCCTATCTGGATCCCTGGGGGCGCACGATTGTGGGTTCCGTTCCCAACAACTTTATATCTGTGTCCCTTGCCGATATACCCACCTCCTCGCAGCTCCATTCCCAACGTATCACAACCCATTCAAGCCAACTGGCGCAAAATGATTTGTGGCCTTAAGTGGAAGTCAGAGCGTCGTGCTCTGCAGAAAAGTTACCAGCGCATCTCTGGCTCGTGGAGTCCAAAAACCGCACTGAATTACAGACCAGCAGCAGTGCAGGTACACCTAGAAAAATAAGGGATTCCACAGGGTTTAAGATAAAATTATATTTAGTTTTCAGCTTAAGGTTATTTTGAAAGATTTTCCAAGTGAAAAAACTGTTGACTGTGTGCCTTTTTGCAGACCGTTTGAGTTGGTCTGTTGTCACGCCATTTTCAAATAAACAGCGCCACTGTAAATATCGTTTCTAACCCGCCTGCAAATAAAACCATGAGCTTGGGTCCCAGTTCCCCGTTTTTCATCTCTGCGTAGGAGCACTTGGCAGCGTTTTGCTAGTGGTTCTCATGGCGGATATAATATGGCCCTATCATGCTTTGGACCTGGCTCTTGAGGCAGCATCTGCGACCTTTTCCCGCTCCCCACAGCAATTGAGTCTTGGAGTCCGGAGCAAGAGCGTGGCTGCCTTTATGCCTTGATGGGTATTGTCGCCCCCCATTTTTATGGAGCTATTAAGGTGTCGTCTGTGCGACTGTTGCCACAATTGTCCCATTGTCTGCCAGGTACGGAAATGTCGCGTGCTAAGGGCTTCCCCCGTTCGGTACAATGTTGGGTTAAACGATGGAGTCAATACAACTTTAGAGATCTGTTTGGTTTATGGATCAGTAGGCTACTGGAAACTGGAATTTAACAGGCCTACGATTTATTAAAGTATTTTTAGGGCTGCTTCTATTAAGTTCTATTGTTTGGAGAACCAATTTTTTGTGTAATTATGCGTTAAATACTAATATAATGATAACAACATTTTAAATAATATTTTTTGAAAAAAAAATGTCAGAAAATCGTATTTAAATAAATGAAATACCTCTATAAAAGTTCCTGTTTTAACTAAAACACTTCAAAGCCTTTTTAATCCTGAACAATTCACCAACTAAACCAATTTGGCAGATTTGAAATTAAAACCGCAACTCGAGCTCCGAAACGGAATTGAATTTCGTTGTAATGGAAGATGTTAACAGAAACTATTAAAAGGAAAGAAAGAGGGTAAAATTGTCTGGGAAAATGTTTTCCTTATTTCGTTTTTTTTTCGGCCCCCCGCCAATGAAATGTGCGAAAGAAGCTTGCGAAAGCGGAGCACTTTCTCTTCGAATTCGTTTTTCCCCGAAAACAAACAACGGTTCTGCATATAAGCCATAGAGATACAGATACTGAGTACCAGATAGCAGACAGCCGCCAACGGACGACAACACGACCATGTATATCCGTGAGATACATTTAGCGATGCTTTTGGCCAACATCGCGTCGCCTCCAGCCGCCTAATTAAAACGTGATCCATTGGAGTAATGAGTGTATGGGGGCGATGATTAAAGGCGAGCAGGAGCCACCCCAAAATCACCCAGGGGCACGCATTGCAGATTCCCATGCAGATGCAGATGTAGGATGCATTTATGTATCTGAGGCACTCGTGCGGATGCCCATTAGTGGGCAACGCCCAACTGACTTCATAATGTTGCTTACATTAGCTAACATGCTTACATTTAGCCAAAATTAAACTTCAAATTCAGCGACAATCTTCCACTGGGATGTCAAGTTGCAGTACCCATTGCAAAAGCCTAGTTTAATCGAGGATTCATCGATAAGATATGAGTTAAATAAATTCGGCTTATAACATCAAATAAATATAATTAAATTAGTTGGGACCCAAAAATATTTAAATTTCTTTTAAAGGACTAAAAATAAATTTGTTTAAATTCCGGTAAAGATTTAATGGCAATATCATGGGAAAATGCGAACTTAATCTCTTACAAATGCCAGATTTAATCCGAAACGACTAAACATCTGACGAAGATTGGCAATTAAATGTAACCAAGCCGACCTAGCATTTATTTTATGGGTATTAACATAAAAAATTACAAGTATTAAATGTATTAGCCATCTTTCCTGGTCGATTTCTGCCCACGTTTCTAGCTGTCTCTTCCTGGAGGGCGAAGTCGTGGCCAAATTTATCCGAAAAACCAAAAAGAAAGAAAGAAGAAAAAGTGCAAGTATCTTGTATCCGTCGAATGTGCTTCGAAGCGGAGCCTTGGGTCTCTGTGGTTATGCCAGAGCATTTCCTGACACGTTTTCCCGCATTCGAAAGGTTAAATGTTGAGACTCCGGTGGGTTCGCCTCCTTTGCCTTGGCCAGACACTTTTGCGGCTTTTTTTTGGACTGTGATGGTGACTGCCGACTGCCAACTGGCGGACTTACAACTTGCAGGCTGCAACTGTGGCAAGGTCTGCAAGGTTAAAAGCGGCCAGCTCGTGAATGCGACCACTTGCGGTTCCATTTGCAACTGCTGGAAAATCCGCGAATTGCTGATCGCCAGCCTCCTCCTCCTCCTCCTGCTCCTCCGGATGGAAACCAGTTCCACCAGTGACCTTTTCGTGTCTCGCGCAATTTTCATAAGCCCCTAATCGAGCCGCGTGTCAAGTGCGTGAGGCGCTGCATCTGGGCGATGATTAAGGGGCGGGGCAGCAGCTGGCAGATACATATCTCACTGCTCGCAAGAAACTTGCCAAATGTTTATGTATTTTCCACAAATTGGGCACACAAAGTAGTGCCCGCATCCGTTGTAATAAGTTTTGATTGGGAAAGAAGACTCATCCCGACACTGAAAAAAAAATTCCAAATATTCTTCAAGTGTATTAATCCAATTGAGTTTTAAACGATTAGAATGCTCTTTGCTAATAATTACACATTTATTTTATGAGCAATGGATGAAAAAGTTTTGTTAAAGTTTTGTCTCAGTTTTTATATTAATTAACCTTTCATTAACCTTTTATTATAATTTATTTCTCTGTGTATTATTTTTATTTACCAAAGCTTTTCTTAAAAGTGCATAAATCACGCATGTGCGTGAGTCGTCAGGTGGCAAAATGCCTTGGGACTTATCGCTTAAGAGGTGTTTAAATTGCCTTCAATTTGGACTTTTGCGTTTTGGCCTTGCCACAGAATAATCGGTCGCTTTTTGGGCGTCTTTCCTTTGGTTACGCAATAAATAATCCCTTTCACCCGACCATCTCTCTCTGCTTTGGGCCATCCATTATCTTTTCCGCATTTACGATGAAGTCATTTTGGCAAAGGGACAATTATCACCACATTGCATACGAATTCGTGAACGCCCCGATACCGCCGGACATCAGCATCGGTAATGGCATCGACATAGGCATCGGTATTGGTATCGTCAACATCTCGGACACGTTCGCTCATTAATATTTGCGCTGCCAATTGAAGCGGTTTCGGTTTGTCTTAACAACTGAAATGGAAATGATGACAACACCAGCGGCAACAACCACTCGAGTGTCGGGCAACTGCAAAACAAGCAAAGCCGGCTACTTTGCATGAATACAAACCGCAAGTTGAGTAGATTGAGTACAGCGTATCCTGGATACTCTATAAATATAAAATAATAAATTAAAAAAATATTTTTGAATTAAATTAAATTAAATGTTACGATCCATAAACAAACATTACATAACCGTAAGCCTATTTATGTATAAGAAAATTTAATTTAACAAATAAATAATTTAGGTATTTAAGATAGACCTTTTTGTATAAAAGTCTATAAAATGTAATTGATTTTTATAGAATATTTTTCATGAAATATTAGGTGTTTCTGTTAATAAAGTAAGTGTACTGCTCTGCTTATTACCAAAAAAAAGCAGCCGCTGATTACAGCATTTAATAAACGAAAAATTCAATGAGTGGTTACAAATAAGGCTCTTTAATTGAAGAGATAATGAGTAATAAAATTCACATAATTCTTTAATCTGTTTTGAAGTACAATTCAATGTGCATAATTTCCTTATACAGTACTTAAACAAGCCAACTGCCATTTAAGCGCCAGTTTTAGATTAATTACGAGCGAGACTGCAAGTGATGTTCAAAAATACTTCAATCGGCAGCGTCTTCATCTTCGGTTGGCAATGTCTAAAAGCGAAAGTTAGCCGGCCAGTTCCGATGGGAATCTCAATCTCTTTGTGGACTGGTCATTTATCTTTGGGTTCAATTTGCGCTTACCCAATCGGTTACGGAGGATGAGGATTGGGATTGGAATGGGAGTTGGGGGCGGTGGATCGATGAGGATTCCCATGCAGATATGTATGGTCATGGGGTTTTCAGAGTTGGGGGTGGGGGTGCTGGTGGAGCCGGTCCATCGGTGGTCATCCTTTTTGGCGCGTTTGCCACGCGTTTTGTCAGTCGCCATAAATCGGCTTGATTATCGCGCCATTCCAATCAGAGGTCTCCTCTCCTCTCGCCTCTCATCTTTCATAACTCGATTGCCATTGCATCCTGGAGCTGTGTTGCGTAACCAATCTGAAACTGATGGACCTACCGATCCACTCTCTTCGCTTTGACTGTCATTTGTCGGCCGTTCTTTCACTTTTCGTTTCATGCCCTTAATTGATTTTAACAAGTTTTCTGCCTCTCGGCCGTGTTTATTTTGGCAATTTCGAATATCCCTTGGCACAAAGTGTTTTTTCCCCCTTTTCAGTTCCCTTCGGGCCTTTAGTTGCGCTCAATCAATCTTGTGACCCCAGGTTTCTGGTTGCTCTTGGTTAAAGTGTGAAATCCGAAACCCATTTACGCAAAATATGATTTCTTGTTTTGACTTTTCTTTGTTGGTGTAGTTTGCCCTGCCGCTGTCAACTTCAATTACTTTTGGCCAAAAGTTGTGGGCTTCCTGTCGAAATTTAGCAGGACAAGATCTTTGAAATGATTTCAAGGTTTGCTGCCTAAGATTCAGGGACTTCTTAGGAGCTCTAAAGTTTGAAGAGGATTGCAACGGAGAGTCAAGGAAACTCCATTGCCGCACGCAGCAATGGAAAGATACAAAGAGATATGGGGAGATACAAAAGCATCTGCCGCCGGAAAAGTAAAAGGAATCCCAGACACTTCACGCATCTTTACGTCTTCGACAGTGCAATTTAAATAATTGTGGTTTCTTCTTGGCCACAAGACTCGAGTCTGGAGTCTTGAGTCTTGGCGAATTGCATAATCTGGCCAATAATGTTGCGAATCCGAGACTGTGTGCTTAATGGCCATTTGCATTATCTTCTCGCCAAATTGCACAAAGTTCGGCCAGAGGAACTGGCCACGTATCGAGGATGGATGTGGATAGATGTCTTTGATGAATTACGAATATTTCGACAGATATGCAAATGCGAAAGCCTCTTTTGTGCGCCATTGTTGGATCAATGGAGGATGCCAAACGAAACTCGCACGTTTTTCCCTTTCCCGTTCAGCTTTTCCTCTTTTCTTCGCTTTTCGGGTTTGCGGGTCTTTGGGGCACGTGCAGTTGCTGCCCACAGATAGACAGATACTCGTAATGATGAAAAATTGCTCCCAGGAAATGCAAAAAAATGAAAACGAAGGGAAAACACAAAGCGATTTCCGTTGCGATTTGGGGGAAAACCTTTTAATATGACAGACATAAAGATATTTTCATTAAATATGCATTTGCCTGGGTCCTCCGCCCAAAAACCGAAAGCAAAGCAAACAAATAAACCTCGGTGACCGCGATCCCACACAACTTAACCCCCGCGGTTTCCCACCGCAAACATAAATTATACCGCAATTGGCATTATAAACACAGTTCCAATCCAATCCCCCAGATTTCACCGCTATTTCGGTTGGGTGGGAGCCTTAGATGTTTGAAATTCCACTTGGCTCTGCAAGGGAATCAATTGCAATCCGAATGCAATAAAAGCTTAGCTCATGCAAATCAAAGTGAGCGGCGTGCCCTTATTGGCATACAATGTAGTTTTCTCAGCGATTTTTATGGCAAAGAGAACACATCCTTCATGGCGCTAAAAATCACTATATTCGTATTCAATGTTGTTTGCTACACAGAAAATAAAAAGGGAGTATTTGAATTTATTTATTTATTATTTATTAATTTTTTAAATTTTTGGTATACTTAAATATTACGTTTTAAAATTGATTAAATTAAAATAATTTCTTTTCTCTATGCTAAAATTAGCTAAAAACAAGAGAGAACGCTATAGTCGGGTGCCCCGACAATCAGATACCCGTTACTCAGGTAAAGGGAGTGCGAGGGAGATGGAGATAGAAACTTTGAACACGCATAACTTTTTAACGAATGGTCCGATTTGAAAAATTTCTTCTACATTTCGATAGGTATTGATAAACACAATAAAACTGCATTTTTACTTTTCCGAAATATTGAAATTTTTAAAATCGTATATAAGCGATTGTGGGCGTTAGAGGGGGCGTGGCACCCTTTTGAAACAAACTTGCGCTGCGTAGGAACTCCAAGAATCTTCATGCCAAATACCAATCGTCTAGTTTTTATAGTTTCCGAGATCTCAGCGTTCATACAGACAGACAGACGGACAGACGGACAGACGGACATGGCTAGATCGACTCGGCTAGTGATCCTGATCAAGAATATGTATACTTTATGGGGTCGGAAACGCTTCCTTCTAGCTGTTACATACTTTTGCACGAATACAATATACCCTTTTACTCTACGAGTAACGGGTATAAATACATATTTTTGAATAATTAGATAAAGTAATTCTGCGGAAAATGCGTTCTTTTTACCTGTGCATTTCGGTTCACTTTAATTATTTCATTAGGTAAACTTTTACGATATGCATAAAGAGCAGACGACGGGTGCACAATCAAAGTCGGGAGTTTCTTTTTCACACGTTTTCGCTTTTGCGAGCTCTTCAGTCTTCAGTCTTCCATTTCAGCTTCCAGTTTCGAGGCGTTCGAATTGCACTTCATTTGTAAAATTACGCATACGCCACGTTGTGCGATCCGTTTTTATGGACTCATTCGCATTTATGCATGTGCATCTGCATTTGAATCTGAATGTGAATGTGCACCTGCAAGCGTAATTCGCTTAATTTGAGCACACAGCGACCCACATTTCTTCGGAGTTTCAGGTGTGAATTTGATTTTTATTTGGGACTTAAGTTGGAAGGTGGTAACTTGGGTTGAAACTAGTTTCCGTTGTTGCAAGTAAGCAACTCCTGCTCAACTTTGAACTCGGCACTTACTCTTCCGCGGTGCCAAAAATGCAGCCAAAGTTTTTTGCGTTTGCAGATGTGTAACTTCCAACTTCAAAGACGTCAACTGCGTGATATAGGTAAAATTGCGTTGGGCGCCAAACATTTGTGGGGCGAGAAATGTGGCAAGTGTGAAAGGTGGCGGATGATTAATGCCCTGCTCCCGACACGACTTTTCCATTTGTCAGCTGCAAAGATGAAAGGGCACCGAAATGCGGTAGAATGACACTACCGAGCAAATTGGAACAGAGTGGTATTCAACTAAAATTGCGTCCATTAAAAGGCAACTGCTTATTAAAAAAATATGTTTAAATGTTGCGCATTTCTCCATGGCTGAAAGTCATCCAAATTTCCACCAGAAAGCCACAAGGAACTGCGGTTCGCACATGTGAAAGTGTTTCAGAGAATAGTACGCACATACGTGCTGCAATTAAATTAACAGCTCCTTGTGGGTTCTAAAATGGCAGCGAAAAACTGCAAGTCAGCAGTTGTAGGGGTTGGGTTGGCTATTCAAAGAGAAATGTGCAAAGGAATTGAAGGAAAAACTTTGCAACATTTTCCCTGCAACGTAGGAAATGCGGTTTCGTCGAGTGCAGAAAAGAAAACGAGAACCAATTGGATTCAGTTGTGAAATATTTATTCACTGAACAAGGAGCTTTGAATTTACACAAGGTCTGGTGGTAAAGAAATGCTCTTATTTTCCGCATTTGGTTATTACTTTTCCAGAAGCCAGTTAAATATTTAAAATAGTTCATGTTTTGTCCTGATTTTTAAAAATGCACGTAAGAGCTTTGAGTTCATGGGAATATTATATTATTATACAACATTCATAAAAGCCCCTTTCGCAGGTTTACAATCGGAATAAAAGTTTATATTTAAAATGTAATAAACAGTTTTTGAAGTACACAATAGCTATAAAAAAGTTTTATTGATGCCCAATTTCGTAAGAAAATCTGCCATCGACATGAGGAAATCCAAATCCAATTTAGGTGCAATGGGAAAAGTTCATCCGAGCCCCAAACACAAAACAACTTTTAATTGTCGCCTGAAAATGAAGGTTAATGACAAACATTTGAATTAAGCCTGAAGACTGCTAACCACTCGGAATGGCCCATTCGCTATCGGACATTAACATTTTCATTTGCCGGCGACCTTAGACAATTTGCCGAGCTGCTTGAATTGCCAAATGGTCAAACCGTTAAAGCCGAAAAGTTAAAAAAACCAATTCTGCGGCAAAAAGTCGTTGACACTAATTAGCATTTAAAAGTGAGCGAGCTGCAACTTTTGCGGCGGCAGCAACATTTACAATTGAATTGAACATCTCCAGCCGGTTGGACAGACGAACATACAATAAATAATAAGTCCGCAGATCTCGAACCGAATCGATGCGACGATACCATCGCGGACAGATGGAAGATGCAATTGACGCGCCGGCGGCAACATACACAGCAGCAACATGCAACATGCAATATGCAATGGCAATATGCACACTGCAACACCAAAAATGTCAAATGTAAAAACGGCGAAACCGTTCAGTCTTTTTCTTCAATGTGCGGACGGCAAAAACGAGAAAAACGCAAAGAGCTTAAACACAGAAATCGCATTCAACAATAAAAAAAGAAAAAAATTTGCACGCTGCCGTTTGCCTAACAAGCAGGAAGTGTTGCTGGGCAGACTGGAGATGGAAAACCGAGGGGGGAGAGGGGGAGGAGGCGACCAGGGGGAGCCAGAGATGAGGATGCCGCCGCTGGTGAAAACCAGCGACAATGGATGCAGGAAGCAACAACTGTCGTCGTCTCTCCCAGCCAAGCCAAGCGACTTCCTACCCATCATCCGTGGCCACCCGGCCCCCAAAACATAAAAACCTCCCCCTTCCCAGGGATGCTCCCATATTTTCACCCATTGCGTGAGCTTTATCTTTCAGTGTCAAGCTGAAAATATTGCATCTTGGCTGCCTTTATGCAACGCTCCTGTTATTTACATACCACCCACTGAGGCATCGGCTTTGGGAATTAAGTTCAAGTTATTGAAGTGGCATGCATGCGGCGATACCCTGCTTGCACAGCCGTTGTAAATTGTATTTACAGAGGCCACAAATTTTCAATTAGTGATACACGAGCGTTTATATCTGCCAGCAATATTTGTACAGCCCACAGACGAATTTTATTGATTAAATAAGTAATGGATAAAGCAAATCTCATTGGAAGACTTGTTATGTTTTTATAGGTTTTTCTTACATAAATTAATGGTGATTTATATTTGAGTTCAAAACAAATACAGTTTTTTTATGGAAAATCAGAAAATGTATTTTTAATAATTATATGAGTTAACTTATTGTTTTAGAGATCAAATTGTCACATGTCCAAAGTGCATATTGTTTTGAATACCTTAAAAATTAATCCTCACTACTTTCCATCTGATTTAGATAAATACATTTTTTTTTATATTTCTTAGAATTTTTATATCCCTCACATCTGTAGTCAAAAATGTTCAGAAAATTAAACATTTCTGGTTTTAATTTAATTACGAGTTTAACGATTTAATACATTGTAAACTTGGAGTAGTAGGTATATCTTTTGTTTCGGCTTTTCACAATCAGAATCTGTTTTTTTGGTTAAAAATGAGAGGGGTCCTACTATAACTATAACTTCTATAACTATAACCCTTCAATCCACAAAACAACTTAATGAGTCAAGCACTCCAGTACACTAAATTTCACCCAGTTGACTTTACTCCAATTTAAAGTTAAATGCTTTTTATCGTCCCCGAGGCATTGTGGCCCCCATTGACTGTTTGGCAGCCTCTGTCGACCAACCGCCGAACGCTGTTGCCGCTTATTTTTAGCTTTTTAGCCGCATTGTTGAGCGTGAGATTTATAGCCAGCTGCGGTTTCTTTTTGGCGATCGGCGCGCTTTTGGCGCTTTTTTCCCAACGGCATTCGGAAGTTGAATGAAAACCGTTTAAGTGGGAAAAGAAAAGCGTATGAGCAAACTACAAAAAATTTCAAAGCCCATTCAATTGATATTCTGAAAACCTATAAAAAAAATTGGAAAATTTATTATCTGTTAGGAAGTTTATTATCATACATTTGTATATTAATATTTTCCATTAATTATAAAATTTTTTTACCATACATACTTTTTTCCATATTTAAACTATTCTTCCTCCTACTTTTAGCCATAATGTTGCATTTTTCCGAGTGTTTTTCCACAACTCTTAAGCTTTTCAAGGCGAGCGCTTTTTGTGGTCTCGAATGTGAACTCGAACTTGGATTGCGGCTCCGATTTGCATTCCCATCCATCTGGTGACATTCGGAGGCAGCGGAGCAGCAGATTGAGCAGCCACTGATTGCTCCTTGGCGGAGGGTGCTGTTGGCCAGGCTCTTATTTCGATTTAATTCGGATCTTTCAGCTCTTTCGGCTCTTTTCGGGCTCTTTCAAATCGATTTCGTTTCCCAGACCGAGCAATTTACTGCAGCCGCAAGTTTGTCAATACACGAAAAATCGCTCGACGCTCGTTAGCCGAGACACAGTGTTTGCATATTGGCATATCGCTCTTGCTCCTGACTTGGCCAACTCAACTTGGCCCGAAGCTGGCCGAAAAGCCAGGCTTTTTCGGTTGCGCAACCACCGAGAGCGATTCAAGGTGAAATCGCAATAGGAAACACTGTGCTCGGCTGACAGCTGACTGCAGTTGCGTTTTAATTTTTATTATTATTATTCCTAAGAGCTCGATCATCAGCAACTTTGGCAACTTTTAGCATCTGCACATGCATCGAAATAGGCGGAGTTGCGTTTTTCCCCCCACACCAGGTGGTAATTACCTACACCCAAGCCCCAAAGTCGTTTGTCAAGTGTCGTTTTATGAATTGCCATTATTCATGAGCACTCGGATTTAATTGCCAGGATTGGAGAAATGCCCATTCCATTAGCTGAAAAATATATGAGTAATCGAGTGGGCTCGAAATGGATGTCAAACAAAGATGTGATGTGCCAAAAAGTAAAATACGCTTGTTAGTGTTAGGAGGTGGTAGGAGTTTTGGGCCATTAAACGGTTAATGAAATGTTCACGTCAACTACTGTTTGTTTTTCTATATATTTTTCGATTTGTTTGAGGGTTTTATAAGTATGCCCCCCACGGATTGTTATTTGTTTCCAGCTTTTATGATCTTTTTTATGATTGCAAATTTGTCTATTTTTTCTGTTTCCCTGTTTTACTCTGTTGAACTCTTCTTATGAAAAAGCCGGCACAATAAAAAAGTTAATATCGCATCGAATCGCAGTGTGCAGAATACAATGGAATTGCTGACCCGAAAATTGGCACCTAATTGAATAAGTGTTGGCTCGATTTTCGCTCTCTGTCGCCTTTCTCTGGCTTTGTATTCGGTTCATCGAACGTTAAGTTGCTTCGATCTGCCCGAAAACCTCATTAAACTTAACACAATTAGCCGTCTGAATACGAAAAGTGGAAGTGGCGGGAATAAGACCAAATTGCTAATATTACGTACAGTAATGGTATAATAAAAAGTCTGGCCATTTAACACGATTTTTATTTTGTTTACAATGTTTACCAATCAAATTGAATTACGCAACACATCAATTCTTTAAGCCTGTTTTACGGGGCAATAGTGGTAATAAAGTAATCAAGGTAATCGAAAAATGGCAGCTGGAAAAAAAGCGATGATTGATTGAATGACATCTGAAATGTAAAATATTTATTAAAATATTTTTATTCTTTTACCCGATTTGCCATTTGGTAATTCTTAGTTATTACCCAACATAAATATTTTTGATATTTACGATGTGTGAAAAATGCAGTTCTCAAGCAAAAATTTGGCAACCCCACATTATCCACGATTTCAAAGACAAACCCCCTCGAATAGCCAACATTATTTGTGATTTGCGGTCCACGTTTCGAGCACCAAGGATGTCTGGCGGTAAATACGATCCCGCCTGGCAATTACTTTCGCACACCAGACACGGCCAACCCAGTTTTTATCTTTATCGGTTCGGAGAATCTCCCGATTCGTAGGCCCCTCGCACAGTGGCACACTTACTTACCCAGCAACAAGCAACTAGCAACTAGCCAACCAACAACTGGCAAATAGCAACTTGCAATCACAATCGCACTCACTCATCGTCATCCATCATGGCACGTATTCGCATTTGTCATATAGGAGGGGTAGGGAAATTGCCCCCTCTCGACGAAAAAAAACACAATGCCAGAGCCCAGAGATCCGAAAGACAGACCTCAAATTATTCGAAATTGCCATTGTTTGCCATGGAGAGTCTGCGACTATCAGGGGTTTTCTTTCGATTTTCACTTTCGTCGAGAGCAGAAAATTTACCAAGTCTAATTTGAACCCAAGGAAAGCCTCCGCTCGCCAGGCCAGCTGACGCTCAAGTGCGGGATCGGTTTTGGCCCAGCAACGGCGGAGGCTTCAGAAATATCCGACGAGAGCGAAAGTGCACGACACTGGGTCTCGAGTTGGCCAAAAGGCCTGAGAGAGAGAGAGCTCTCCAGCACATCCGACAGCGGGAAATCGGCGGTGCTGTAATAAGTTGATTGTGCGGTAATTTCGGTTTCACTTGCCATCCATCCCACACAAACAGACGGCTAGCGCTAACCCCACAGATACAGATACAGCTGAAGAAACAGATACAGATACAACTAAAGATACAGGCACAGAGACACAGACTCATTATTGGCCTGCTCGCCACGCATGCGCAGTGCCCAGAAAGCAAAGTCGCATCATCATCATCACCAAAACCGAAAACCAACAACCAAAAACCGACAACCGAAAAACCAAAGCGAAGACCCTCTCGCAGTTACAACTTGGTATAGTAGGGGTAACTTGGTATTGGTGCCGTGCATCTGGCTGGGATTTTTTGTATAAATTGCTGATGCGGCTGCAGTGGTTCGTCAGTGAAGCATTTGATTTGGTCTAATAAACAGCAGCCGAGTGCAATCCGAGGATATAGCAACGTGAGGCAACCTAAAGGCTCCCAAAAAAGAGTCCAAGTCAAACTAATCCGTATACCTAAATCCCCGTTTTGTTTCTGTTCTCACCCCAAAACGAAAAATACCAAATAAACAACCACAGACCGAGGATTACTGTGAGATAGTGCCCAGTGCTAAAGTGCTACAGTTGTGAAATATAAAACCACATTACCCATACGCACCGTTGACCCGTGATTGCGCAGCCATGAAAGCCTTCATCCTAATGTCCTGCCTGGCGCTGGCCGCCGCTCGTCCTGAAGCGGGCTATGCCTACAACCGACCTGGTGGCGGCGGTGGCTCCGGCGGTGGTGGTGGTCTGGGCGGAGGATTCGGCGGCGGCGGCTCCGGCGGAGGAGGCTTTGGCGGTGGCTCCAGCGGAGGATTCGGCGGCGGTTCCAGCGGTGGATTCGGCGGCGGCTTCGGCGGTGGAAGCGGCGGAGGCGGTGGCTTCGGCGGCGGCAGCAGCGGTGGATTCGGAGGCGGCTCCGGCGGTGGATTCGGAGGCGGCTCCGGCGGCGGCGGTGGATTCGGCGGAGGTGCGTGCAAAGCACACCCCATCCTCTTCAGAAAGTAATCTTTAATCTCACCCACAGGTGGCAGCATTGGCGGCTTCGGAGGCGGCGGCGGCGGTGGCACCACTCTGGTGCAGAAGCACATCTATGTGCATGTGCCGCCACCAGAGCAGGAGGAGGTGCGTCAGCGCCCCAATCTGCCCGTTGGCCAGTCGCAGAAGCACTACAAGATCATCTTCATCAAGGCCCCGTCGCCACCCTCGTACCAGGCTCCGGTCATCCCGCTGCAGCCCCAGAACGAGGAGAAGACCCTGGTCTATGTGCTGGTGAAGAAGCCCGAGGATCAGCAGGACATCGTCATCCCCACGCCCGCACCCACGCAGCCCTCGAAGCCGGAGGTGTACTTCATCAAGTACAAGACCCAGAAGGACTCCAGCGGCATCTCGGGCGGCATCTCCGGCTCCACCGGCGGTGGCAGCTTCACCCAGACCAACAACGGCGGTGGCTACACCACTGGTGGTGGCGATGCTGGCTTCGGTGGCGGCGACAGCGGCTCCATCTCGGCCCCGTCTAGCAACTACGGACCACCCGGCAAGTCCGGACCCTACTAAGGAGCAGGAGAGATCCTCAACACCCATCGAGAACTCAAAATTGCGAACTTCGAACTCGGCTCAAGCTGCTGACTAGTCCTGTCGTTGACACGCGCCCCCAAAAAAAACGTAGCTCTCACTCGAGAATCATTCACATTAACCACGTCCAAAAAACACTCACGATCTTCGACCCTGAATTATCTCAAACATAACTTCTTTCTTCGAAAAAAGGGGGCGGCGCTTTCGCCCACGACTTTTGTACATAATACGTTTCCATCTATCCATTTCTATTTCCACTCATCCCCGACTTTTCACCATCTGTACATTTTCACCTGAATTTCCAACTAGAGTCTAACCTTCAGCCCTGCCTGGAAAATTCTATTAGCTAATAGGCGACAAGTGCGGGTTCCTTGGATGGGAACCTCGCTTGGCGCCCGGAAGAGCGAATGATGATGATGATAAAGATGATGATGATTTGTAGCAGAAGATGATTTAGCGGGGCTTCAAATGCCCCATACATATAAATATATATTTTAATTATACTAGGCTTAAGTACTTTATGCACAAATAAAAAAACAACGGTGACAAAATTACGAAAAAAAACTAAATGGTATTTTTATTTATAAATGGTATTTGGTAGTGCAAAGGACTAGCCTTTATCCTCGCTTTCCCGCTCATTTTTCCCAAGCTAATTAAGCTTATCAAATAGGAAGCTGAAGCAATTTGTGCCTTAAAGCGAATGCTTTCACTTTGAGAGTTCAAAACTAATTAAAAACTCATTTCTTGCCATTATTCGCATAGCTTCTTTAGCCTTTCTCGTGGTTTTACAGTGGAAAAGGACAGCAGCTGACCAGCAATTCGGGTCCTTATAATTAATTTGAATCGTTTCCATGGCCAAGTTTTCCTCCAAACTTTCAGCCAAAACTTTAAAACGGTTTTAGTGGCTCCAGTTGCACAATTACCGAAAGTTGGTCTTTTATCTCAATCGCAACTTCTATTTGGAGGAGGAGATATATGATCTTTCTCCCCTTCGGTTCGTTAATGACAAACTGTTGCTCCGGTTTTTTCTCTGTCATTACCAACTGAAACTTTTGAAACACTACAATCTGCCTTTGGTTTCATTTACTTGTGTGTGTATTTTTGTTTACTTCTTTTCCGTTTTATTTTGCTACAATGTTTTAATGCCTTAAGTATACAGACAGCATTGGCATTGTCATTGCCGCCCGAGCTTCTTTTTCTCATTTTCGCCCAACTTTGGCACTTTCACTTCGGCGCAAATGTTGCTCTTTCGGCTGCTGTTACCTTTAACCCAAAAGAGCCGAATTAATATAATAATTAAAAATAATTTAGAATTTCATATGTATTATTCCCAGCTTTTACTTAATAATTTAGTACTTTAAAATAAATATTAATGAATATTGGGAAGACTTATACTAGTAATATTCAGCCTTATGCAAAGATTTTTTAAATAGTAAATACATTAAAAACCTTTTCGTTTTAGAAGAAATACCTCTTATAAATATTTTATTAATATTTATCAACATTATAGCCCCTTTAGACATACTCCCATTAAATTAAAAGAAAACGAAACCTGACAAATGGCCCAAAATGGGTTAACCAGCTGCTGTTGTCTATTTTTTTTAAATGGCAACGGATCCAATTCGATTCGGAGTGTGCCGCTGCCTTTGTTCCCAGCCTCATATTTTACTGCCATATGCTTCGCTTCCGCCTGTCTGGGCCAAAAACTGAACCGCTGCTGTTGTCTTTGCCATGGCTATAGGTTTACCCATAGTTTTTGTTCGCGCAATCAGTGGCAATCCGTCATACAAAGCTTTGCCCTACGGGTCACTTTGCTGGAATTCAGTCGAGCCCCTCACAGCATTTACTTATATATTTGCGAATATGTGTGAATTCAATGAATGGTGGACTACAATCTTTAAATTTAAAAAGAAATCATCATACATGGCTATTTCAAGTAATTGAGGGAAATGAGGGAAATTTTCAATGTGTCTAATTGCTTCTGTTTGACCTTGTCAGTTCTTGGGGTCGTAAATTGGGGAAAAACAATTTCATTGATGCACCAGACGGTGCACGTGTAACATTCTCTTGGTCCGAAGAATTCCTAGCTGGCTCGTAAAAATTCGAACGTGTTGTCCGCCTGGCCAATTGGGCAAAAGAGAGGCAAAAGCTGTAGCACATACCGCCCGTAAACAGGGTTTTCCATGTGGGAAATTGGCCGAACAAAGAGGCCTGTTGACTGTAGAAGGGGGTGAAAATGCCACTGAATCAACTATAGACAGAAGCTCCCACAAGCCAAAAACGCCCACTTGCAGATGGGAAATTTGAAAAGTTCTGAAGGCCACAACATTGTCGCCAACTGGTGCACAAATCCCTTCTAATAGTCTCTTTTCACTGCTATTCACCTGCTATTGCCCACTGCACTTTTAAACTTCTGCTTTTGGATTGGGTGAAATAATTTCCATATAACTCAAATGAACTCGAAAAATCCATATAAATAACAGGAGAGTGAAATTGATGTTGAAGTGTGTCCTTAAATGCACCTTTTGTGTCACCTTTAAAATAAAAATCTTTGGCCACAATTGTAAACAAAACTTTTGATCATGGGATAAGGATTCGTCTTAGGAGCAAATTTGGAGGTTTAGTTAAAATCATTTTGGAAATATACAACTTTTTAAAAATGTATTTATAAATAATTCTCAAACTTACTTTATTTTAAAGTTCATTTCCACACCATTTATAGTTTAACTTTGCTTTTAAGTCCCTGAAAAATAAATAACCGAAATAAATGTCAGGAAGAAATATATGTTTGGGGAGAGGAACGCAATTTATGGGGGAAAATAATATGTTTAAAATTCAATTTGTTGTGGAACGCAAGGCAACCATGGAGGGATTCGTGTCCCGGACGCCGAGGAGTAAATTCTTTTATCATAACCGAAGACCCCTGCTTACTCCTTATGTCCATGAAAAATACGAGACTATGCTGTGGCATAAGCGGAACAATTTTATGACCTTTATTTTTTGCTCGTAGGGCGTCGTGTTTTCCTTTTTTCGTGAGTGTTTTCCCCGCCTGCCAGTATCACGCCCACAATAAATCGCAGCCGCCACATTTCCGCGAGGTCAACGGCGAAAAAGGAGACAGTAATTGGGCGGTTTTAGGGTCGCACTTTCGGTTTCCTCGCTTTCCGCGTTTAATTGACAGCGGCTAAAGGTTTATGACACTTTGGGTGCTTTAATTAATTGTGCGTATTCCCTAGTCACTCACTTCCTACCACGCCCCTCTACTCAACGAGGGCGTTTGGGTTAATTATAATGTACGTATGTAGGTCGTAAAAGTAAAAGTCGGCTCACGTACGCAGAAACTTGAAGAGCACCAAGTGGAGTATCCGTCAGAAACCCGTCAAAACCTTCTTGGCTTTAACTTTAGTCGCTTTTATCGCCCAATATGGCTTACTCAAAAGCTCGGGGAAATGTAACACTCATTTTCTGAAAGGAGAAATTCCTTGAAACTGGTTGCTTCAGCTTTTTGGCGGTCAGTGTCCGTCGACGCTTTGTTCTCAGGACTATAAAAATCATAGCCCTTAATTGCAGCGAACAAAGAGTCCATTTGCACTCCTCCCTTTTCGTGTTTCGCTTTTCTCAGTTTATTTGATTATTTTTTATGACTTTTGGATTTTTACGATGCTTTGTGGTAGTCATTTAGTTATTTTACTCACTTCATTTCGGTTTGCAAGCCTAGGAAAACGCAGAAATAGAGCTTTCATCTTGAAGAGCTCTTTGAGATTTTGGGATGGTCGAATTTAAGATATTATTAAATTATGGGAAGAGTACATTTCACCTTGACTTATTCCCCGGAGATTCTTGAAACAGATCTGAAAATGTTGCCCTAAGAAAATTAAATTAAATTAAATTCAAAAGTAAATCGAAACTTTAAAAAGCAAGAGTACCTACACTTCATTTACCACAAACTTTTGCCATAAATTGCTGTGAAAATTAGTTGCTGATTAGTTTGGCTGACCGCCGAGCGTATTGTTTAATGACCGTTTGATTTTTGGCCATTTCATGGATAACAATTGTTGTGGCTTTAAGATTACCAAAAACAAGAGAGAACGCTATAGTCGGGTTGGTGTCCCGACTATCTAATACCCGTCACTCAGCTAAAGGGAGTGCGAACGCTGTACTCGGGTTGGTGTCCCGACTATCTATTGGGGCTAAAGGGAGTGCGAGGGAGATAGATATATAAACAATTTTGATTGCGTATAACTTTTTAATGAATGGTCCGATTTGAAAAATGTCTTCTACATTTCGATAGGTATTAATAAACACTATAAAATGGCGTTTATATATTTTTAAAATCTTAAAAGATGTGGCCTCCAGACACATTTGAAAATCGTTTATGGCGATTGTGGGCGTTAGGGGGGGCGTGGCACCTCGATGAAACAAACTTGCGCTGCGTAGGAAGCCCAAGAATATGTGTGTGAAATCTCAACCTTCTAGCTTTTATAGTTTCCGAGATCTCAGCGTTCATACAGACAGACAGACGGACAGACGGACAGACGGACAGACGGACAGACAGACAGACGGACAGACAGACGGACAGACGGACATGGCTAGATCGACTCGGCTAGTGATCCTGATCAAGAATATATATACTTTATAGGGTCGGAAACGCTTCCTTCTCCCTGTTACATACTTTTGCACGAATACAATATACCCTTTTACTCTACGAGTAACGGGTATAAATATTACCAACTTTGCTTCTTTCATTTTGTTCCCCAGCCACTTTCGCAATTGTTTGGCAATTAAAAGCGGGTTCAATTACCAGAGACCCCAAGACATGCGGGTGCCGAGGGGTCAGTTGTTATTACCGGGAATTGGCCAAGATAACCTGGGGCACGAGCTAATCGATAAGTGAAATGGATTGATAAATGGTTGTAAGCTTCGGAATTGCACAGCTTGGCCCTCTGATTGATCTAGTTTCCCAGTCGTTATTATTAGCCATTTATTTTGCTCTTTTTTTCGGAGGGAACCAGTTTGCAACTCCCACGCAAAAAAAAGGAGAGACTTTCAGTGTGCCGAATTGTGAATGAAGTTTTGCTTTCAATTTTCTGCGAACTGTGTGTTTGTTTACTCACCATTCGCTTTCAATGGCATTAAGCTAAATAATAAAAAGTACGGATCTCGCCCAAACGAACTGCAATCAAACCTGTTAATGCGATTACCGCGCCTTTTTTGTGTGATTATTTAAGTGCTATTTTTATTACTGGGGAAAAACTTAAGTAACGGAAATAAATTAAATCCGGAGAAATGCAAAATAAACACGCATGAAATAATCGTAAAATGTTTTTAATAATTATGTTGTAAGCTACAAAACATAATATTAGTAGAAAATTCTTTATCAGCTTCCTGGTGTCGATAAAGCCGTCGTTAAAACAAATTCCCTGCTCTTAAAAAGCAATCAACTGAACAGACGCCTCCCCCATTAATTAAACAAACTAAGGGCCAAGGAGCTGGTCCTTTGACTACGAGCCATTTGCCTCAAACGGACGTGTTGGGAAATTTAATTAGTGAATTACTTGGGGAAAGGCACTGGAATGGAGAACGCTTTGCACCTCATTACGGAGCAGCCTTTCTATTCCAATCGAATCGGAGCCCTCACTTTCGGCATCATTGAAGCGGACTCAGCGGACTCAGCGGATCCAAGCTCATTTGTCAGCCTAAGACTTTGATGGCCCAGTTCCTAATGCCGCCCCTCCTTTTGGATTTTGTGGGTGTGAGTTCGAAATCATTTTGATGAATTACAACACGGCTGTACTGAGCCTCGTACATGAGCTCATTTTTTATGTAAGCCCAGACGCGGCTTTAGCTTTTTGATGGGCGAACTCAGCCATAACCGCCAACCGGTTCAAAACCAAAACAAATCGCCGAAAGAAACCAAGTGCCATGTGATTGCAGCTAATGCCGGCAGCCTCCGCAGCCGGCAATTAAGTCATGGAACTGTCACAACGGAGGTGGCCAAAACAAACTGCCAAAATAAAGATGAAACTAGAGCCGCGGGCAAAGAAACTCTAGCCGGCACATCTGTATACATATATATGACATATGGTAAGAGAAGCGACACTTCATTTGGCACCGAGGCACCACAACTCCTCTAAACGCCTGAAGATGTTGCATTTTTCACCCACAGTCGCCAAATGCACTTGGAAAAAATAAGGATAGGCCTCCATCACAAGTTACTATCTGTAAGGAAACGTAGTAAATTTATTTTAAATATTTTAATAAAGCTCTTTGAATATTTTTGGTAGCGTATTTCTTAACTTATATTTAAAATCTTAGAATACTTAGAATACTTACTTAGAATATCTAATTAAATTAAATACTATCATAACAAAAATTTGTTTACTAAATTTTAAGTATTAATAAACTACTGTAAGAATTTTAAATATCTATTTTTTTTTTCTTATCCATCTATTTTTGTCCTCCAAATACATTTAAACTTAAACTTTTTCAATATTATATTTCATTTAAGTACATCTTTTAAAATAACCCATAACATTTTACACCTCACACAACTTTTATTCAAATTTAAAGGTGTTGACCATAAAGTTTTAAATCCCTATTAAAATATTTGGCAAATTGAATTTTAAATTTGGTTATATATTTTTTTCGTGTGTGGGCGTGGGGAAAGTTGTGGCCAAAGTTCATCAGTCGGCGGACACATGCTCGGGCCAAAGGTCACCGATGGCGGAGACTCGTGTCCAGACGTCAGGGGAACATATAAAAACAGACACCATGCACATATTTGTATAAACATTCATTACGAGCTTGCTTGGCTTCACTCTGTTTGCTCCTCGTGTTGTTGCTTTGACACAACTCACAACGCGGCGTATACTTAATGTTGACATTGTTAACACTCCCCGGCTGGACGGCCAACTAACGAGGCATTAAAACGAATAAAATGGCCGGCAACTGGAACGGGAACGGGAACTGGAAACTGCAGCTGAAATGGGAGAACCACCGACGGCGGCAACAAAGGCGGCCAATAAAACCACTTGGCGAGTTCATAAAAAGCAATTGCCAGCTTGCCGAACGGAGAACTGTCGCCAGATGCACCCAGCTGACTGCGGAAAATAGTCGACAAACAGAGATTCACATCCCAACGGCCATTGAGCAAGATTCCCCGCGATTATGCCATTATATTTGCATGCAAATATGATTCAATTTATAAACTTGATCGTCCGCTTGTCTATAGAACTCAATTCTGATTTCGCATATGCTTCGTTTATGGCAGCTTATTGCTCTTTTGCATCATCGACTGCTGGATTTCATCTGTCTGGCTGGTAAATGGACTTAAAAGATGATATTAATTCTTCTACACATTAAAAAATATTTTCAAAATTTTTGATATGTTCAAATATTTTAAAAAACAGTTTTTTCTATTATTAAGAGTCTTTAAAATTATCGTTTATAGCTTATTTTTATATTAATTTTTTTAAATATTTTCTTTTTTTTACCACCTTCTAAAACATATTTCTTAAGTGTAGCACTTGAGATGTGTAAACTGAGCTTAACATCTTTATCGTGGCTTTGTTTCAGGCCGTAAACCTTTATGTCTATTATTTTTTCAGGTGGTCACGTTGAAGAGACGTGGCCACCGAGTTCATCGTTAAAGTAAACTATGCCGTCATATTCGCCATTCTGACCCAGGTCGATTGTATCTTCTGGCCAAAAAAAAGCAATCCAAACTCACCGGAATTGGGCAACTTTTTATAGCCTTTGAGATATTAAAGCCCTGCGAATCACTTAGTGAAATTATATGAGTAACTAAGCAGGATAAATAGGAAACCTTTAACTTGTGGATTTTCCGCTTAACCTTTACGTGTCAAACGCCAACTGAAATAAACAAATTTTTCCAAGCGGTGAGATGGGAAAATGTTATAGGCAACTCGCGTGTAAGTAAAGAAAAGTAAACTTTTCGTTGTTTGTGTTGAGAAAGGGGAAATGTTTTAGCATTTACTGCGCAGCCTAAAAGAAGGCCCATATCATGGACCCAAAATAAAGTCCCAGTTCATAATTACTCGCCCAGCATCCAAGAGAACCACAGTACTCAGACTTAAAGATGCCCCGATAAAAATTAGTTAGAAGAGGCCATAAAAGCCAGTCATTGCCTCCTGATATAAATAAACTTGAACTGGTTGGCCCAGTTTTATGTTTGGTACTTTTACGGCCCGACGGTCTGCGATTCGAAGAAATTCCGCCACATGCGAGGGCGGTCAAGGTCGTAAAGTGAAACTTAAGGCTGAGGAATGTGACCCAAGGTGCACGACCGCAGAACTATAAATAGAATGTGAGTTTTAGTGTCCTTAATCAAGCCTCCATTCTCTTCTCTTCCCCTTGCAGATGATTAAGATGATGCTGACGGTTGTGATTGTGTTTACCAGCTGCTGGCTGCCCTTCAATATTTTGCAGGTAGGTTAAACAGATTTTATGAGTCTATACTGATAAATTTTCAGTATATTTAGAATCTTTTAATTTGAATTATGTACAGCTTAAAAATTGTATAAATGTTTGATAAAATTGTTATAATTATTATAGTAAAATAAATATTTACAAATAAAATAAATAATAATAAATAAATATACATAAATAATAGTAAAAGCAAATCCAACAGAAAGACTTATCCTAAAAAAAAAACTTTAAAATGCCTAAATTTGAATAAAATTGTATCATTTTAATGGGCTCTTAATATTTTTGGGATATTTGATTGCAAATTTTTTTATATTTTTGTTTTTTCTTCGAGTTTTTCTAAACTGACCTTCATTTATTTCCCTTAGCTTTTGCTGAACGACGAGGAGTTCGCGCACTGGGTGCCACTGCCGTACGTGTGGTTCGCGTTCCACTGGCTGGCCATGTCGCACAGCTGCTACAACCCGATCATCTACTGCTACATGAACGCCCGCTTCAGGGGCGGGTTCCTGCAGATAATGCACCGTGTGCCGGGCCTGCGTCGCTGCTGCTGCCTGACCCGCTATTTGCGCAGCGGCGGCGAACGCAGCTACGAAGCTACCGGTGAGATGCCTAACATCCAGTACCATCGCCAAGTCGGCGAAGCCCTAGTCAGGAAACCTAAGATACGCATTAGGTGCTACCCCTCTCCATTTAGTATATCCGTAATGTTTCGATTTTCGATCTCTGAGTGTGTAAAAGGAGGCCTGTTGCTCCCGATCTGGAGTCTAGTATTCGTACTCCCTAGTAATTGTAGTTTCGTTTCTCTTTTATAGCATTGCATGCCAGTTTAGTAAGCACGCAGACACTTTGCCGCATGAATTGCACCGACAGCATTTTCCTGTTAATTCCCATTAGTTCATTTAAACTTCTCTAACATTTTCTTGTTTTTCAAGGAACGGCCACAGCATTCCACCTCAATCGTATGAACACGTCCACCACGTACATAAGCACCCGTCGAAAGCCACGAGCGAGTTCTATGCAAGTGGTAAGTGGAGAAACTTTTGAATTAACTAAAGATAAGATTGGTATTCCTGAAAAGGGAGAGGATATTTTAGATATGAAAAAGGTTTGACAAATACGTTTTAAAGTAATTCTCATTACATTTTCTTTTAAAATATTTTTTAGAAATTTACTTTAAATTTAACTAACTCTAAATATATAACAAAGATTATTAAAACTAGTCTTTTGCTATGGAATTTGAAGCATACTTGTATCTTGTGATTGCTTCTAACTATCTGTAAATCTTTTATCCTATATTTATACTTATCTCTGGTCTCCCTTTCTATTTCCATAATTCTTCCACTTTAATTAGAACCAATTTTCATGTGCCGAGACATCACCGTTGCGGTAGCTGCCTCGGCAAAAAGTGAATCACCTGTCCGGCGAGCGGGAAGCTCAGGTAAAATTAATGCGAACGGAAAGAGCACGGAGTTCTGAGTGCAATAACAACAAAAACCGAATCAACCAAAGATCGAATCTCCCACAGACACCTAGGTCTGCTGAGTGTATATGTGTGAGTGTGTGAAAGTCCGCGTGTTTTACCTGTATTGTAAGTGTCAACTCAATGTAATTTTACTGAATGTATATTAAAGTTAATCAATTGAAAGTATATACAATACATTCACATGCAAATGTTTTGATCGTAAAAAGTAAGTTTAAATAAGCCCAGAATAATGCAATGGTATTTTTAATTTCTTAACTTTTACTCTTAAAACGTAGCCTACATTTGAGCTGTGAGCTCGGAGGGGTTTCGATCGAGAAGCGTTCACCATTTATATTTATTGCACCACCATCCAGAGCCGTGCAAAAGACACCTGTATAATTGACCTAAGTCTATGGCTAACTTAAGTACAAATGGGTAGAAAAATCACTTGACTGTTCCTGTTTTCAATTGCTTGTTTGTTGAGCACATACAAGTATCCATTACCAAATGCGGCACTTGGGTTGGTTGGGATTCATTGGGGATCCCCGGGCGCACTTGAAGGTCTTGGCGAATTCTTCAGAGTTCGATAGAACTCCTCGCAAACGCATTTGTCCCGGACAATGGGAGTCACTAAGGGCATATCGCGATGCTGCCGGCGTGTAGGTCTCGCACCATAGATTTCCAAATGATATGAAGAAGAGCTGCTCGTGGGAATAGTGCTCCAATCCGGGCAACTTGGACCGCTCGCGGCCCACTTCCTTCACATAGAGGCGGTATGCGTAAAAGGCCTCTCGCATTCCCCCATTATCTGCGATATTCTCACCCAGCGTCAATTCGCCATCGATCTATAAGGAAATAAAGAACTTATGATTTCGTTTATACTTAATACAAATAAGAAGTCATAAGTAATGACTTTGAGAAGTCATTGCAAAAGTAAGTGCCACTACCCACCGGGAAAGTGAGAAGGTGATTCTTTGTGTGTTGAAAATCCTCTTCCTTTTAGCAGAAAATGTTAGAAATCCTGTATCTTTTAGCAGGCGACGGTGTAGGAAAAATGTAAATTTATTTGGAAAACCACATAGAAACCTCATTTACCCCTCACTTTTTGTGTCACCCCCGTGAATTTTGAAACCAGAGACGGAAGAAATGTAAGGGGTGAATGAGGTTTTGTCCCTTCCGCTTCTATGGAGAAACCTAATGAAAATAACATATTTTCCAGCGAAACTTTCCCGCTGGGTGAGCACCCCTGATTTAAACTATCCAACTTAGCAAAATGTTTAAGCATGGTCTAACAAAATATACAAAATAAATTTCGAAATGCGGAGGTAAAACTAAACTGTGAGTGAGTCCTAAAACTTTTGTAATCATATTTCAATGGAACAAAGTATACATAATAAATTTCGAAATGCGAAGGTAAAACTAAACTGTGAGTAAGTCCTAAAACTATTGTAATCATATTTCAGTGGAATTTATGTCCCTATTTATAGAGATACTTTTTCATGCCACACTTTTTCGCAGTACTCACATATTCATCAATGTCCGCGAGGTGGTAGCGACTGTACTGCTCCACAAAGCACTCGGTGCGATTGACATACTCGTCGATGGTTTTGTTGGACCACCACTCGACCATGTTTCCTGCCCGATCGAATCGCCTGCCGCTGTCGTCGAATCCGTGGGTGAGTTCGTGGCCCAGGATGGTGCCAATTGAGCCATAATTGAGCGCCCTGCCAGAGAACACAGACCAACATACAGGGGTTAGGGCCATTCCGGGAAGGGATTAGTGCAAGGTGCATGGTTGCGGGTGCGGGAAACGTGCCTGGGACTCTGTTTGCCCGGCTATCTGTGTGCTCAGTGTTCAGTGCTCGGTACTCGGTACTCGGTACTCAGTATTCAGTGCAGTATTCCTGGACGGACTTACTCTAGACCAAGGTCGTAAAAAGGGTATTGCAATATGGCAATGGGCACAGCTGCAAAAGAAGATAGTGTCGGGATTAGGGACTCCACACGTAAATGTTGTCTGTTCTCATAAAAATCACACTAAAGTTCAGAGAGTCGTTAAATTACCAATCAGAGTCTTGAATTTCAATCACAATTTAAAAACTATATATAGAGAAGAAGGATATTAGAGTGTTTCTTGAAAAATTAATTATTACAACTATGGTTTGGAAACAATTTTAAACAAAAATCTAGACAAAATGTTAGCTAATCGTTTAAATACACTTAAAATATTTATATGATTTCTTAACTTTCATTATGATTTTTTTCAAAGTGCACTTACTGATTGCATTCGATTGAAATGTGTGGAAGGCATTCACATTCGAAGGCGAAGTCGCCCAGCCAATGGGCTCCGGCTTATCCATTTCGTTCAGCTTGTCCAGCATCTGCCAGTGGACAAAGTCCATGAGGTTCTCCAGGTGGGTGCTCACATTCACCTCCGCACCCTCGTAATACTCATTTAAAACGGTGGCATTTCGCAGCCAAGAGGGATAACCAATGAAGCTCTTCATCTCGGCTGATTTTTGGATGGTCTTCCTCTTGGTGGCCGCATCCATCCATGAGGTGGACTTCACCAGGCGGTCAAAGGATCGCCGTATATCGCTTAGCATCCGCTCAACTCTGGGCAACTTATCCCTGGTGAATTCCTCATCCGCCAGGACATAACTCACTGCCATGCCAAACAGACTATTCACTCCGTTGGCGCAGTACAAGGATCTCGGTGTGCTGCCCTCTGTTCCGATGGCCACCCTCATGTATTCCGAGTGGAGCAACCGCATCGAACTCGAGGTGTGCAGCACCAGCTCCTCGATGGTACTCAGAAAAAGATAGGATTCGATATGGGAGGCTGGCGTCTCCTCCAGATACTCCACCACATGCTGGAGATACATAATATCCGCCTGACTGGTTATTATGGTCAAATTTCGGGTCATTTGAATGCTACCAGCATGACGGGTTCCCTTCAGGATCAGTTCCATATAGCGAACCCAAATGGGCAGCGTCTTGGGTGCTATGTTTTTATCAGTTTGATTCTGCAGATCCAGCAGGGAAATGTAGATAATGTCATCTGCCGGGTTTTTCGATGGCTTGGTCATGTTCTCGGCATCTTCTTTTAACTGGGGAGATTCGTATTACATATATTAATTTATAAAAATATTATTAGGTATTCATATACCCACCTGATGCACCTTTCTGGCCACCCTAACGCCCTGTTTGACCAACTCGGTGATGCCCAGGGTGGCCTCATCCTGGTTAACATTCGGATCCACATAGAGCAAATACTTCTCGATGACTTTTCGAACGTAGTGGAGATAGGCCGTCATTCCTGTGCTGGTTTGCTTGGCCTCCTCCTCCTCCTCGCTTTCCCGATCCTCCTCACTGTCGTCCTCATCATCGCTGTTTTGCATGAAAATGGTTTTCCTATGGATCTTACGCAGCAACTTGTGCGAGTCATCGTTGTTGCTAAAAAAATTCAGATGTAACTTAACATAAAAGATATTTAATTCACCATTCACTCACAAAGGAAATGCCGAGTCAGTCTCTGGAGTTCCCAAAGCAATGCGATTGATGGTGCGATTAAAGGGGTCCGGAAATACATCAAATCCTATGATGAGATCCATACTGAGGTGCTGTTTGATGGCCACAATGGACTGAAGCCAATTATAACTAACATTGGCTGCCTCCGCGGAATATTTGGAGCCATTTCCCAAAGTGAGGTTCAAGGCGGAGGGCAGGATGGGCAACCCGAAGCGGAGTAGGTAACCAACTAGTGGCTCCAGATCCCGCGTGTCCAGTAGCTTCGTATCCATACAGGCTCTATACATTGTCTTCGCCTTGCCCACCGCTTCCGGTTCCGATTTGGTGATATTCGAGCGGAGGAACTCCCTTACCACCCGCATTATGTGCGCCTGTCGCTCCCGGAACCAATCGTTCGAGGTCACCGAATCCGGTCGCGGATGCTCGTTGGCCCACCTGCCGCAGGTAAATTGGTAGAAGTCCTCGCAGGGATCAGTCTGCTCGTCCATCGCATAGATGAGGCTGGCCGCTGTGCGGATGCACTCCTTGCTCCGGCAAATCGAGCTGGATTTCTTAACTGGAATATAGAGAAAAAGTAAGTTAAGCATTCTATATCTATAAAGCAATATATAATATTTAATATTTAATATTTAATATTTAGGATGAAGAGTAATATAATTTAACTAGTTATAGAACTACAATACCTAGAAGGAAATATGATTTAAAATATAAAAAGGTTTATGTGTATAGATAAATAAAAGATATATTTGAGTACTCACGGCCTACGCTTACGACTATGATTGCTATCAGCAGAATGATTACCAGAGCCAAAAGTCCACCTAGAACCACTTTGTGGTAGTAACTCCGACGAAACCTGAAATAGGCGATCGTTAGAACGTCAGACAATAGGAAAGTTAATAGTGCTCACTTGGATTGAATGCCAATTAGATTGGGGGATATGGGCTCGTAGGGCAGCTGTTTTCCATTCGCACTCTCCGTCGCCGAACTCTGACCATTTCCATGTCCACTTCCATTGGCAGTGGCGTTTCCATTTCCATGGCCACTGCCATTGGCTCGAATCGGTGCCGAAAGAAGGCTGAGGTTACCTGTAATTGGTTTTTAACCATCTTTGATTACAACGCCTACAGACTGCGTACTAATTGGTCTCTGCCCGGGCATTTGAGAAAAGGATTTCAATCGGAATATAGACAGAGAAACACGTTTTATTAACACTAATTAGTCAACTGTTGTCAATTTTGTTTGTCTCGCCAACACCACCACCACCCACCGCAATTCATCGGTTGTTCGTGCATGTCATCTTATCTTGATCTGGCGCAATTCGCTGTCCCCGTCTCTGTCGTCATTGGACAGGTGAGACCCCATTCCACTGGCTGTCCCTAATCGCCTGGCTAATGCATACACCCGTCACTGGACTGGAAACGTCCTGCGAATGCGGAACTGCATGACCATTGGCCATATATTTACATAGCCACAGACAACGAGTGTTAGAAACTGGTGACAACGTCCGGTTCAATGGCCCCAAAACATTTCGCGTGTCCGGCAGCAGTTTAACCCATTTTAAAAAATCAAAGCCCATTAAACCGCACGACGCGATCTCTAATTTGCATGCGAAATAAGGACAGTAAAAACTCTTTTGGTCAAACATCTAATACCAGTTATTTACTTCTTCTAAATCATGAAGGGATTTTTTATAATATTTAAAATTACGAATACAGTTAATATATCTTTAAAAAAATGTAAGTATGATCCTAGAACTTCATATATAGCTTTCAGTCCTTTGTCAGATGTACTAAATTCCAAAACTTTACAAAGACCCCCAACAAAATGTTTCGTTATTTATCCGTAATGATCTTCAATACCTCCGAAATCGAGGCCAATCTCTTTGGCATGGCTGACGATGTGTACAATACCATCGAGATCTTCAAGGAGGCAGCCAGTTTCGAGGACAGGATCGCTAGACCTTATAAAATGCTGTCGGGCGTTCTTGACTGTTTGGTCTTCATGGTGGTGGCTCTAATGGTGGTGGGTTTCATTATGCACGATCGTATTGTGGCATTCAGAAAGTTGGCTGAACGGAAAAGCCAAAAGGTTGCAGTGAGGGAAAATAGGAGCCGGCAACCAAAAAGAGCTTCCCGAACTTCACTTCCCGAAAATGAGAATGAGAATGCTGTGGAACCAGAAGAAAGAGACGATAACAGCATTGGGATTTCCGGGAATGACGACAATGATGAGGACAATTACACCCTTCGACCCAAGGACGAGGGAGAAAATGAGGAAATCGCCATGATTGGAACTCCGAAATGGGCCCTGAAATGGCTGACCACATTAAGAAACAAAAGTTTCGGATCGTTTTACGATGGCTTGTTCCGGTAGATTAAAAAGAACACGTCACAAATTGTAAAACAGCCCGGAAATTTTCTCGGTTCGATTCCAAACGGATCTTCGAGGTTTTGCGGTTAGCGATTTAAATGGTTTACTGGGCGGATTCAAGTACCACAAATTGCCTTATTATACCAGATATTAATATGAACATCCAATAAGACCGTGAACATGACTCATTCAATTACGAATGCATCTTAAAATGCAATAAAGAACTATAACGTTGAAATTGTAAGCTTACTTATGTAGCCTAAAACAGATTTTCAGGTATATATTAAACCAAAACTGCAGTGCACATTTTGCTAATTTGCGTTCTTGAAAACAGCAATTAGAATTCCTATTTGTAAGCAGTTTTGTCGCAAAAGAGGTCTTAATAAATATTTATATACATATATGTAACTTATTGTCATTGGGAATTTAATGGTGGCAAGTACTGAAGGTTTTGCAATTACGACTAACTTAGGTATAATTAAAAAAGTATTCAAGGTAACTCCTGCCTTATGCTCGAATTCCCAGATAAATTTTCCTTCGCAATTAAAAATAAGGGAAATGCATTTTAATTATGTTAGAAATTACGTGACAAAAAAACATTTTTTAATTCTGAAATCTGAACTATGGAATTTTCACCTTGTTTTTTTGGTATAGAACATCTGCACATCCACTCACCCGGTGTCTGCAATCTCTGAAGTGGCAGTGGATGCTGCTGCAGATTATCCCCAAAGAAGCCATGATTAATGTTGCCGGTGGTCCATATACGATTGCGATCCTCCATTGCCATCGCATGAGTCGACTCGAGTGAAGTCCCCGAAGATTAATGCATAATCCGTGTGATTTTTCTGCTAGTTTTACACAAAGTACTGGTGATTTTCCTAGGCACTCCAGGGCATATCAATGAGCTGGTTCTGTCACTGGGGTATAGGCCTCATCCGAATGCACGTCACAGCGCCCACATGTTGCTGACTGACGCAGGGAACAGTTTTTCGAGGCAAAGGGGGAACGGCTTAACAGTTTATCGCTTGCTCATTACTCGGAATACTTTATTTTATTTTTTGTTTTCTCCTACTGCCAACAGCAGGCGGCAGTTGCATAATTTGGCATTATGTGAGGGCCAAAGGCGAAAGCTGGAGAACTCTGGAAAAATCGACTCGAAGTGGAGCCAGTGCAGCGGGTGAGTTGCGACTGGTCTGAAGCAGCGACTACCGGCGTATTGGAGCCCGGGCGTCGTCAACAGAACGTATTTATATGGCACCCCGATATACCTGCGCCAGCAACCGAATAACAACAATATGCCAGCTAGAATGGCTGGCAATAGCAATAATACTACCAACAAACAAATCAGGCAACCCCCATTAACTCCTTCGGCCATGCAAATGTGCTGCGGCAATTACGAGCCACCATAGCAGCGACGGCGACCCACTCGCCCAATTCCATTCCCACCGAAAAAACGCCGACACTGTCTGACTGTCCTGCATGTTGTCCATATTGTTGTATGTTCCATCGTATCTCTTGGGGTTCGGGTCGATGGGTTCTACAAAATGGTATAGCACTACAAATCTTTGCTCGCGAAATTCCAAATAAAAAGTCATGAAGCGATTTTACTATAGTATCTTAATTTTAAATTTAATAAGTTTTCTAGATTTATTTTCTTTAAATCAAAATGTAAAATCAACAAAATAAAAAAATACTGGTACAATATTGGAAATTTAGACTACAAATTTTAATAGTACCTATTTCTCTTAAACTAGTAAAAAAGTAATTGAAACAAAAAATGCAGGAATACTTTTAACACAGATGTGGGAAATGGCGACTGTGTTTATGTACTAAAAGTATTAATTTTGTGCACCTTTGTCTTGCGGAATCTGACTAATATTAATACAAACCTTTCATTAAATGATGTAGCAGAACGTGGATTCTATCTAAATACCAGTTGTGTCACCGAAAATGTGTAATTCTTTATTAAACACAAGTTCTTCATTCACTTCATGACAAATACTCCTCAATTCCAAGGTATGCAGTCTTCGATTGAAGAGTTCTATCTGTTTTCATAGTGAATCAGAACAGAACACGAAAAGACGCCAAGTGACCACAATCCGCGGAACCGGAGCCAGTGGCGTAATGAGAAAAAGTACATTACAAAGGGCAACCCAAACTCTATATATAAAAATATACAATCCGCGGGGAAAGATGTATGGGATAGTTGCTAATTGATATGGACTCGGGTGTGTGCGGCTATTGGGGAAGTGCATGATTGATGACCCCGGGCCGACACGACATTGGTTTTTGGCCAACGGGACGAATACTGGATGCCTAATAATAGTAATTAAATGGTGGCACTTTGCCCGCCCACAAGGAATCGGAATCGGAATCCACAAGCATTCGCATTGTTCGCCCCTAACTTTGACATAGTTTATTGTCTCGGGGAATCGATAAATAGTATTGATTTCTACATGTGTCCGCGGCCAGGACCTCAAGACACATCGCGCATACGCCCCGCTGTCAGAGGGAAACTCCAAAACCAACCTTATGCCATTGAAAGCCACCCTCCTGCGGGAATGTGTTTACACTCACTAGGGTGTAATTGGTTTGCTCAGCGGGGCGAACCGAACTATTGTTAATAAGCAAATAAATTGTCCACCAGGTACGCGCTGATGGGTTCAAAGAACTTTACTTTGCTGGCATGTACTTGCATACATTTATTATAATTATCTTCATTTTAACATACATTTTTAAGATAGTTGTAGTTTTTTTTGTGTTTACTAGAACTAGTTGCATGCATTTCTAGCTTAGACATTTAGACGAGGAAGCCAAAAACGAATATATGACACGAATATGGTTACAGAGTGACTCGATTTAAAATTCTAAATTAATATGCACATTAGTCTAAGTGGATTCTGCATTCGAGAGCAGATTACAAATGTATTTTGTGTGCAGATTATAAAATAAATCAACGACCCCTGGACAGTTTGGCCTGCCATCCTGTGGTGGGTGAAACTTGATGCTGCAAAGAGAAGAGATCGAAAAAATCAGATTTATAAATATTTGTGATCTAGTTATCTTGGTAAAAGTGTCAATGGAAGTTGTGAAACTTTTGTCTTTCAGTCCTAGTTTCTTCCGAGCACAGGAAGCACGCTCTTGAATAGTATTTCAATTCGTTAAGAAGTATACTTTAAAAATTCGCATTTTGCATATATTTTGTTTTGCCTGTTGATTTTAACGCATACCAATGGATCGTGCAGTTGGCAATTTTGAGAACAAGTTCAAGTGTTTGGTGAAGGCGGAAGGCAAAGGAATGGCCCTGAAGCTGGTGGGATTCTACGCCGTCGGCTGGACCCTTCGCAAGTTGGTCAAGTGAAGGATCCATTCCATTTCCCCCGCCAGTTGGTCATCTGTTGTTTTGTTGTGTCCCCTTTTTAAATTCCATGTACAAATAAATTGTGGTCTCACCTCAAAATCACATTTACGCAGCCAGCGACTGGAGAACCCCCATTCTGCAAAGTCAGTTCTTCACTCTTATTGCACATTTGCAGCACGAAGGGATCATGAAGGTCTGCTGCACCACGTCCAGTTCGCCTTCATTCTGAATGCTGGCCAGGGTCTGCTGCATGTAGTGCTGCTTGCAGATCGGTTGATAGTTCTGCGGAAAGTTGGCGGCAAAATCACAGGGTGCTCCATCTCCGCTGAGGAAAACAATAGAGGATAAGTAAAAAAATATAGATATATTCATTAAAAATTTCCCAAGTCCAATCAACTTACTCGCACTCCTCGATCTGTATGCCCTGCTTGAATTCATCGTTATTCACGATCAACTGCCAAGTTTTGTCCGTCTTTTGTCCCTTCTTCGGATACATTAGCCTCCTGGTGCTCTTGCAGAGGAATTTCTCTTCCTTGTCATAGTCCCCCACGCGGGAGCTCACGTCCGTGGGCAGAAAGTCGTTCATAAAGAACTTGGCGAACTTGTCCAGCTTGGACTTCAACTTGGATAGGTCCGGATAGTCGTCCACTTCCGTGCAGAAGGTCTTGGACGAATCCTTGCTATTGCTGCACTCCTCTGTCCTATTTATCAGGGATTGTTGCGACCGATTAGTGACTAGGGGGGAATCGGGAAAGACAAAGGCTAAAATTAGGCAAGCGCCAAAGGCAGTTGGCCAGTGAGTATGGGATCGATTTAGTTGTTAGTTGTAAAGCTGTGTGTTAAGGTGTTATGACACATGCTGGATTTTTGGATAAAATACATGTCATAACGCCTTAAGAGTATCGAATGTGACTGAAAAACGAGCAATTCTTATACACATAGAAGGTACTACTTACAGTCCATTGGGCGGCGGGGGGGATGATGAGCCTGATCCGATTGCACCTCGGTGCTCGACTCCTGCAAAGAGACGAACGTATCGTTAAAGACCAGATTCAGCTTGCCGTCCGGGGAGCGCTGCACTTTGAAGTATTGATCTGGCTGGCTCAGGCTGTGATACTGATTGTAATGGCGGTTCGGTTCGGGGATCGGGGATTGATTTCGGTTTTGATTCGGTCTCTGATTCTGATTCTGGGGCAAATGTGGATCGCCCCGCTTGGTGGGTATGGGCATGAAGGGTGCACTGTCCGCGGTCGTTGTCTGTACGGGTAAAATTCGCTCGTGTTAGTCTTTAACCCAAATTGGCATCAAAAAAAGCACAAAGACAACACAAACCAACAATATAGATCGAATGAGCAATGAAATGGGGATGCAAGATAGTGTGATATAGGGGTATAGGATATAAAAGAAAGCAGCGCAAATTCGCCTTTGAAGCTGTGAATCATTTTAATCTAAAGCAACAACCAGATTGTTATAAAAATTAATTTTAATTAGGATTAAAATTTAAGAAAATCCCTATTCACAATTCACATCAAAGGCGAATTTTAAACAGATCTATGCACTTGCCACGTGCATGATACACTTACATTAAAAAGGACAACTCCTGTATCATTGGTTACTGTAAAAAGCTCTCTGATGACACCATCATAATCCTTGGCCTCGTACTGTAGCGAAAATGGCGAAATAAAAAGACAAGACTTTAGTCTCGATTTAGAAATTTTGACCACACAGACACAGAAATTGGTTTTGGGGTTTTTGGGTTTTTGGTTGTTGGGATACGGAGACAAGGGAATCTGTTTTTCTTTTTTGGGACTCTGCCTGGAACTCTGTTCTCACACCTGGGAATGTTTACATCCGGATCCCGATTTCTGCGTGGATGCCAAAAGGGCATTATAGTCTCTCTCTGCTTTCGCTGCCTTCAACTCGGCCTCTTGTCGCTTCATTATTTCGATATTGATATAAACTATCTGAAAGATACAGGTGAGAGTGGATTGTTTGCGGTTCATCAACATTGCCAAGACAACGGAGTATATATTCGTGGGTCGGTGTTTGTTTCGTTTGTATTTCCCTCTCTCTTTATAGTCGGCACTACATTTGCGTATTTAAAAAGTTTGAACAGCTGTTTTCCGGACAGGCGCAGTTTTTCTCTCGCCATCGATTCTAAAGTGGCGTTGAGTTAGGACCCGAACCCCAAGATAACAACAGCTAAACTCTAAGAATCTGAAATGCTGATCTGTTAAAGTTGCCCAAATTAATTTCATAACTTTAAATCTAGCTCTTTTTGGGGCGGATTGTTATGATTTACTTATCAGCAGAAGTACAAAGTATTTCTTAAAGTTACGAAATATGAAGCCAATGAAAGCAAGAAAGCTTGAAAAGTCTTAAACTTTATCAACGCACAAAAAAAAAAGGAATATTTAAAAAAAAAACTGCAGTTGTGTCTGATAATGTCTCTAATCTTCTTTATTATGCTTCGTTCTTTGAAACCCGGTTCTTAGAAACGAATTTATCCAAAACAAAATTGGGTCTGGCGATAAAAAACCCGATCTTAGGAGGCACCCCACATGAACTTGATTGCCTGAGAACTTTTGCGATTTCTCGGAAATGTTTTTCCCAAGCTTGACAGACAGTTAGCAATCAACCTTTTTTTAAACGCGTTCATCAGCGCTTTTGTTTTGAGGCAACTATTGGCAAACATTGGATCATTTTTCCATCACAGTTTTTTGGATTTCCATGAACCCATTGGAACTTAGCCAGATCTCAAAAACGATCTTTGAAACCGGTTCGGTGTGCTTTGGAATTCGCGGAAAACCTGGAAGACAAAGTTGCAGGCGCTTTCCAAACGGATTTTCTAATATTCTATGTCATTATAGCGATTTAATTGATTTTCTCACAGTGATGATCATCCCTTTTGTCGGCAGTTAATTACCTCGGAAGTCGTGTGCAGAATGTCTGGCATTATTGATGTCAATTGCAATTATTGCAATGCCCATATATTTATAATATACAGAATGAAAATTGCACATAACTTGCAGTTGGCAATGCGAACAGGTTTTCTAGCATCTCACTAAATATAAACTTGAAAATGCCCTTCGGCTTATGGAAATGCTAACTAACATCTACGGAAAATCGTAGGTAACTCAGAGCGCAGATTAAATTTATTAGAATAAAGCCCATAGCCCGAAACGTATTGCAATGAGATGAGAGTTATGTTAAGCAGAAATTAAGATAACACAAAAACAACAGAAATTAAGTCGAACTTTTATAACTGGAACAAGTCTCATAAAAAAATCAAGTTTTGGAGACTTAAGGTAACGGTTGAAGCGCAATATGATTTTTTTTACATAAGGACACTTTAACATTAGATCAGGTTTTCTTATTTTTTGGAATTATCGTAATCTTAATTAAAAAATACTAATTTCATCATTCACTTCACGAATATTACTAGCATATTTGAGGAAACAATTAGAGCTATGAAAGTTCGACTGTTGTGAAATTTGGAAAAGATTGCTTACCGCCGTAAATAAGGCGAAGAGTAGCACCAGGATTTTGAGCAGCGCTATCCACATAGGTGTCATCATCATCATCTTGATGTTAATCAGGCGGTGGGTATATAATTAGAAATATTCTATGGACGGCGACCGTCTGCGTCGGGGATTATAATACAGCAGGAGATCGGCGGATCGGTGGCGGCTTATACCAATTTTCTTATAGCTACAACTTTGTTTCTATTCCGCCGTGTTTTTACTGTTGTTATTGTTGATCTGTGTTTCTTTTATGGGGCTTTGCGTATATAAAAAATAAACAAACTGGCACGACTAAATGTTAATGCCGGGCTTTTATATTGGTTAGCCGTTTGTTACTGTTGCCGTAGTTGTCGTCGGTGGGTATGTATTTATTTATTTATAAATATTTTGAGCGGTGGCTCTTTTGGTGATATGTTGGCTATTCCGTTTTGTTTGTTTCCTTTGCACGTTTGCGAGACACAGGCAGTCACTTCAATTAGTCGGTTTGCTTTTCACTTTAGTTCGCTCTCGCCGCTTTGGTGGGGAACCGTTTTGATGAAAGCCCTTGATTTTGATTCCGTTTATAATAATACAATGGAGGAGGTTTCGGCCTATTGGCTTATCCAAGTTGGTAATCCCGAGATTTCTTGGTCTTGGGCTTTGGTACTTTCGGTTCTGGGGACCGGCTTTGAGTGACACGAAAATCGCAAGCCGCTTGCGCTTTTATGGAACCTAAAACCGTCTGCCACCGGAGTGATCTCGAGTTTTATAGAGACGCGCGCTGGGATTTTCCGATCGGATCGCAGAGTTTCACCAAATCTCCCGGGGGAGATCCAGAGGAATTAACTAAAATCCAATTTCGGTTTCGATTTCTCGCGATCGAGAACACACGACAGCGAGAGCGCACGTCTGGGAGGCAACTGAAAAGTGGAACCCAGGGGCCTCAAGAGCCCGACTCTTCGAGCTCCCCAAACAATTGACAAGTGCAGCTTTAACCGAAGCTCGCGAGAGTGCGAGCGGGAGAGGCGCTGGAGAGTGAGCGAAAAGGGGGCAGGGAGGGGGGTTCGGCTCGAGATGGAGAGAGACTATCGTCGATCGAGGGAACGGGACGAATGTAGAAGCGGCAGCGGATTTTATCACAGCTGACTTGCCTGGTCCGCTGCGCTACTAATTGCGCCTGCTTCTCCACAAACTTTAGCAGCCTGAATCATCTTCACTCGGAGAAAAAATGTACTCAAAGTTGAATCTCAACTTTTTTAGAATTAAAAAAGGTTAAAAAGGTAAAAAATTTAATTAGTAGTAGACTTCAAACTACAACTTAAGTTTAAAGCCTATTTTAAGTGATGGTTAAATGACTAACTTTATGATCTTAAAAACCTTCAAGCTTTATACACAAAAATAATTTACATTTAAATGTTTTTGATTAATTTTTTTCATTTTAATCACTTTGAGTTAAAAAAATAACCTTTAAAGAAATTTGTCCCAATCAATTTTATATGGTTTTAAATTGTTTTCTCGTTGAACTCCAAGAAAATGATAAATGACGCTAAAAAACAGATTTTACAAAATTTACTTAGTATTGTGAAATTGTTTGTTCTTACATTTAAAAAGCAAAGCAATATAAATTAAAAATGTTGTATTAGGAATTTTAAAACGGATGCAGGCGCTAAGACGCTATCAGTTTTGAATTTTAGAGTTATATATAATGGTTTTGCTTTTAGGTCTTTAAATAGCTTAAATAGAGCTGGCACTCAACAATGTTTTTGATGCTTAGCTGCCAGCTTTTCAAACCAACCTTATCAGTGGTTCCGCTCCCAAAGTCATGCATATGATAAAGCTAAGTGCTCGATTTGTTTGACTGAGAAATTTTCTGTTTGAAACAAACCAGTATTAGAAATGTTTATTATTATAAAGAACAAATAAATTCCAGCTTCCTGTCAATCCAAATTTCCTTAATAAATTCTTCTTATCTGTGTATTTGTTTATTCAAAATGAGATTAGGGAACAAAAGTCTGTTAGTTATGAATTAATTAAGTTATTTTTTCTAGAACTGTACATTGATTTTGTTGCTTCTTTGTAAGAATTGTATTTTTAAAAAAATTTCAAGACATACAAACAATTTTTAAGCTAAGAATTGTTGCGTTTTTAGTGGTGTAGTGGGTTTTTACATTTTTGAATAACACAAAAAACCGAAATACTTTTTTACCAAATGCATCATCACAACCTTCCCTTTTGGGGATAAACTCAGCACTTGTAGGGCTTTCTTCAGTCGTCTAAGTCGGGCTTTTGCCGGCTAACACCTGTTGCGACTGAAAGTAAAAGTGAAGCCGGGCTTCAAAGCTCTGCGTCAAAGCTCTATGAGCCCACCTGCTCTCGACACCACTACTACTAGTAATCCATCTAATACATTTGATATGCCGAACGGGTGCCGCACACGTCAGTTCCGTCGGCGCACGCGTCATGGGAGACACAGATCGAGATCGAAATCGCTTAAATTAGCCAACCAGTCTCCGCCTTGAAGCGTGCTAAAGAGACGGTTGGGAAAGACGGTGACTCAATTGGTATTTCCGAGAACCCCGGACAAAAAACCGCAGCTTCAAATCGCACACTGCAAATATTTGCCATGTAACCGGCATCTGACGCAGTCGTTCTCCCATGCAATGAATGAATATTTTTTGTTAAGCACGGGCCCACAAAACTGGATGTCGTTTGCCCCAGAAAACCTTGAACTTATCTTAACAATATGTTCGGACTTGGCCATATCTACACATATCTATCTCCCCCTAGGCATTTATTGGCAGATGACTGATAAATAGGGATTTCGCAGAATTTACAGCTTTATCATTGATTCATGAGAAATTCTTTTTATTAAAAAATAAATACGAGAACGTAATAAAAATGCAATAAAGTGGAAAAGTAGCTTGTAAGTAGGCATACGTGTTTGCAATCTTAACTGTTTAATCATGAAATTATTTAACTTTTTTCTTCTTATTGACTTCTAAGAAATCAATTAGTTGCATGGCTATGAATTACTTTGTAATATTATGTTATTTCGCAATGTTTTTATAAAACTTAAGGCATACTTTGGGGCTAAAATAAATTTTGGTGCATATTTGTGGGGCTCTTTAAAAATTGTATACTAAAAAAGACTTGTAAATTTCGGCTCATAAATATTATTACTACTTTTCTATGTCTTAATTTGTACCCTTCACTATTTTACAGCAAAAAAAAACAATTAAAACTCTATTTAGCATACCTTAAAATAATTTTAACTTAACCGCTTAAATTCCATCTTATTAGTAAACATTGAGTCAGGCGTTTACCAATGAAACCTGTCCAGTTAAAGTAAGTGATTTATTGGAAAAGGTCAAGACTTTTCACAATGTGTTGCAATAGTTATTATGTGGGCAACTTTGTAAATCTTGGAAAAACAATCTCTTAATTGCCTTAAAGTACTTCCTCTTTAAATATACCTTTATCCCTCATTTTAGGTAATTGTCCTATGTTGCGTGTCTGTGCTAACTTTTCTACCATTACCCTATAAGGTTCCGAAATCAGCGCAAACTAAAATGCCATTAGTTATTACGAGGTGCCAAAAGAAAAGATGCGTGTGCGTAGAGTAAATGAGCTGCCATTTTCCAACGACTTGATCCAATTAACCTAATGGTTATAAATCGCCCGGGAAACAGCTTCATTCCAATGGGGCACCATTAATCGATGCGCCACCTTGGTGATCCAGCCGCATGGAGGATTGGCCAATCGAGCGAGGATGGCCCAAAAGTCAGGGCAAGTCAAGCGGGCAAAACTGAACTAAACTCCCGGGTCAAGTTAATGTGAAAATGGTGAAATACGCTTAATGACAGCTTGCTCATGCATGTGTGTCCAAGCTGGAATCGCGGTGTGTGTCCGAATGTCCGACTGTCCGACTGAATAAATAATGAAATTGCATTGCACATTCAATAAAATATTTTCAAACGGGCCACAATTAAAGCGGCACGGCACGGGCACCTGAGAAAAATGTGGACGCACCACTTTGCAAAATGCAATTTCAGCCGTGACAGCAAAAAGCACACGAAATGCGTCTCGCCTCGAAATAAACATTCGAAACAGGCAACCAGGACGAGATGGCGGCAGCAGCTGTTGCTCAATTTGTCGGCCGAATCGATTGCATCATAGCCATAATCTCAGCTGTATATTTTTTGGTTAGTTTTGGGGGGTAGTATGAAAAATGGAGATGCCCCTTGCTGAAGTGCTAGCCAAATATCGGTCCCAAAGCCAGGCAGGCTTTCACTTTTTCCTGGCCAGCTGGCTGGGCTTTGCGTTCCATATCCATTTCTGTCCATACAATGCACCAAATTGAATTATGCCATGCACTTTCCTCTCGAAATAGACACACACAAAAAATAAAAATAAAATATAATAGAAATCGAGCAAAAACGAGTTCATTTCCGATATGGATTGCAGATATGTATTTTTGTCGCCGGCACAGCGAAACCTATGCAGTTTTTATTTTTTGAAGTTGAAGTTCATTGCGCAACTAACGAGCAACGGCAGCAGGAAGTCGAGGAAGTGGAGTGGACTCTTTGGTGGCTGTTTGCAGTTCGATGTTCGGGTTCGGGTTCGGTTTCGGGTATTTTCTAGCATTTCCCAATGCGCAGCGCCTGTTATCGCACTTTACGTTACACTCTGAAAACTTTTCCCAACACATTTTCGCATTGCGCCTATTTATTTTTGCCTGCCCGCTCTGGCAATTGCCGACGTCAATTAACAGAAAAAAAGAGCCGAGGAAAACCCATGAAAAGTGAGTGAAAAATTAAAAGCACATGTGTGTTTCTGGCCTCGGACTTTGGCTGGATGATGATATAAAAAGATAGAAAAAACCCGAACGCCATAATGGCAGGAAGTGGCACTCGGGAGCCAGGCGCTTAATAAATTCATTTATGCGGGGCCACAGGACACGAATTCCTGTGACAGTAATGAATTTATTTTAATTGTTGACTTATTGCATTCCCGTGTTATCTCATCGCTTCTTTCATCTGCCATTTGCCAGTTGACGATATAAATTGTATGTTAAACCCAATGAGATACTTCCTTCCTGTTCAAATTTGACCGGTTGTCGTTCGTTCGCTCGTTCGATAGATTTTCTTTTTTATCGCTGCGGTGGCGTATACGCAATATATTGGGTGCGGGCCATGATTTAAGCTGAATTGGATTCACTTTCTGTGCATTCAACTTGAACTGAATGGCCACATTGTCGGTTCAGCGGAAATTTAACTTAACCGCAAATTATTTTCCCAGCAAAGAAACATTTATAGCTCCCAGCTCCCCTGTTTAAGTTGACAACCCAATAAACAGTGGGCAAAATATATAAACAATATTAAGAAAAACAATTGCGAGAGGGGAAAATGTGAATGGCGGAATTTCCACGAACTGCGAATGGCCTTCAGAGGTTTTTCAGTGCTCAAGACCAAACAAAGTACTTCTTGCTTAAACGTAAAAAAAATATTTGAAGATTAAATAATGAGTATTTGTTAAATAGGGTCTACATATACGGTTAATACAGTGTCAAAGTAGCCATAGAAATATTAAATATTATATAAATGACATGTAAAATGATATACAAATTTATTTCTTACACGAAAAATTATTTGGAACCTATTAAAGAGCTTCTCTATCATAGGGTTTAAGCACTTATTTACAATCATAGTGATATATTATATTTTAACAAATTATTCTGTCAATAATTATTATAATTTATGCATACTTTTTCCTCTATCGTAGGGTATTACCACTCGAAACCCTTTACGGCAGCTACCGCCCCCAATCGCAATTATCTTGTCCCATTAGTATATATTCGCTGGCTATTACATGAGTCGGGGATTTTCTTCTTATTTTCATTTTCATTATTTTGCCGCTGTTTGCATTGCATTGCCTCGTCTTGTTTTCCTTTTGCTGTTTAACAAATTTACAGTTTGTTAACTACGAGTGCTTAAGTATTATGTTTGAGCCAAGTTTTCTTCATGTTCATTTCGCGTTTTGCATTTATGCAGTTGCAGTTGCGATTTGCAGTTGCAACTTCAGTTGGCAGTTGCAGTTGGTCGGCTTGGGCCCATTTCACTTTCGGTTAGATAACCGCTGGCCAGCGACAGGTGGGATAAATGGCGAATCGGGGGATTTGCCTACATAGGACTTGCCCATTTGGCCCAACTTTGTCATCGGAGAATTAACTGCCTTACCAACCATTGTTCGCCCGGCATTGTTAGCCTTAATTGTTTGGCGCGCTTACAAATGAACCGCTTCTGACATAGTGACAGTGAACTGTAGCCGAGAGGAGGGCCTAAAAGTTGACTTGCACCCATTTGTCGCAACATTAGATAATGGCTTGCCCTCGAGTTCGCTTTGTGTTGCTATTTTGGGAGTCGCGCTTTTGGAGTCTGCAGTTGAAGGCTTAGATCGGTGGGCAACGTGTTTGGGTTCAAGGTTGTTGCTCTCAATTTAGCCAGAAGTTAGGGATCATGTTTACTTCAGGTCAAGAATATGCAACGCTAATCAAGGGTTTTTATTGGATTCATAGATATATCACTTAAAATCTAATCAACTTACGTTTATTGAAAGCCTTGTTAATATTGTTTCCCCTATTTTCCTGTCGGTCTTAAATTTGGAAAATATTTTTTTTAACTAGACAAATATTTTTGAAAAAATAATAAACAGTTTATGACTGATAAAAAAGTTATTTTTTACAGCTTCTTATTACCAATAATATCTCAACCCAGAATGCAATTAGTGTTTTGGATGGCTTATTCTTTCGTTAGAATAAATAGTATAGGATTTTAGAATATGGCATTTAAGAGCTTAGAATAATACCGAAGCCAAATCTTGCTTCACTTTTTTCGATGCAGACTTTTCCATTAGCGATCCCCCTTAGCGAACACTCCATTTCAAGTTCGTTGCCTCAGTCTTTTGATTGGGCCATGTCAGAAAACGAAGTCAACGGTGCTGTTTTTTTTTTTTTGAGCAGTCGAACACGTTTATGCCACCGAACTTAATGAGCCGCATTGCAGTTTTCGGATTGCCACATGTGGCCCGCTGTCGATGATGCCGATGCCACTCGAAACGCATTGAACCCCAGACACTCGTTTATGGCCAAGAGGCTGTCATGAAGATGCCGACATTTGCTGCCGAAAGAAATATAAAATAAATTGTAGCACAAACAAAAAGAGCGGGAAAGAGAGGGCAACACTCTTAACCCCGCGACTAAGAGCGGGGCCAAAAAGACCCCAAAAAGCGCTCAAAATGCACCGGTGCCTCGGCTCTCCGGTGATTTCCTTAAATAAGCCGAGCCAGGTGATTTTCGAGCACAGTTCGAGCGCAGACGTTGCCGAGATATAAGCCGCAGCTGAAAATCGCCACAGAGATCGGGCGAATCGTCATCGAATCGGTGAAAGAAAGTGGAGAGTGAAATTTGTGTGTGTTCGCTCCAAACCGCTGACGCTGAGACGAATGCCGATGACAAAACAAACGTGAAGCGAAACGGTTCGAAATCGAAACTGAAAACGAAAAAGTCGAAAAGTGCGGCGGCCACCGAGTGCCAATTGCAAGTGGCCAAGTGAAGAAAGTTCAAAAATCAAATAAAATCCGAGGACGTCATTTGTAAAAGTGAATTTTGATCTTGATTAGCCGCCCAGCTAATCCAAGGCCCAATTTAAGCTAATCCCACGAAAAGCACAGCCGCTTGAAATGAAGGTAAGTCAAAGGATACCGCAGTGAAAGTTGATTCGAATACTGGACTAATTTGAGCGTACTTATCATGGAAAAACCTCCTTAGCCCCCCACTCAACATAACTATATCTCGTTGATGCAATTTCTTTTGGCAAACAAGTTCAAGTGCAAGGCATTCTGCAGCAAAACCCGTTTTATGTTGGCCACACATCGCTGACTTTATTAGCTAAGTCCCACAGAGCTGCGTGATGTCTATCGCATAAGTGACTTATAGAGATGCTTTTTAGTTACGCAACCCCAATGGATAACCCAAAAATCCCAATCGATGCTTCAGTGCACTCGAAAAGCTGGGGCACATCTCGAAGACCTTCAGTCGCTTGGAACCCTATTATGTCATGAGCCGCAAGAAGCGATGACCATTTGACCGAGTGTGAAGGTAAATGTCGTGCATAATTATTATGACAGACCTGCTGGCTTCTACTCGTCTGCCCATCACCGGGTTGCTTTCGAAAATCGTTAAGAAATTTGAATAGGGCTCAGGTGAAGCTATGCCAAACGGAAAAGAAGACGACAAGGCAATAAACGCGTCCGTAAACTGAACCTACCGCAATTTAGCAGTCAAAGTTGAGGTAGTTGGTAATATATATATATCTAAAAAAATATAACAATGTAGGCATTCTGCTCACTGATCTTTAAGCAATAATATTTAGTATGCTAATTGTTTGTGAACACGGAAAAAGAGAGCGAGTGTGTGTGAGAGCCACAAAGCCGGCAAATACAACACTTTCACTCTCAGACCAGACAAAATATTGGCCATCACAGTGAGCCAACAAAAAAAGAAAACAACAAACAGTGTCGACCACCTAACAAAAAACATGAAAAAAGCCAATCAAAGCGAAGAGCGCCTGGGATGAAAAAATGGCTTTGGCAAATATTGGCCAATAGTTCAATATGCCAAACGAATTCAAGCGAAATTGCATTCCGTTAATTACTCATCTGAACCATAAATAATAATAGTTTTTAGCTGCAATTAACTTTCAATTATTTTTATTGTTTTCTGCCACTGTTTCTTTTTGCTTATGCAATCCGCAAAACGAAGAACAATATTTGTATTGATTAATTAGTGCATTTGTATGCAGATTGCAATTGGCCAATTTTATTGGGCCCAGGGCCAAGGCAATTTATGCATTGTATAAGAAATCATAAAACATATTTGGCCAGTCATAATTGAGGTTGCGCCATGGCGGGGAGAAAGGCTGCCAATTTAATTAATATTTTTCGAGGCGGTTCCACTTAAATTTGGGTTAAATACAAAGAAAACAAATTTAAAACGCATTTGTCAAAAATATCAATAACGCTTATTGACCATTTCCCAACCAAATTCGATTCAACTTTAAGTTAATATTTCACATAATCTAGCTGTAAGTGGATTGCACAAATCGATGAAGAAATATAAGACCAACAAATGTTTCCTATCATTTCTCAAATATGTAATTCAATTTAAACACTTTATGATTGTTTAATAGAAGGAAATGGTGGTCTATCACGAACATTTATGGCGTTAAACAAAATCGTGGAAGATAGATATTATATATTTAATGGGATTTTCGGTGGTTGGCTTGTTCAGAAAATTGTATCAAAACTTCATAAAGAAAATTTTATAATTGTTTAATTTTTACTTTTTGTGTACCATTTTTTTATGAGCCTTCTGAAAAGTTTTCTATAATTATATAATTTTGTTAACGTCTATGTGTAGCTAAAAAGTGATTCAGTATCTTAATGAACATTAGTTTTATGCAGATAAAACATAGAAAGAATCTATAATATTATATACTATTAACAGTAACTTTCAATTAGGTTCCAATAATGCCCCCAAACTAAAATGCTTCCTTGAAGCATAAGCCTGAATATCAATTAGCGTATTGACAGTTTGGTGGAGCATGACATTTCTGCGAACGCCGCAAGTCAAAACAGAGACTTAGCCCCCTTTTGGCCAAATTGAGTATGACCATTATCCCCCCACTCGACCCCCTTCAATTAGCCAAGTTCGCTCAACTGCAAAACCGAGTAATAAGGGGGTAAGGATGGGGGGTTGGGGCTTCAGTGGGTTTGCATATCTGCCGAGCGAGGATTACGAGTTCCATTTGTATCGGCGGTAAGTGGCAGATTATGATTGCACATGGTGTGCGTGTGTGTGCGACAGTTGACAAATGAGTGCACAGATGTGGCAAGCGGGCAACAAAGTAACAAAAAAGCAATCGTGGTGCAACCACACATTTCGGCAATTGAATTTTCCTTGCTGTCTATGGCCATTGTTGCGGCTGTCACGTAAAATTCGTATAGATTCACAAAAGTATTGCGCAATTTACTGTCAGTTTTAGGATTGGTGATCCATTTTTGCATATTTTTAAAGTTATTAATGAATATATCCATAATCAGGTCTTCAGTCTGAGTATGCTGCTGGTGGTCGCCCTGCCTCTCATGTGCCACGCCCTTCCCGCCACCGACAAATCACTCTCACTGGAGGACACAGACCTGGACAATGAACCGGGTGAGAGTGTGAAGGAATCCCAGGTCCAAAAGCGCTCCGGCAGCTTCGACTATGTGGCCCATTTGAAATCCGGCCTGCTGTCCGGAATTGGCCAGGCCTCCGCCTCAATCGCCTCCGGCAGTTCCGGCGGAAGCAGCGGGGGCGGGGACAGCTACAAGTCCCACGAGATCGTTGTCCATGTAAGTTGAGAGCCACATTTGCACGACCTGATTTTCAGCCTTTTTTTATTTAAAATTAAAAATAAAATGTAAAGGAAATTTTTTGAAAAAATGGTCTACTCCAAAAAAAAAATTGTTTTATTAAATTTAGTTATAAAAAAAAAAATTTTTAAATTTAAAAAATGTACTTCAAATCGATGTAAACTTTCTTATATTCAGCGAAAATGTTAAAAAGGTTAAAGTTTAAAAAATCAGGTCATGACAATGGTTCATTAAATAGTCTTCCCATGAAACCAGCTAATCTCTCCTTCGTTTCCAGGGCAACTCGGTGGACTACGACCCGTGGTCGTTCAAGAAGTCCGTGCTGAACACCATCTTCCAGGCGGTCAAGGCCATCACCGGCGGGGTGACCGCACTCAAGGGTCAGCTGATCAAGGGCAGCGGCTACGCGTTGAGTGCGGGCGGCAATCTGGTGGCCGCCGGCGGAGACAAGGTCACCGATGTGGGCAAGTCGATCATCAACTCGGCGCACATCAACTCGCACACCTACGCCACTAGTCACTCCTCCGGCGGCGGCGGTCTCTTCGCCAAGCTGACCTCCTTGTCGGGCGCCTCCTCGGGCGGCAGCAGCGGTCACAAGACCGTATCCGCACCAGGACCAGTCCTGCATCACGAGAGTAAGTACACGCAGAGAAAATATACAGTACTCAGTACTTATATATAAGCTGATTAGACAATTATAAAATAAGAAGGTTGGAGAAAGCTACCAAATATTAAGAGAACTTATTTGCTTTTAAAATTAAAAGCCATCTAGTTTAAATAATAAATATTAATAAGTTTAATTGAAATATAATAAATATAATCCTGAATATTAAGTACTTAAACTAAATATTTAATTATATCAATTATAACAAAATTGTTCCTTTTGAAATTATATTATTATGTAAAAGGATTACCAGAAGTACCTTTTAAAAGCTATAAACATATTCATGCATTAGTTATATCGAAGTAACTCCTATCCCATAAAATCTTAAAATTATGCAAATTTATATAACCCATAAAAAAATGTAGATCAAGTTTAACTAATGCAGTTGCTCTGAATCAAAATTCAGCGATACATATCTAATTTCTCTTCGAAGATTGCGATTTTAAATAAATCAAGCGATTTAATTTTGTATAACTTTTGAACCCATATTTACCTCTCCTTGTAGTGCAACAGTCATTACTTTTCAATGGAAATTGAACTAGGTCGCGAAACTATTATTTTTATCACAATTTATATATTGTCCATTGTCCATTGGGCCGTGAAATCAAAACATATTGTCTTTCGATTACGTAATTCAGTTACTGAACTAGATGCATGACAATTAAGCCGCCTAATAACCAACCCAGCCGCACCTGGCCAAAACGGAAGAGGCAACTCCCGGCCACCAGCTCCGATTTGGCCGCATATCCAATGGCCAAATCGGAGCATGGAGCGTGCAATGAACCTGGCCGGCAACTTTCGTTTTCGCCAGCAACCCGTTTCCGTCGGCTTCTCTGCGTCTGCGTTCCATTTTGGCTACAATGTCTCCGCATTTGTCTCGTTGCAGCCATCACCACGTACGAGATACCCACGGGCCACGCCAGCTACGGCCCCCCCTCGAAGCCGCCCTCGTACAGCAGCGCCACCCACCAGTACCTTCCGCCGGTGGGCGGGGCCAGCTACAGCGGCGGAGCGCCCTTCAGCGTCAGCCACCAGGCGGCCTTCGAATCGCCGCCCAGCAATTACCTGCCATCGGCCTATGGACAAGATGGTGAGTAGATGGTTGCCGGGTTGGGAGAAAAATATAGAACATTTGGGGTCTGGTCCTATGTAAATAATCTCCACTGTACATACTCTGCCTTACTTTACTAACATAGGTGACTGTTTATTCAAAAAAATTAGTTATGCGTAAATACGTAATATATTGTATATACAAATTTGTAAATATTATATGAAAATCTTTAAAATCTTTGGAGACTTAAAAGTGTTATTCTGCATAAGATCAACATTTTTTCGTCTCTGGAGATAAGTATAAATAAATACTTAACTTAATATTTAAGGTAATTATAAGTTTATAAGTTATATGTTATTGATTTCAAAATTTTGTCTAAAAAATATTTAATTTCACACTTAAAATCGATCAACGTCAGTGGATATTGTAAATGTAAATATGTTATTTAAAAATATCCACAAGAGCATCCTCAAGATGGCAATGACAGGCGTTGGCTTGTCTCATCAGCTTGCAATCGCAAATCACTCAGTTTTATTTGCATACCCAACTGTCCCACCTCTACCCCCTACAACCCACCGCCCTTTTTTTTGCGGCCCTCATCTTATTTCCGCACGTAGCAAACAACGAGAAGAAAGTGAAAGCCTCCATCATCAGTTGCTCATAATTCCATGAAGACGAGGCACAAATCCCAGAGAGACATTGTAAACACTGTAAATATCAACAGCACCAGTCGAAATCTCTCCATGTCTGAACGTTATATCGCATGGGTAGGGTAGCTCCATTGGAACTTGTTCCATTGACACATTTCCTAGACTAAGTTTATTCGATTTTTTAACACATTGCGCAAGCGACCATTAATCGATTCATTGTACATAAAGGCATCTGAACATGTTTTAATAAATTATCACGTCATACATATTGTATATCCGTTAACAACGAATAGTGATTAAGCCAAGTGTACAGAGATATTAATGGAGCCATTTGCAGTGGCCACATGTCGCATACTTGATAAAAGTGCGCATACGTATTTAGTCAGTGGCCCATTAAAGAGTCTAGCGAAAGGCCTTCGATGAAACGAAGCGGCCTGTCGACTCTCCTCATTCAGCTAACCAAAACTAAAACCGGAATTCATCTGTGATCATCATGAAAATCATCCTGAAGGCAGCCAAAGACTGTACAAAATGTGTAAAGTAAACCAAATCATTTTGTATAAAATATAAGCTAAACTCATCTAACACAAAAAGCACACTAAGCAGAGAAAAATGTATTTATTTATTCTTATATTCTAATATTATTTTAAAACTGAGCAATACATTTTTCTCTGTGCAACCACACCACTCTTACATAAACAGACAAAACCAAGTGTAAATACCCAAACATAAAAACGCAAATATTTAATTTGGAAAATCTAATGAAATCTCACTCATTGCATACACACCTCGACAACAACAACTACAACCACTACATCACAACAAACCACCACATACACCCACTCAAAAAACAACAACCACAACAATCGGCAGCGACCAGTGCAAATAGCAATGACTTTAACATCTACGGACGCCACACCAAGTTGTCGGATGAGGAAGCTCGAAGGGCGGCTCTGCAGCTCCAGGAGATCCTCAGTTTGCTGCCCAATGGAAAAACCGAGTATACTGCCTCGAAAACCGTGGCTTTGGATACGAACTTACCCACGGGAACGGGTTTGGAACAGGCGGAGGTTTATAATAGCTATGGCATACCACTACCCAATAATCTGGGCACCTTGGAGTCCCTTTCGCACACGGAATCCATAACTGCTGCTTACAATCCGGCTTCAAAGAATCCAGCGGATGTTTACCACCAAATGGCCAAGCGACCATCCGCCGAGGAACTTTACATTCAGAAGCATCCCAATGAGGGCTACGACTATCCACCACCGGGTGCAGCTGCTCCACCACCACCACCACCGCCGCCAGTTGCTGGGGACTACCGGGTGGAGAACTACCATGCCAGCAAGAGTAGTGCCCTCAAGGATCTGACGCCCATTATAGCCGCCTTGGAGGTGGCCAAACGGAAGGGTAACAGTCATGGCAGCGGACCTGTGTACTCCATCGAGAAGCAGGTGCACAAGCAGTCACCGCACTTCCAATATCTACCGCCAGTGGTGCAAAAGTCCAAGTATATTTACTCTGCACCACCGCCATCGCACCAAGGACACCACCAAGGACACAGCGGTGGTTACAAGGTGCGCCGCCAGGTGGCGCCGGGTGGCAAGAAACGCACTTTCAGGCCGCAGGACTACGAGATACAGGATCCATTGATGTTCAACCGCCTGCTGGAGGTGTAAAACGGCTGTTGTCCTTAGCTTATAATCCTCTAAGTCATGTCCAGCATTTTTAACTATAACTTATTTATGTTATCTCGTTATCGCAATCGTTTAATCGTAATTAATTATTTATTATTGAGCTTCCCAGACAAAAAAGGCTGGCAATAAAGCGAGCCCCTGAAATTGCATCCGAAAATTGAAGCACAGCATGCTTAATCAAGTTTCCCAGCACCTCCAATCAATCACTCACTATATCTTCTCGCACTTTCCACTTTCCTGCGATGTTGCACCACCCCAAATAGAATCGGGAACCCTTTTCTCACCTCTCACCGATCTCTTTGCAGTCTACCATCAGTAGAGGACGATGAGGAAGCTGTGGACCACGCCCACTGTTCGTTTACAGCACTGTCCATCTCCACGTATCCTAGAGTTAGTCAAACCGTTCCTGCCTATTCCGAATCTATCTGCTGTCACTCCCTCTCATTCTATATTTACATTTCCGATCCGAAGAACTGCAGTTTGCATTGATTGAACTTCCCCATCTTAAGTTTAAGTATTTAAATTAAATAAATCGTTGAATACAAACTGTCTGGTTTTACTGTATATTTAGGAAATGGGATTCATTTATGGATGGTTGAAATCATATAACTCCGTGTACAAAAAAAATTAAGCCCAAAAGAATGCTTTAAAAAGGAGTAAACCTTATGTATAGTTCATGTAAAACAAGTTGAAACATAATGTTGCCTAAAATAAAACCGATAATTAAATGTTAAAAAATAATATTACAGTTTACCCAGTTCCAAAACACTTAATAACCTTTAAAAGTTAAATTAAGTAAATATTATTAGTAAAAAACTTTTTAGCTCGTTTATGAACTCGAAAATTTTGTTTAAAATATCTCCATTTAATTTCCAAGTTCACTCAAATCCCTTTGTTAAATACTAAAAAAATATATAGTTAGGGTGTTCAATTGCGTTGCAAAAGTGTAAAATTTGTAAGTTTGCCAGACAAAAATTGTGAACGACCTTTTTTCCAAAATCGTTGCAAGATATTGACGTATAATAAAAGTCGAACTTCCTATTTTTGGTATTGCTTGATGATTTTTGAGGAAGAAAGAAATGCAAGGGAGGCTTTGCCTAAAAATTGACAAATGAACCAAAAAATGGCCCCCTTTTTAGAAGTCCGCGATTTCTAAGGCGTTAAATGGCTGAGGACGGACATTAAAGTTGATTACTTTTATTATAGTCATTCTTATTTGGTTTCACCAAAAATTTGCTTAAACCGCGAGTTCTTCAGATTATTGGGTGGCCAACTTCTTGGTCAAGAATGTCATTTCCTTACCGTCTTATATAAGCAAGTCCTCAATTAAATATCAAAATAACCGAAAATAAAACCGCGAATTCTTTGGCGTATGGATGTTATATATGCATCGCTTAACAATAGCATTTACCAAGAAAAAAACATTGGTCGCCAAAAGTAGAGCAACAAAATCCACACGCGAATTCTTAAGCGTCAATCGGCTTTTAGGTTGACTCACCATAGACTCAAACCCGACTTTGTAGTATTTTTTTAGTATTTGAAACCTCTATTTTAAACCATTATTTCTACACAAGTACAACAGAATTGTATACATAGGCTGGGGTGTTGTAGGCCTTGCTAACTATTTTGTATGGAAATTGTTGTTGGAATTGCTTACACTTTTACACTTTTCAAACGTTTACAACGCATTTGAACACCCTAAGTAATTAAATCTCTTTACAAACTCATTTAATTTATTAATAGGGAATTTTTATTATCGCTTAGAAAATCTCAGGGACAGGGCACACCTGTGCGCTTAGGACCTAGAAGCAAGGAATCTCTGGGTTAATCAGGAGGATGGGGACTGCTGGGCGAACCACCTCTTCAGCTCCAGCTCAGTAGTAGCCGAAGGTGATGTCGTGCAGTGGCTGGGCATTTCCCTGGGGCAAGGCATAGTCCCGGGCTAATTGATCCAGTAATCCGGAGCCACCACCACCACCGCTGCGGGACTGTGGCTGCGGCTGTGGCTGGTAGCTCGGCTGCTGCTGTTGGACAGGACGAGCGAGGGGCTGCTGGGAGTGGGACTGACCGAAGCCCACGGGTTCCAGCAGCGGACGTCCTCCGGAGGCGGGAGCCAGGAATCCCTGAGCCCGGGCGCTGCTGGGAGCTGGTGAGGCGGGGGGCAGGGCGTAAACGGGACGGGAAATCCGCACATTCGAGGGACCATCGCCGAAGCTCTGGGATTGCGAGTAATCCGGTTCAGGGCGAGCGGGACGCTGCAGGGGTGAATATAGCACATCGGTGGTGCGCTGGGCGCCGGGAATCTGGAGTCTTGGCGGTGCCGGACCCACCGAAGCCTGGTGGTGTTGCTGAGGCTGCGGCAGCGGCTGATGCTGTGGCTGCGGCTGAGGTTGGGGTGCATATTGCACCCGACGTTGGGGCTCCTCTTCCTCCTCATACTGCACATACTGCGGCTGAGGCTGGGGCTGCGGGCGTGGCTGTGGGCGTGGCTGGGGACGCTGAATGCGCTAAGAAAATGTTAGTTATATCAAAACCTCAAATTGATTCAAATTTCCTTGCAACTTACATAGGGTTTCTGAGGACGCTGGGGCACTGGCTCATCTGCGTAGTCTGGTTCCTCCTTGGCTGTCTCATCGACCAGCGTGGGTGGTGCCACTGTGATGCCCTCGCCGGAAGGCTGGAAACCGTACTTGTTGGCTCCGTACTCCACCACTCTCACCTTTCCGGTTTCGTCCACATATCCGTACTTGCCCTTCACTTCACCGGTGGCCAACTTGGTCTCGATTTTGAAGGATCCATCGGCACCCTCATAGCCATAGGTGTAGGAGCCATCTTCATTGTGCCTGAGAAGGGAAGATTTGGATTGGATTTCATCAATAACTTTTGATGTAAGATGGCGACTTAGTAGTTAGTGTCATAATAAATCATATGATTTAGTTTCTTATAAAGAAGGTTTAAGGTACCCACTTGTTGATCTGCTTGAGGATGGCCACTGGATCGGCCCGAGGAGCTTCGGCTCGGGCAGGAGCGGCATTTGCTCGCAGGCGAATGGGAGCCGTCCTTGGTGTGTTCTCCTGGTAGTCCTGATAGTCCTGTGACCTCACCATACTCACACCCACTATGAGGCAGCCGACAAATAACACGCGTTGCATCTGTCATTCAAACCGAATCCATTTTAAAGTCAATTATATTTGTGGAAACAATAGGTAAATGGGAATAAGTCTGGCTAGTGAAATGGCAACCGGTTCGCTAATTGCAGCCTGTCCACCAGAAAGCTTGCGATTTCCACCTCTGCTGCCTCCCTGGCCAACGGAACACCTTGACAGTGCATCGGTGGCTGAGTGCTGCCAAGAATGCCAGACGGCGACGATGTCTAAAAAAGTCTTAAGTCAGACTGCCTTTCACTTTTCCGCCGGCCAATGACACCCTCAATGCCAAGCAGGAACCGATAGCCCGGATTCAGTTACACACACTCAAAAAAATATATTATACTTTAAAATATGTGTAACAAAATAATCTTTAAAGACCACAATGGTCTTACAAATATTTAAACAAATTAATAAATAAAAGCGTATACCTACAATTTATCAAAAATTCTAGACTTATTAAGAACTACATTTTAAATAAAAGTTTAGAGAAAATGATTTAAGTCATTGTCACTTTTGCCCAGAAGTGAAAGGACTGTGTTTTTGACAAACATCAGTTTTATGGAGTAAATTAACCCCCATTTTATTGACAATTAGACGGATTAAAATCTAAATTCAGCCACAATGCACTTTTACTCATATAACATAACCTACAGATCAATTTTCTGGTTGAACCATTCAAAACTGAAGAGTATTTTAAGGCGTTTTTTTTCCAAGTGCAGCATTCGCAGTGAAGTTGCATAAAGGCCTAGCCCAGCTGTAAGCCCAATCCCAGTGACACGCGATATGGCAGCTCAGCTAGATGGGCCTGGATGCGATTAATTGAATGCCCAGCAGACCCGTGGTGATGGCGTGGAGAAATGCTGCCGGGAACAAAAAGATGCAGCAGGGGTAATGCCAATTATCGTTGGCCAGCCCCATTGGACTCCCACACAGCGCACACATCGCAGCTGCAATTGGGTAATCCGGCAGCAAATTCGGGGGAGAGAAAAACCCAAAAGAGGCAGGCACACAAACAAATTATGTATGGGAAGCTGGGAAAAAGTTCCCACACTTGCCGAAATGTGTTGCAAGTATGCGACTGCAACTGCAACTGCAACTGCGGCAGCGATCAGATGCATTCGCGGCATGCAAATGCCAAAGAAATTTGCGGGAAATTACTGAATCAATGGGGGAAGCAAGTGACTATCCATGTTTGTCTAGGTATTAAAATTTCGTTATATCGCCTAATATTTGATTATAATGATGATTATGTAGTATTTAATTATAAAATTTATATTAAAGCCTATCAAAACACTTTTCTTTTCAAAATTTATATATTTTAACAAATCATTATTGCTTTAAAATATAATGTTTAAATAAAAAGCAAATTTAAGGAAGTGTAAATTGACCATTATAATAAATGTATTTTCGGAAAATTTACTTAAAATAGTGCATGCAAAACCTAACTCATATTTCATCATATTCAAAAGGTGTGCCAATTCAGCCTTTCTACCCAAAAAAGGCTTTCCCTTCAAAATCCCGTTAGATTAAGAATCTGGAGTACCATTCCTCTGAAAGAAAAAGCAGACTAGCGCCAATGTTCAGTGGAGGGAGCTATCAGCCAGCCTGACAACAGAGCAAACAAGCTTCGATTTCGATGGCCAGAATCGGAATCTGGTTTATTTGGCTCTTGCTCCTTTTTGGCATTTCGAACTATGGCTTTTTCTGGCCATTCCGTTTCGACCATTCCGCATGCCGAAACCTTTCACTATCTAGGCTCCAATGTGCCGCAGCCTTGGCGGTGGACAGGTGGACGGACAGGTAGTTAGATACAGGTACAGATACAGATACAGATACAGGTACGTATCTCTATTTCAATAGCCAAAGCGATACATCCAGGCCACGACATGCTCGGGGGACCCGGTGGCACCGAAAACCAGCCAGAAAACTGACCAAAAAGCTGACTGCCGCGTGTGAACTGAGCCAAAAGTTTGCCTTTGATATTTGAAGCAAGCTTGTTAGTGCAACGAGTGCTGATTGAAGTTCCTGCAACTACACTTTTTTCCTTTTATTTTTCTCAAGAAGCTGCGTCGTTCATAAATTATGTCAAAATCCAGTTACCAAATTGGGTGCCAAGTGGAGTGGATAATGGTATTGGTGGACTGGATCGTTGGATCGCTGGAAAATGTCGCTTGTAGCCAGCAAAGCTGAACAATTGCCATCGGGGCTGGGAGCAAATTAACGGTTCGCTCAATTTGCATAGCAAATTATGCGATATTTGCACAACAGTCGCCGCAATGGGCGATGACGTAAGCTTTACAGATCACTGGTACCTCCCCTCCATAGATCATGGGATCCTGAAGTAATATAGTCCACCCCTCATTTGGCAGCCACGCATTTAGATTGTCGAACGACCTTTGGTATTTACCAACCAACCCAGGCAACCAACCACCCACCGAACGCCCACTCACATACCGCTTTCATGTTGTTGAATTTGAATTGTATCCGCTGATTGGCTTTTGTGGGGCCAGCTATTTCGAATCGATTAAACCCTGAATGCAATCGCAAAAGGCCTTCGCTGGCAACACCCAGCTGAATATCGAGAGTGTCGACAACAAAGACACCAAAGCACTTTCAATTTCAATTCCAATTCCAAATCGAAATCCCCTAATGAACCGGGTTGACTATCTCGGGCAAATCGGCCAAATCTTCGGACTTCGAGTTCGTTGAGGAGATCGCGTGGAGTATTATTAACTTGGGACCGACGGCAACTGAGCCGCCCAGGTTGTTGTATTTCGCTTTATATACCGATCGCGGAAAACCTTTTTACCTCTCCCATATAACGGACCAAAGACCCCACATTCCCCCATCCCGCAGCTCCACTGAACCACCGAACCACTGAACAACACTAACGAGCCACAGCACCACAAAACTTCACCAACGAAAGGACGGAGAGCCAGCGTTTCTCTGGAGAAAAATATATAGAGAGATATTGAGATATAGAGAGAGAGGCTGCAGAGCTTGACCGAGCTTGAGACACAGACTTCACGGGAGTTCTCTCTGTGCTTTGGGGAGCTTTTCTTCGTTACTATCGCAGGAATATAGAAGAATGGCTATATAAGAAAATAATATAATTATAAGCTATAAATCAATTAAAGTCTCTGAAACCCAAATATATTCTACAAGTAACAAATAAAGGGTTAAAAAATAAAATAATATGAAATATAGATTAATGTACATATTTTTAATGATTTTTTTAACGTCCTTTGGTATGGGAAAGTCCTCAAAATCTATTAAATGAAAAATTTATTAAAAAGAAAAAGACAGAAGGAAATTCTATTATTATCACTTAAAGACATCTCTGTAGAATACAATTTAAATGTTCCTTTCAAAAGCTTAAACTCCACTCAACTGCTTCCGAAAAATTCCGCTTCGGTTGCCTCAGCAATTTCGAGTATTTCTCTGACCCAACAGCAATACGAATTAAATCACCCACTTGTTATCATTAAAAGCCAGGCAACAATTTAATAATAAATTTAACAAATTTAACAAATTACTTTCGAATTCGGTTCGGTACTCTTACTCTAACCCCGACCTTCCATACACCATGGCAACTATTACAGACCCCCAGACCCATTGGGATGTGGCCATCCACATCAACGGACAATTAATCAAAACTGTGAGGCCCATAAATTGTAAAAAATGAAGCAAAGTCGTCAGGCCGAGTGGCTAATGAATGAACGAGCCAACAAAGTGAAGTGAAGTGTTGCGAATTTGGCCGGTAATCGCCAATCCTCCTGACCAATTGGGAGGTCCCTTGGGACATGACCTTCAGAGGGCTTTTCTGTGATTTTTAACACACCCCACATTCAAACAAAAGATTAATTTTGTAGTATTACTTGTTCAATAAGCCTGCTAAACTACTTTTTAAATAAATAGAAAACAAAGTTTAAACAAAGCCTACAGCACTATTAATAAATCATGCAAAAAACCATTAACACCCAAAAGACCGGCGGAGAAATATTCAAAGAATTTATTGCCATGTTTTTTGTCTCTGGTTTAACAGTGCGTATGCTTGACGTCAAAGAATGTTACCTTATGACGGAATCAGAACCAGGCAACGTGTCACCTTTGAGAGTGTTAGTTCTGTAGCCACGCGAAATGGCCTTGCAGTAGTCATTCCGTTGGAATTAATGACACACCACGAGTAGCACTCCGTTACTGCTGAAAAAGACCACATGGACAAGACAAGGCAGCAATGCAACCCGCAGCGGGATGTGGTGACAGTTCAGCTTAGTTCAGTTCAAAAACTGGTTAGCCACTGCACCACATACCAGACCAGGAAACCGTCAACGATTGTCTCTACCCCCCAAGACCCCCTCGTTGTTTTTGTTTGCCTCCTTCGAGTGCCGCCCATGACGCAGGGCGATTTCCAGTCTTCAAGTGCGTGCGATTGTTATTCAGCTTGTCTGCCTTCATTCCCCTGAATACATCACTTTAAAAACTAGTTTCTGTCCGGCTTTTGTCCGTGGGAATCGGACTGGGGGCAAATGGGCGTGCACCTGAACTTGCGAGCATGCGTAGACGCACTGGCATGATCAAGGTCGAAAGAGTTCGCGAAAAATATATCGGAAAAATACCATCGAATGGGAAATACTCTTAAAAATATGGAATTAAATAACGATATGGAAAGAATATGCTCTAAATAATATTTAAGCTGTTTTGTCAAGTATAATATATTTTTCTAAAATTAGTAAGTATTTAAAAATAATCAACTTAACATAACTCACTTTTTTTAGGGGTCATTATTGAAATATATAGTTTTAAAGTTTCTACTGTAATTTTGCCACCTATACTTTATTTATTCAGCTTACAAACACTCCTTTTGACATTGCTACAAAAGTATTCCATTCAATAGCAAGGAAGTGCTAAGGGAATCGGAGAATTGGAAAGGACTCGACTTATGGCACGCCAACGCATTTTTGAATGGCGACCATAACAATCTCATGCTTACGAATCTTTTGCCTCCTCGGCTGCTGCTGAAAATGTAGTAAATGTAGTAAGTGCAGCAGCTGTTCACAATTCAGCCATAACAAAGCAGACAATTTTTCAGGAAATTCTTGAGTCATGCCAACGCCCAAGCAGCAGCAACAGCAGCAGACCAGTTTCGCAGTTTTGCTCTGCAAATTATATAAACGCTGAAAATATACAAATAATTCCAAACTTGTAATGTGTGTTTGTGCATTGCTTTTTAAGAGGTGCAGTCTGGACTTGATTCTTCGTTGGCTGCTGCCAGCAAAACGTTTTACATTTTTGACTTGGCTAACTGGCATAGTGGTAAGAAAATATAAATAAAGTTAAAAGTGCGAATAATTTATTAAAAAACATAATTATTTTAACAGAATTATTTTAAAAGAAAAATTAATTACATTTTTAATTTTTATTTAAGAGCATTTTACGAAAAATAATCATTAAATAATACAATATTATTTTTAAAAACAGTTGATCACATATTTTAATTAAATCATTAAACCTTTAATAAATCATGTCTATATAAAAATATTTTCAAGCACAATCATCAAGATTGGTTTGAATTCAAAATTAGGTTTGCATTTTTAAGAAACTGCTAATCACATTTTTTAATTAAATCAAAAAGCCTTTAATAAATTTGATCTATATTCAATTAAATTACCTAATTAAAAGCTCATTAAACCTAACGAACAGATAAGTACCTCGGTGATTTGACCTCCCTGTCTGCCTTCTGTGCGGAGGGTGACTTCCAATTATCCAACAAGCCTTAAACCACTGCCTCCAAGTACTCCGTAGTCCACACACCCAAAAGACAAAGGCAGTGGTTCCAGCACCCAGCACATAGACCATAGACCATAGACCATGCTTATAGCCAATAGCTTATGGCCAACTGGTCGGCCGTTGGTGGCAGTGCATTTGAAAGTGGTTTGGGGCCAGCACATTGCATAAGTGCACCAAATTCCACTCAACGGCAAATCCACTTTGGTTTTCTATCTGAATCGGCCACAGTACTCGGTTTTTTTTTGTTTTTGCCCGATCATTCTGTGTTGACGTAATGGCCTAACGATTATTGGCCACTTGCTGGGCTCTTTGCCTTTATTTCTTTGGCTTGATTTTGCTACAATTTCAATTGCGGGGCGGCTTAATTGAAGCGGAACCTGGTAGTTGGCCAAATTGAATGCCAAAACAGATATTTGAAATACTTCTGAGCACTGAGAATAATTAGGGAGCAAGAACGTTAAGCAACATTAATTAGTTTATTAGCTTAGTTAAGCTCCAAATATCAAAACAACTTAAAATATAAAAACCGAAATTCGGAAATAGTTCTTAAATCTTGTGAATTTATTAAAAATAATTTTTTTAATTTTTTCTACAATATTTTGATTTTTGAACCTGGTTTTATTTTTTCGAATTTTAAAACCCTTTGATTTCAAAACACTTTTTCTTTCTCTGTAAACGCTTCAGGTCTCGAAACTCGATTTATTACACACATACAAGAACATATATATAAACAGTGTACATATTAATAGATATATGTGGGTTGTGCGGAGTGACTGATTTTTTTGGCAGTAACAAGTTGACATTGTCCTCGGACACTTCAGTCGCTGACTCTCTGGCCCAACTCTAAGGTGATTCCCCCCGATCCCCGATCCAAAGTGATCCTTCCTACTTCCGGCCCGTATAGTCGATGCTATAGGATCCCGTGTAGAGGTTCAGGTTCCTCAGAGAGGGATGATGTTGCTGGGGTAATCCCTGATAAGGTTGTTGCTGCTGGGGATTGTAGTAGTTGTTCTGTGGCTGAGGAGGCTGATAGTAACGGGGCTGCGGTGCCGGGGGACTGTAGTACTGGGGTGTGGGATTATAGTAGGGCCTTTGGGGTGCGGGCTGCTGAGGGGCTGGGGCATACTGCTGCTGCTGCTGGCCACGTCCAAAATCGCTCAAACTGAATTTACTGGCCGGCGACAAGGGGCGATTGAACTTCTGATCCTTGTAGTACACCGCAGGATCCTCGCGATACTGACCATCGTCCAGTTCATTGGGTCCCAGGGGGTAGGGATTACTGTTGGTCAGCGTGGGTGGTGGCACATTGATGTGGCTGCCAGCGGGCTCAAACCCGCGCTTACTGGCTCCGTACTCAATCTCCCTCACCTTGCCCTGATCATCCACATAGCCGTACTTGCCATAGACCTCTCCATTGGCATACTTGGTCTCGATCTTGAAGCTCTTGTCCGCCGCCTCGTAGCCGTAGGTGTAGGATCCATCGTCGTTGTGCTTGTCGATCTGCTTGAGAATGGGCACCGGAGTGGTGTAGTCCTGATGTTGCGCATACGCACAGTGGGCCGCCAGCAGCAGAAGAGCCACACTCAAAGGCTGCAAAAGCGAGAAACAAAGATTTAAAACAAAGACCAAAATCATTTGCATATCATATCTCTTAATCACTATTTCCAGACGCACCCAGCAATTACAAGTGAACTTTACTTCGGCTTGCGTTAAGTGCCTTAATTAGTTGCTCTGATTATCACTGCGCAAACATTCACTCAAGGACATGGCTGAGTAATAAACCAGCAATTAAGTTACTTTTTATCATAGACACTGCTGATCTGATCAAACCGGTTGGCTAAATTGCATTCTAAAAATGCTCACTGCGCATATTCTGAAAACACCTTTCGCATATCTTATTTATGAATATCGAGTATTTTTTGGGATGTCACCCACACTTTTCAACGACCTTGCTGCATCTTACCAATTTCATAGTTCCGCCAAGTTTAGAACCAAACAAAATCAATGCCGAACCGTTTTCACCAATCTCTCAATAAGTAAATGCACTGCCAAAATGGAAAATTCGCTCTGCACTTGCACTCGAGACTCTGCGAATCGAAACGACAAACTCAAAAGAAAATCAGGGCGTGCAACGCTTTTTATACCACAAGCAACATTTTGCAAAAGCGGGCCAAGAGGGGGAAATAAAAATAAAACGAAACAAAAACAACCATGGCAGAAACTAAAGCTTCGAGCTGAAGTCGAGCCGAAGTCTCGGGATCTCTGGCGATCAGCTGCGATCAGAAACCGAACACCCGAACTCCCATTCCGAATCGATACCACCAATACGATCCGAGAACCGATTCGTTTTTCTGCTTGGAATGCAGCATAGAAATCGAAAGCAGCCAGCTGGGGCGTGAGTACAGTACATGAACGATATGCCCACTCACTCACTCACCTCTACGGGTAATTTCCAAGCAGGTTGTTAACGTCGTCTACTCGAATTCTTGGTTAGCAATTTATGCTTCCAGACCGCACCACTCACGCATACGCAATGAGATTAGAGAATCAGTAGTGATGAGAACGAGGTACTTTATCTAGGTACTGTTGGGGATATACAAAAATCTAAAAAAATATTAAGCATTATTAAAGAGGTTAGTCTGATTTTTCTAAAATTTATCATTTGTACCTCAGGATAACTTTACTTGAAGTCAAAAATCTATTAACACTTTTTTGATAGCCTTGGAAATATTTTCCTCTAGAAAAAGGGTAACACTTCATTTTAAAATTGTAAAAATCGTTTAAAACTTATTCATATATAATATTATGTGCACTAAAAAGTACCTTTGCCAACACTGAAAACCACAATCGAGAAAAGAACAAAATGCGAATATTGAAAGGTGCGGAAGTGTGTTGCACTTGTTAGGCATTCCAATTATGCAAGATAATTCCCCCTCAGCTGCTAATCGATTGCATTTACCTGGCCAGACACCTTGTTTTCCCAGCTAAAATGCAATAACCAATAGCAATCTGCAACCACAACAAGCAATTTGACTGCGGATTTGGCCATTTCTCCTGGCCTGTCAAAATTCACACTTGAAGTTGAGGAAAAGAAAGCAATACAACAAACTTAAATGCTGGTATACTGACCTAGTCAACACTTTGGCTAAGAAAACTGGTTGCTGTTATTACGTCAAAGTCTTGCCGAAAATAGGCGATGATTTTTGGCTAGTTTTTTATGATTTTTGTATGAGTTAATTTAGTTAGAAATGAGAGACTTGAGATTTAGATTTATAGGAAAAAGATAAACAAAATATTTAAATCTGCTTATATATTTAAATACAACCAGTAAGGTTAGTTTAAAAAAGAATAATCAACTCATCCAATTTATTCAACACAGTCCCCGAACCACAATCAAAACAGCTTCAATTATCCACCTACATTAGATTATTTTATTTATTTCAACACTTTGGGGGATTTTAGATTTTATGACGCTTATACAGCTATAATCACATTTTGTACACAGCCAAAAATATTGGCCAATATCAATATAAATTTAATTTACATTTACAAAAATAGTTCATAATGCTTCGCTCGTAATAATAACAAATATTATTCCGAAAACCGAAAATGAAGAAAATATGTAAATTCAATGTTTCCAAATTTGCTTTCATACATAATTAATTTATTTTCTGTGTATCTCTGTATATCAAGTAAACACAAAACCACGAGTTCGTTAAACCAAGAACCGCAGACCTTGGTCATGGTTGCACGCAGATAAATATATGTACATTTGTTTGGCTTCTTTTCTTCACTTAAGTTTATGAATCTATGCAGAAGGTACTTTTGAAAAGTTCTGCCTATGATTTATTTAATTACATTTTCTGAGAGGAGATCTATAAAGCCTCATAAATCCGTCAGCATTCGGTTTGCAGTCGTCACAGAGAGCTGACAATTTTTAATGGTCTTGTAGAACCAGTTCAACTCCAGCGAAAGTGAGCTAATCGCTGGCTAGAATATATAGATAAGTATCTAGATATACGTATATATAAAGGCAGTTATATGGAATCTCTGCTTCTTACAACTGGAAATAGAGTCAGCGCCGAGGCAAAGGCTAAGTAATATATGTCAAGTTTAATGCATTTTCGGGCTAGGGTATCGTATCAGATGACTCGAACGAATTAGGCACCCTGTACGACCACAACAAGTCTAAGGCGGACAAACTTGTTTACTTACTAATTGTACCGAAAAAACAGAGCAGGAATAAATAAAATAAATATATAACACAGCAAAACAAAGAAATGATTTAGAAAAGTTGTACATTTAAGCAGTTCGTTTCGAATAAAATTACCAGAGACCGGACAGAATCGTCATTTAAATCAGTGCCCTCAAAGCAAACAGTTCTAGTCATCAAATATATATTTTGGAATAAAATCAACAAAATGCTCATAAAAGTAGCCAAGTTCCTGAGCCTTTTTTCGGTGTTTCTGGCAGCAGTTGAAGCTAAATATTTGTCTGAGAAACGTAAGAAAAACTAAGAATTGAAAAGGAACGGCTTAAATAGAAGCTAAAATGGTTTTAGAAAATAATCATGTGCTAATTCATTTGAAGAAGAATTATTTTAATATATATTTTAAATATTGTGGAATGTAAAAATCTTAAAATCTTATTTTTTACATTTCTTTCTTGTAGCCGACTTCCTACATCCTTGCATTGTGGGCGATTCCAGCTTTAATGGCTGTCTAACCAGCAATTTCCAGACTTTCTTCCGTCAGTGGAAGGATGGGATTCCTGGCAACAATGCCGTGGGATCCTTCGATCCCCTCTACATAAAGAGAGTGAAATTCGCGCAGGATGCAAACAGGGCTATTGCCATTAATGCCGATCTGAAGGAGGTCTATGTGGCAGGTGCTGGTCAAGCGGTGGTTAAGGAAGCCAGGTGAGGGTTAAATCAAATATTTTATAATTCCCGAAGATATTTATTTTTATAAACTCCTTAGCTGGAACCCCAATCACTATGTGGCCAAGGCTTTGATCAGCGTTCCCAAGTTGCGTTTTAATTTCGAGTATAAAGTCAAAGGACATGTGGTGGCCCTTAATCTCAATGGTCATGGCAACGGTTATTTTGAAGCGGGTAAGAAATTATTAAAAAAAAATGTATAAAAATAATCAAAAAATCAATTAAATTCAGAAAATGCTCTGATTTATCTGGAATTGGCCGTGAAACCGTTGTCCACCGCGGAGGGCGTTTTCGCCGATGTGCAGAATGTTAAGGTCAATTTCCGCGAGATAAAGCAATTCCGCATCAAGCTGGAGAATCTCTTTGGCGGCAACAAGGATCTGGAGGACACCGCGCACACTCTTTTCAACGAGAACTGGCGCGATTTCTACGAGGTTCTGCGTCCCGCAGTGGAGCAAACTGTAAGCGGAGTGCTGCTGGATCGATTCAAGAAGACGTTTGTCTATGTGCCAGCCACCTACTTGATTAAAGACTTCCATTAAGACATAGACAGGCGGATACTTACCTGTGCTTACAATTTTATTTTAACTATGTTCTTGTGATCTATATTCATGTCGATATTAAATAGGATGCGAACAAACTAATAAAAACATTATGCAAAAAATTCAATCGTAACTGTTGTATAAAATCATATTCTTAAATTTTTAGACCTAATCATTTTTGGTTCATGCTTTTTAAGATATTTTGGTGTGTGTCATTTTATTATTATTGTTAGTGGTGTTTTGGATTCCCATTTAATTATTTAGATATTATTTTTTTGAAATTATTATACCCGTTACTCGTAGAGTAAAAGGGTATATTGTATTCGTGCAAAAGTATGTAACAGCTAGAAGGAAGCGTTTCCGACCCCATAAAGTATATATATTCTTGATCAGGATCACTAGCCGAGTCGATCTAGCCATGTCCGTCTGTCCGTCTGTCCGTCTGTCTGTCTGTCTGTCCGTCTGTCTGTATGAACGCTGAGATCTCGGAAACTATAAAAGCTAGAAGATTGGCGTTTTGCATGCAGATTCTAGGAGTTCCTACGCAGCGCAAGTTTATTTTAAAAAGGTGCCACGCCCCCTCTAACGCCCACAATCGCTTATATACGATTTTAAAAATTTCAATATTTCGGAAAAGTAAAAATGCAGTTTTATTGTGTTTATCAATACCTATCGAAATGTAGAAGAAATTTTTCAAATCGGACCATTCGTTAAAAAGTTATTCGTGTTCAAAGTTTCTATCTCCATCTCCCTCGCACTCCCTTTACCTGAGTAACGGGTATCTGATTGTCGGGGCACCCGACTATAGCGTTCTCTCTTGTTTTTTTATTGAAATCTTCTTCCCAGCAAAACCTATTTTGTTCAACTCTCATTTAATTTGTCTATCTGTATCTACATTTTGAGAAAAAGAATAATTTGTATTTGTCAGGAAATAAGGGAAATAAAATATAATTAAATTAAGCAAAATGAGTCGCACTTGGCCCCGGCATCGTTAAGCTGCTGTAAGTCGTTACCATATTTGAGAGCTCGGATCTCGGATTTTGAATCTCGAATCGCGGATCTTGGCAGTTGAGAATAAAACGCCGGCCCACAGCCATCCGGCGGCTAGTCGGTTCCACAGCGTGACACCGTTTGATGTGACTGAGCAGCGGCTGCCACAGTCGCAGATTCATTTACTAGTTTACTTAGATACCTAACTACTTAATTATTAGGCACTTGCTAGTACGGCAGCATGAACAGCACGCGCCACGGCCGTAGGTCGTTTGTCACCTGGGGTGGACTAATGGCAATCTTGTGCCTGAACGAGATTGCCTTGCTTTCAGCTGTTGCCTACTACACAGAGAAGCGTAAGTGTATATTCCCTTATATCAAAGATCTTTCCTGAGTGAACCCAAAACAAATCCCCAGCTGCCTTTCTGCCATCTTGTCGGATTTACGAACCCGGGTTCACCAAATGCTCTACGAACAGCATCCAGAAGCTTCTCGATCAGCTGAACATTGGAATACCCGAGGTGCAGGAGCGTTTCGGACCCTTTGATCCGATGCGAGTGAGGGATATAGTCTTCAAGCAGGATAACAACGAAGTGGCCACCATCAGAGCCAATCTAACTGAGCTGGTGGTCAAGGGTTTTGCCAATACAAAGGTCAAGGAGAGTCGGTAAGTACGAAATATATTAAAATGATACAGGGAAAAACCATTTAATTTCAATAGTAACAACGTGTTAAAATATCTTATTAACCTGTTTAATGGTCGTTAGAATTTTAATTATATTGAAGTATAATCTCTGATGTATATATTTAAGTACCTATATATTTTCTTAATATCCTAATAATTTCCATTCATTTTTCACGCAGTGTCAGCAAGAAAGACTTTGGCTGGCAGACCAAAATATTTCTGCCGAAAATGAGACTGGATGGCAAGTATGAAATGGCTGGAAGAATACTACTTATACCGCTTAGTGGATCTGGCAAAATATTCATCGAAATCGGTAATTAAAGATTGAAATTAAAACAATGGTCTTTTTGCTGATTACTAATGAATTACCTACACGTACTCATTTCCACAGATGATCTTGACATTCTGCTACTAACCAAAACCCGTCTGTATGAGAAGGGCGGCTTCACCTTCGACAATGTGACCGCTGTGCGTGTGCAACTCAATTTGACTAAGGTGCGAACTTACCTGGATAATTTATTCAACGGCCGCAGCAAGGAGGTCGAGCGCAGTACCAATGAATTCTTCAACGAGAACTGGCGTGATTTTTATGAAGCCCTAAAACCACTGATCGTTGAGACGGTGGAAAATATTCTCTATGACGTTATGTCAACGGTTTTCCACCTTATCCCGGCCAACTTTTTTGTTGAAGATATACCAACGCCTCAACAACTATATGGTCCCAAAGAAGCCGTTGGTAAGAAGAATAGTTGAGTGATATAAATTGCGGTTAAGCCACAGAAGCCTTTGGAATTCCATTGTGCTAAAGAAATAAATTCCAGAAAATTTTTCGATTTATTCATACATATATTCTTTTTCTGATATAAACTTTATCAAATAATGAGTAGGTATATTGGTGGAATGCAGTTGAAGATCAGGCTCGAATTATATCCGCTCTTTGGGGCAAGAAATAGACGCCAAGTTGTTGTTCTGTAAAAATTAAAAGGTTAAATATGGTGAAACAACTTTTTTTATAATTTATGGTATACCATTCTTGCCCACGTAATAGGATCGTTTCTTGAAGATATACATCATTATCATGGCGATCGTCACGGCCAAAATGAGAGCTACCAAAGCAATGGTAATAAATATCCATTTAAAGTGCTTAATTGTATCACCCTTGGGGCCGTTTGACCCCCATTCCTCGAAAGAATTCACAGATTGGCAAAGATAGCCATCTACTGGACTCGCGTCATCGAAACAGGCACATGTCCCTGGGGCTTCACAGTGTCCGTTTATACACTCGGGGTCGCAAATGGGGATGCAGAAAAGACTTCGATTATCATCTTTAACGCGTTGTAGCTTGTAATTATCCTCGCACGAGCATATTCCTTCACGGCAGGTTCCATTCCGGCAGGTCTGGTAGCAATCTTCGTCGATAAGCACTTTCTGTTCAGGCAGGCAAATGTTCGATACTTCGGAATGGATAAAGCCCTCGTCGCACTCGCAAACACCTGGAGAAATGCAGAATCCATTCGCACATCCATCTATGCAAACTGAGCCACACCGGTTCTCACTATCCATTTCGTATCCATCACTGCAGGAACACTTTTCCGGCGAAGCACAAAATCCGTTCTTACATCCACCTGTACAAACTGGAACACACCTATTCTCACCATCCATTATGTATCCTTTATTGCACGAACACTTTTCAGGAGAATCACAGATTCCGTTCTCACATCCGTTGGAGCAAACTGGTGCACAACTGCTATCCGTTTCCTTACTGTATCCTTCATTGCAGGAGCACTTTTCCGGCGAAGTACAAAATCCGTTCTTACATCCATCTGTACAAACCGGAACACACCTGTTCTCATTATCCATTAAGTATCCTTTATTGCACGAACACTTTTCAGGAGAATCACAGATTCCGTTCTCACATCCGTTGGAGCAAACTGGTGCACAACTGCTATCCGTTTCCTTGCTGTATCCTTCATTGCAGGAACACTTTCCCGGCGAAGAACAAAATCCGTTCTCACATCCCTTCGAGCAAACTGGGGCACAACTGCTATCCGTTTCCTTGCTGTATCCTTCATTGCAGGAACACTTTTCTGGCGAAGCACAAAATCCGTTCTCACATCCACCTGTACAAACTGGAACACACCTGTTCTCACTATCCATTATGTATCCTTTATTGCACGAACACTTTTCAGGAGATTCACAGATTCCGTTCTCACATCCCTTCGAGCAAACTGGTGCACAACTGCTATCCGTTTCCTTGCTGTATCCTTCATTGCAGGAACACTTTTCTGGCGAAGAACAAAATCCGTTCTCACATCCCTTCGAGCAAACTGGGGCACAACTGCTATCCGTTTCCTTGCTGTGTCCTTCATTGCAGGAACACTTTTCTGGCGAAGCACAAAATCCGTTCTCACATCCACCTGTACAAACTGGAACACACCTGTTCTCACCATCCATTATGTATCCTTTATTGCACGAACACTTTTCAGGAGAATCACAGATTCCGTTCTCACATCCGTTGGAGCAAACTGGTGCACAACTGCTATCCGTTTCCTTGCTGTATCCTTCATTGCAGGAACACTTTCCCGGCGAAGAACAAAATCCGTTCTCACATCCCTTCGAGCAAACTGGGGCACAACTGCTATCCGTTTCCTTGCTGTATCCTTCATTGCAGGAACACTTATCTGGCGAAGCACAAAATCCGTTCTCACATCCACCTGTACAAACTGGAACACACCTGCTCTCACCATCCATTATGTATCCTTTATTGCACGAACACTTTTCAGGAGAATCACAGATTCCGTTCTCACATCCCTTCGAGCAAACTGGTGCACAACTGGTATCCGTTTCCTTGCTGTATCCTTCATTGCAGGAACACTTTTCTGGCGAAGCACAAAATCCGTTCTCACATCCACCTGTACAAACTGGAACACACCTGTTCTCACCATCCATTATGTATCCTTTATTGCACGAACACTTTTCAGGAGAATCACAGATTCCGTTCTCACATCCCTTCGAACAAACTGGTGTACAACTGCTATTCGTTTCCTCGCTGTATCCTTCATTGCAGGAACACTTTTCCGGCGAAGCACAAAATCCGTTCCTACATCCATCTGTACAAACCGGAACACACCTGTTCTCATTATCCATTAAGTATCCTTTATTGCACGAACACTTTTCAGGAGCATCACAGATTCCGTTCTCACATCCCTTCGAACAAACTGGTGTACAACTGCTATTCGTTTCCTTGCTGTATCCTTCATTGCAGGAACACTTATCTGGCGAAGCACAAAATCCGTTCTCACATCCACCTGTACAAACTGGAACACACCTGTTCTCATTATCCATTAAGTATCCTTTATTGCACGAACACTTTTCAGGAGAATCACAGATTCCGTTCTCACATCCCTTCGAGCAAACTGGTGCACAACTGGTATCCGTTTCCTTGCTGTATCCTTCATTGCAGGAACACTTTTCTGGCGAAGCACAAAATCCGTTCTCACATCCTCCTGTACAAACTGGAACACACCTGTTCTCACCATCCATTATGTATCCTTTATTGCACGAACACTTTTCAGGAGAATCACAGATTCCGTTCTCACATCCCTTCGAGCAAACTGGTGCACAACTGGTATCCGTTTCCTTGCTGTATCCTTCATTGCAGGAACACTTTTCTGGCGAAGCACAAAATCCGTTCTCACATCCACCTGTACAAACTGGAACACACCTGTTCTCACTATCCATTATGTATCCTTTATTGCACGAACACTTTTCAGGAGCATCACAGATTCCGTTCTCACATCCCTTCGAACAAACTGGTGTACAACTACTATTCGTTTCCTTGCTGTATCCTTCATTGCAGGAACACTTTTCCGGCGAATCACAAAATCCGTTCTCACATCCACCTTGGCATTCTGGGACACACTTGTTCCCTAACTTAACGTATCCCTCGTTGCAGGAACATTCGCCGGGCGCCACACAGGATCCGTTCTCACAACTATCCTCGCAAACTGGACTGCAGACACCTTTAACTTTGCTGTATCCCGCGTTGCAGGTGCACACATTGGGCGCCACGCAGACTCCGTTCTGGCAAGCCTTGCAATTGGCCACGCAGACATTCTCCCCGATTTTCGTATAGTCCTTCCAACATTCACAGACATCCGGTGCCGTACAATCTCCGTTGACACATTCCTCCTCGCAGATGGGAGCACAGTTCTTATCGGCATCCTTGCGATAGAATTTATTGCACTCACAGACATCGGGAGCTCGGCAAATTCCGTTTTTGCAGTCATTTTTGCAGACCGGTTGACATGCAAAGGATTTCGAGTTTAGCTTGGGAATGTAGCCCGGGTTGCACTGGCAACGATTGGGAGCTGCGCAAAAGCCATTGTTAAGCTTGCAGTTATCATTACAGGTGGGAAGGCACTCCTGGGTGGTGGCGTTCAGCGTGTATCCCTGGTTGCACTTGCACTTGTTGGGCGAAGTGCAGCTGCCATTGCGACAGCTACTGGGACAATGGGGCACACAGTTGCCGGTCTTAGTGTCCAGTTTGTGTCCGTTTGTGCAAAGACAACTGCCAGGCGATTGACAGATTCCTTTTTCGCAGCCTTTGCAGGAGGGCATACAACTATAAGAATTAAATAGATTATTAGAGAAGAAAAATAAATTATTTTTTTTATTTTATGCAAACATAAATTATTTTTAAGGAGACTTTTTAATTTTCAGTTTTAATTTTTTTTAATTTAAATAATTATACTCCATGAGTTTATGAATGAGATTTCTGATCCGTTTCGTCTCAATCGTAATCACTAATTTCTTATCAACTTGCAAATGAATTCAATAAAGTGCAGCAAATCATTAAGCTTATAATAACACATTTTAATCTTATTTTTTCGTTTTTATTTTTGCTTTGTTATTTCTCACATCCGCTTCAAATCGCTTTAAGTAGAATCCAATAATATCACAAATTTGTAAGGTCTTGCTATCTACATTTTATGCTTTTTGTTAAAACATTTGCATTTCCAATCGCATTTAGAAATAGGTCGATTTAATCACTAATAGATAACTATGAAAATTAAATATATATTTGTATCACTTTGCGGTTTTTGTCACCTTAGGTATTTTTATACCCGTTACTCGTAGAGTAAAAGGGTATATTGTATTCGTGCAAAAGTATGTATAAGGTAGAAGGAAGCGTTTCCGACCCTATAAAATTTATATACTTGATCAGGGTCAATAGCCAAGTCGATATAGCCATGTGTGTCTGTCCGTCCGGATGAACGCTGAGATCTCGGAAACTACAAAAGCCAGAAGGTTGGGATTAAGCACACATATTCTTGGGCTTCCTACGCAGCGCAAGATTATTTCATCCGAGCGCCACGCCCACTCGTACGCCCACAGTCGCTTTAAAGGACTTTTAAAGAAGCCTGGCGCCCACATCTTTATAGATTTTGAAAAAGTTTAAATGCCATTTTGCTGTGCTAAATAATTAAAATAAAATTTTAAAATTGGACAATCAATTGGTTATGATCAAAAAATAAAACGGCCACTAGATGGCGCTGACGACTGCAATTCTCCATCTCCCTCGCACTCCCTCTAGCTGAGTAACGGGTATCTGATAGTCGAAATACTCGACAATAGCGTTCTCTTGTTATTTTGGTGTTGGATCACATTACTTACTAGTTAGATGGTTCTTTGTTGAGGTTGGCATAGCCTCTCCAGCAGGTACACACATTTGGTTTCGTGCATGTTCCACTTCTGCAGTTTACCCTGCATATTGGATTGCACTTCAGTTGTTTGCCCGGAGCTCTTTTGTAGTTCGGGCAGCACCCCTTCACTATTTCTTGCTAATGGCGCAAATACACAAACGACACAATTTATTTAGAATTCGGAACTCCGATAATCCGCATACCTTGCGTTTTCCTTTGTCAGTCCTAGTACGGGCAACATTACAGATCTGGGCCACTACAAGTCCGCAGAGCAAATAAAAAATTACTATTTTAAATATCCACATGGTCTCTTCAAGTAATCAACTTATTCCGATCCATTTCAAAATAAAACTAAAGAGGCCTCTGCAAAATTTTTTTCGCAAATGCTCCCATGCTCCCTTACATTCACAAGTACATATTTACGAGATACAGTAAAACTTCAATAGCTGGAACCACCATTTGCATATAGAAACTTATTACAATATTTAAGTCGAACAAAAAAAAAATGAACATTTCTTAATGCATGATTAAAGTAATAAATTAAAAGCTTGGTAATTTAATTTCATTTTAAATCCTCAAATATTTCTTTTTAGAAAAGTTCAAGATATAGGGGTAATCCAGTGTAGTTTGATAAGTGCGCGGTACTGAAATAAGTAAAACAAAGATTTAAACCAAGTATGCTACTGAGGCGTGCAATACGCTTACTTGCTTATCACAAGTCCAGGGAAGTACTGCTCTTTACAAGAAGAGAGAAAGAGAAGCCCTCCACTGGAAAACCCTTTCATGTTTTTACATTTTTTCAAACTACAAAGAATATAATGAAGAATGAAAAACTATAAGACTTTTTTAAAAATAAATACAAATTAAACTAAAACTGCAAAATAAATTTAAGCAACATTTTCTTCTAAGCCTAACACTTTTTTTATGTGTATTTGCCTCTGTTTTAATAAGTTAGACTTATGAATTTGAGTAAAAAAAGAAAAATAAGAGCGCAAAAAAATGTATATAATCAAGGAAGGAAGTTAACTTGGACCAGCCGAAGTTAACATGCTCTTCCTAAACATATAACGGAAAAGGTATCCTTCCTTACGTTACAAACATCTGACCAAACCTAAAAAATCATAAGCAAGAGTATACATTGTTGTTTGTAACTATTTTTGTATAAATTACCCACAAAATTTGGAACAAATTTAAAAAAAAGTTGTAGTAAATTTATAGGCAGTTTATTAAAAACTAAATACTTTAAACGATTGTTATACAGCAGTGTAAAAAGATTTTATAACAACTATTTAGAGCATGCTTAGAAAAATATAAGGCCATGACATCATTAAGAAATTGTGGAGAGCTATTATAATAGGTTGATATTTATTGTATGCCTTAAAGTCTAACTATTGATAAACGCAACATTTTATAATGATTTTCACACATCCCAGATGAGGTTAATGTAATTTAGGTGCACATGCACCGGATGTCAGTTATACTTTTGTAGAAAGAACTTCAGATACAAATGTTGGGCCATCTCAAATCCCAAGTTCCCAGTTAAAAAGCTTATCGGGCTTAATTGAAGTCTCAAGTCGGCGGCATGGTTGTCTCCCAAAAAAATTCCCTATAGTGATACAAGTTTTATCATAAAACTGACAATTCAAGGTCATGATTATTAAAGTAAGCTCATACACATACTCACTAAACCAGTCTAAAGTTCGAATAATTTTTGTAGTTATTCGATAAATAAAACAATGTGAACATTTTGAAAAATATTGCCGGCGCCTCATGTAATTTTTTTTATTATGGCAGCAAAGTTTGAGCCATTAAGTTTTCCCAGATCTGAGTAGATTGCTACTAGTATTTTTACAAACATTTATATTGCTTACCGGTTCGGTGGCAAGGTAATATCTGTAGCAACAACAATAACAACAGTTAGACAACGAGAAACGTCGTAAATAGATATGTACTATTTTTCGAACTAAGAGTGTTAAATATTATATTTGTTGTTCATCCACATTGTTTGTTTATTTAACTCCTTTTTTATTATTCTTGCGTTTATTGGTAATTATATATAGTCGGTAAACAAGATGCATTTTTATAATGGCAAAAAAACTAGACCAATCCATTATATGTATATCTTTAATTGCAGTAATAATTTTCAGAGCGCGCAGATTGGTATTTTAGACAGTCACAGCGGTCGGGCGATTAGCAGAGTTCTCGACTGCCCAATAATCCAATTTCTACGCCTGGTTATCTAAAGGTCACAAAACCAAGGAATAGTTGATATCAACATTTAAAAAAAATTCCCTTAAACATGGTCTTGTGCAAAGCTATAAACACTCAAGCGATTTAGGAATGTGAGTTCGTTGAAACAATTATGAGCGCTGGAAACATGTACTTTTATTATTACTCTTTTATTAAAGTAAAACAGTCCAAAGTTCTCAACATTTTCTTAACTATTTGATAAACAAAACAATGTGATAATTTTAAAAGATGCTGCCGTAGCTTCACTTAATGTTTTTATTACGGCAGCCAACGTTTTTTATTACACCTCATTTCAAGCAATTAAGTTTGCCCAGATTTGTACAAGTATTTATACAAACATTGATTGTTGCTGCTGTAGTTGTCAGCGTATTTTCCAGCTAGATATTAAATTAACTTACCGGTTCGGCGGCAAGGTAAAGTCGCTACAGTTTCAGAGTCGCAAAACAACAGCAATAACACTGCGAGAAAAGTTGCGAAAAGAAAATACAATACAATTTAAAAAAAATCGAATATGCTTTATAAGAGTTCGTTCTATAGAATATCGATTTTAACCCAGTTTTTGATTGTTGATTAAAGAAAAGATAGATTTTTTAATTAAAATATAGTTGACTGTAGTCCAAGTGCCTCTATATCATTTTTCGTTCCGTGTTTTCTCGTGCTCTCGTGCAATAAATATGGAATAATTTAATTTCGCATTGCGAGTAAATGAAAATGGCTCGATTCTGGTATTACCCAGACACTCCAGATTCAATTCATCAATTGCACCCGAGTCATCAGCATCGGCTATATATATTGTTCAGATAAAAGCTAGCACCGCTTCGAGTTATATCTCATTCGTAACTCGCGCGTATCAAACTCAATTAGGAGGCTCTCCTGATTGCGACTGTGACTACGGCTGTGTGACAGTGACTTGTAGGTGACAGTGAGAGCTTTCCACCATGTTCATAATTGGCTTACTGATGCTGATGCTCCATGCCGGCCTCCAAGGAGTCCAGTGCGTGGCATTCTACACGGAAAAGCGTGAGTCCAACTGGGGACTAATATTTAGTGCATAAAAATAATAAAGTGCAAATAAAACTACAAAATAAATGTGCGAATAAATAGCGAATACAATACCTTTTATCCCAGAAATAAAAGAAATCGAGTTAGTGAATAAATATATCATAAACAGGAAAAGGGTAAAAGTTCGTAAACATCCGGGGAAGTTTCCTATCCTATATCGCTATGCCTCAAAGTTAATGCAATAATAAATTCTTTGCAGCCTCCTATATTGAATCGTGCAAGATTTATGAACCGGAGTTCACCAAATGCTCTACACGCTCCATACAGGCTTTCATGAACCAGCTGGTCAAAGGTGATAAAATAAAATACCCTAAAAATACCTTAAACTTAAATATTTAACACGATAATTTCTTTTAGGAATTCCCGAGATAGAGGAATCCTTTGGACCCATTGACCCCATGCGACAGGATCAGCTGGTTTTCAAGCAGGACAACAGCGATGTGGCCACCATTTCGGCCAATCTCACGGATATGCTGGTCAGTGGCTTTGGCAAAATGGTGATCAAGGAGAGCAAGTGAGTATAGATTACTAACGATAGAGCACAGCTGTCAAGAGCGATCAAAAGTTGCTCGATTGAGGTCGTTGAGCTCCTATAGGCGAACATCTTTTCTGGGAAATTCCCAACCATATAGTTTAGCTGATTTAATAAAGCACTAAAGCTACTTTCAGTACTTGTAGAAATTAAAAACTTCATAAAGCGATTTAATATTAGTGTTTAAAATTAGTTATCATTAATCAATCAATTAGTTACACATTAGTTTATTGGCGATGTCGAATAATATATAGTATTCCCCAGCTCTAGGGTTTTGCAATTTATAATTCCATCAATCATTTAATTCTATTATAACCGGTAAACTATATGTAATTCAGTAATGGCAAACATTAAATCCAAACTAAGAAAATTAAATCTTAAATTATTAAACTAATATTACTATTATTAATTATTTACTTGTACTTTTATACAGAGTCAGCAAAAAAGACTTCAGTTGGCTTACGAAGATTTATCTGCCCACGATGAGAATGGATGGTCACTACAAAATGTTAGGGCGCATTTTACTAGTGCCGCTGAAGGGAGCTGGAAAAATCGTCATGGAAATAGGTAATTGCCAGTGATTACTGTTGCTATACGTATTTAGAAAATAACCGGATTTACTTCGCTTGACAGATAACCTGGACATACTGATGAGCACCAAGACACGCCTCTACGAAAAGGGCGGCTACACTTTTTACAATGTGACCTCCGTGAAGGTAAAGTTGGAGGTCGGCAAAGTGCGAACCAGAATGGATAACCTTTTCAATGGGCAGAAGGAGGTGGAACAGAGCACCAATCAGTTCTTTAACGACAATTGGAAGGATGTTTTTGAGGCACTGCGTCCACTGGTGGATGAAACCGTTGAGCGAACTCTACTGGCGCTTCTCCACAAGACGTTTGCTCTATTTCCAGCGAGCTTCTTTGTGGAGGATATTCCCACCTCCTTGGCCTTGTATGGTCGCAAATCACACATGATATCGTAGAAAGCGTTCTAGTACTAAAGATGAAATAGTTGCTTAAAATTCAAATAAATGTAAATTAAAATTTTACTTTTCTAAAATTTGGAATTCTAGACTTCGTAGAAAATTTTAAAGTCATGATTAACTTCCTTTAGAATCGTATAAATTTGAGTTTCTTATTTAAACAAAATTCAATTTTTATCTACTTTTTATTAAATATTTTATTTTAGTTTTAATTTAGGACTTTTTTTGTAAAGAATTAAATTTTCCTGGTTTCATAATCTGTTAAATGGTTAGACTAAATGTTAGTGTAACTTATTAAATGCTTAGTTTAGAGGTATCCTAATATGGGATGGCACAGTGCTCCACATCCGGCTGCCAGTTCGAGTCGATAGATATACAAACATATATCAGTAGAACCAGTCGTACTTGAGATAGTCGCCCTCGTGCTTCAATGCCGCAATCGAGGTGTGACGCACATGTCCTGTGCGAGCGAAGATCCTGCGGTTGCCCACAGGCTGCAGGGTCCTGAAATTGTCCACTAAGGCGCCATCTTGCGTATCCGACAGCTGACGGAACCGAGAGATCTGCTTGGGCGAAATCGGGATGGGATCGGGGAACAGGATCCAGGTAACGGCCTCCGAACAGGGCGGCGTGGTCAGGGAACCTGCCAGGTAAACATATATCATTTATTTGAGTGACACCACAGATAAAAATCGCTTGTAGACATCGATTCGATGTCACCTAATCAGCGGGTATTTATTGACTCTACTCGCGAAACGTTCACTGAATAATAATTGAAAGAGGGAGTGCCTCTTGGCTATCACTCAATTAATTTTAATGTTTTAGCCATTTATAAATGGTAATAAAATAAAAGCTAACGGTCGGGAATTCGTTAATAATATTTTTAAAATCCTAAACAGGATTACTAAAAGATTACCCACCCTTGTAGGTGTAAAACTTGTCCACATCCACGCCAGCAATCAGCGAGGAAAGCGAGAAGGTGACGTTCAACGAGGCCTCCTGGTTGGCATCGGCAATCAGATGCAAATGGCGGTTAATCGTGACCAGGCCAGGACCCTCATCCTCGTCGAGCTGTGGGGAGAACACAAATGGGTTTACAAATCATTCGGAATAAGCACCACCCCCCAAACCACTCACGTTGAAGAAAAATCCCAGGACGGCGGCACCATCAGGATGATTTAGGGCCTCCCCTATGGTGGCATACTTCTTGTTGCGGTGCACGATGTGCATCTCCATGGTGTAGCGGATGTCGTTAATTACGTGTTCTGATCCACGGTTGTTCTTATCTCCCCAGTGGAAGTGCAAACCCTCCAACTCGAATTCACCCGGCAACTTGGCGCCACGGATGTAGGGCAGAAAATCCTCACCCACCTCAGTCGCATTGACCTTCGGTATGCTGATGGAAACTGCAAGGCAGATGATCAATTAGAACTAATGCTACACTGAGAAAAATAACTAAGTATTTTTATTTTTGGCGGAAATGATTTATTTTTAAAATAAAAAAAATAGTTTTTCTTTTAAAAAAAATTGTATAATTATAGGTTCATCTCAAAAAAATTTGAAAACCAATAAATTTCATTTCTTAGAAATTTGAAAAATAAGTTTAGTAAGACAATGGTTTTATTTGCAGATAATGCTACCAGGAATAATTCAAATTTAACTTGTATTTTACTAAAATTACTCAGTAAAAGCATTTATTTTGTGTTCTGTGTAACAAGTATCGGCTTAAACTCTTACCCGTATGTCCATTGTTGAGCATTTTTAGGGGGTAGGGCAGCAGATTGTGATAGCCAATCATGTCCACCGCCGGCATGTGAACGGCCATTGTCTGAAAAGGAACAAATTGGCCAAGTTGGTCGATCCGTTTAACTGGGCTTAAAGTTCAGGAACTTACCCGGCTGGTGGTGATGGCAATGGGCGATTGGGTCTTCCCCGCACAATGACCATGGTGACGGGCCCAGCGTCGCTGGTTGGGCTCAGAATAGCCGAAGACATGACTGCTGACAGCTGGAAGAGGATGGAGTATTTAATTTAAGATTTACCTATTTCTTAAAGAATGGTAAGTCATATTATAGTTCAGTTATAGTACAGATCCAAAGCTAAGTCGATAATAAATAATAATACCTAAAAGTCTTTTTAAATAATTATTTAAAAATATTCCTAAATATGATAAATATTTGTTCAACTTCATTATTTTATTTTATTATTGAGAGGGGTTTGCCAGTCTTAAAAGCATTTGTGTTTGCCAAATTAGTTTATCCCATTAAAAAAACCATCTGGCTTTATGTCTGCTGCCTCGCCACAATAAACCCGCAATCAATTAGCCGCTGGAATGCGCGCTTAGTCCTGAATCAGACAAAATGATTAAAGTGTTTCCCCCATTTGCAGACAACCCGTCACCCGCAATCTGGCGATCTTGAATCCACGATTGATGAGTGATCACGTGCCCGTGCTATTCACCCCCTTGGCTGACCTTCTCTCCCGATTTTCCCGGGGCTATCTCTGACATATACGAGCACTTGTGAATTACGGCATAATAAATGGGGTACTGCGAGCACAAATATTTAAGGTGTCTTTCTTTTTTTAGTCAATGGTTGTGGGGCTGGGCAAATAAATAACTTAATGGGTAAACAGGCTTCCAGGGAAAGCTCATCGCGGAGTGCGAACGTCAAGGGCACGTTCGGGCCAATAACTAGATATCGTCGCGATTGATATTGATAGAGATCCCGAGATAATGGCGCGAGCAAACAGTTTTCATTAATTTCCACAGCGATTGAAAGCTGGCAGCAAATTCCATGGAATCTTTTCGCAAGGCGAAAGGAAATACTTATTTAAAGGCTAATTTGCATGTGATTGGTGATAATTTCAGTTTGAAGAGCTCGCTGCGAATTAACATATCATATGACATGGTTTTCCATTGTGTTTCTGTCTGCACGTCTATCGATAAAGTCGATTGATGAATTAGTCTAATTAAGTGTTTATTTTTGGTAATGTATATTATTATATTATTTATTTCGAGTACCGGCTATCAAAGTCTTAGTTAATTATTAGTTAAAATTAGTATTGTGTCAGGTATGGCCATTTAGTATTATGTCATCCACTTTGTATATTATAAACGTATTACTTTGCCATATTATTTGCATTGCTTTGTTGTAATCGAGCCTGTCATTTAAATTCACTTAAGCCCTGGTAATTAAGAAAATAAATAAATATGTCACAAGTCTTAAAGTGAAGATTACAGATGTTCATTTAGCATGTAAATAGTATTTATAGAGCTCGCCGAAAGATAACCGATTACACTTTGTGTACGGTAGCAAGTTCTAATACCTGGCCAAAATAGAAAACCTAACAACTTGCCGTCAAGTCCAGCAATACATCTAAATCAATCGGTGCCCAATAAAATGTATTAATTGACAGTTTCAAGTGGAATAAACACCATTAAACTGGTCAAAATTAGTTTCGTGAAGTGTGTACTTATGACTGCTAATGCCAAGATCCCACCAATATCAGGTATTGACATTTCGTAATAGATACGAACAGTCAGTCACACGCGTTTCGAAGGAAGTGAGGCACAAAGAAAAAGGAAAGAAAAATATTGAATTCGCAGTAATGACTTTTGTATTCTATTTTATCAATCATCTTTATTTTTTAGTGTTAAGTTATTAAGAACTTTATTCTTTGATATAAAATATAAAAATATAAGTTGGGAATATTATTTAAAAATGTTTTGTTACCACGTATTATGTAATAAAAACAGGTACAAAAAATATTAGATAAAAAAGATCTTTAAATAAATTAAAATGTTGCAGTTTTTATTAAAGACTAACATTTTTTTCAGTGCACGAATTTCAAGAATACCAGAAGGTATGACCTATCCATTCTTAGTCAAAAGCAGTTACCCCGAATAGATATCGATTTATGGCTATTTTTGTTTTGATTCACAATATCTTTCTGCACAATTTCGACCCTGACAAACACGAATGAGTCACAGGACTTCGCAGAAATAGCAGTGCAATTTACCTTGCGTCCAGCAGATTACCAAAAACGAAGCCTCGAAGATAACGGCCAACTTCATGGTGGTTTTGCAAAACGATCGTCTCTAAGTTCCAAAGTTCTTGACTCCTGACGAGCGGCTGTAGCACCTTCCGATCGGGTGACGGATTCTAGACTGCGCGGACGTTTCGCTGGCGGAGCACCTTCACAACTTCCTCAGCGGGCAGTCAACGAACTACTTGAAAATTCGAAAGCTGAAATCCCCGCCCGAAGCGCGTGCACCGCTCACACAGACACGAACTCACTCACACTATGGCAAAATGGTCGCGCGAACAGCCGACGATCGATCGATCGATGGGAATTCGGAGGGGTGGTGGTGGGAGGCGGGAGCCAGAGGATCGGTACATAGTGCAAACCACCTAACTAAATCGCCCAACTTAGCGAAAACCCATTTCCGAATGGCCAAAGGCTGCACCACCCTGCGTATACTTAACGCACAACACCCGGCGTATACTTAACGTCACGGAAAGCTCAATCGCACCGCCAAGCCCAAGCAGCCGCAAAAAGGGCGTCATTATGTCGATCAACGTGAGCCAAAATCAAAGGGTAAAACTCGTCATAATTCGCACCTAATGCCGCCTTCGATCATTTATGATAATATTTTGTTTTGCATACAATTTGCCCGATTTATTTGTTTGTATTCCAGACAAGTCAGTTGGCGTTACTAAGCCAACGAGTCGCGACAACGTCATGCCGAAAGTCGCTAAATAAACGCGGAGTCCTCAAATAAAATTGGAAAAAAAAGCGGAGCGATCGATCGCTACCGAGGCGAAGCGGTATATTCATTGAGCGATTTTCGCACGTTTTACAGTTTCGGTCCGGGGAATCGGATCATTTTCAGTGTTTTTTTCTACCAGATCTGTGATTTTTGTGCGTTACAGAAACGTCGTCATGTCATTTACACTTGTATGGGCAGTTCGTGATCCACATGTGGGAATGTCAGAATTGTAAATAAATGTATACAGAGGGCATTATGATATCTATTTATATCTTTATGGTGGGTATTGAGCAGTCACACGAACTCGGATATTTGCAATTGAATTGTCCCGATATCATAGGCCAGACATTTAAATTCCAAGGCTTAGAATGGGTTTCAGTTGTCAGGGTATTGTCATAAAATCAGCTGAAAAGTAGTGATGAATAGGGTGCCTAATTTTATATGTGACAAAAAATAATAAATCAATCAAAAATGTTTGGTTTTTATCACTCATTAATCATGATAAACCGACTTTTAAAGTTTTAATTATTTTTTTTTTTATGTATAAAGTAAATTATAATATTTTTAACAAATTTTTTAAGTGAGTATAACGTATAAAGAAAAATATGTTATTGAATATTAAACTTTGGTTGACCAAGAAAAATCAATTTATTTATCAATCCAATATTAATCAGTTAATCTAGTTTCGCAAATAACTCATGTACCGGTTCTATTCGGTCCGTTCAGCTTAGTGATTGGTGGGCTTTCCCATTGCTAATTTAATTGTTTGAACACGATTGTGAAGACCTCAAATTATTGCCCAAAAGGTGTCAATATTTGCAAGAGATAATCGCATGATTATCACATGAGCAAGTTGGTTCAAAAGGAACTCCCTGTCCTAACTTTTGGAACCAAGTCATTTAATCAATTGATTATGCAAACGTGAAGCATTTTTCCAGCTGCAGAATAAACAGAAAACATCAATATTTGCTAGATTACGCCTCCGTTTTCCGTACTCCGTATCGATCACTAAGTCAACTGTTCGCATCGATCAATAAATGTGGAATAGTTCGTCAAGAGCGGAAGGTGGCTTCTTTTGTGGCGAAACTCACGTGCCGGCAATTAGCAGCCTTTAGGCGAGATGTGTTGTTTATCCCAAGCACCAGCTTGTGAAATAGCAATCATCTAAGATCGCTAATAAAGCAGTTACATCGCTAGATCGGGGAGTATCTCACTTGAGATGCTCGGCCAGTCGCAATAACTCAATTATTTGGCCATAATAAAAAAACATCAATTCCAATTGAGGCGATTTTACGAGCGATCTGGTAACTAGACATACTCCCTGCATATAAATACTTAAAAAGACATTAAATGAGACGCCGAATACGGCGGAATACAAATCAATCCACTACTCTCGCCCAGTTTTTGCATAGACGGGCGCACCTTGCGAACCGTGCGGAGAATCCCCGATATGCGCTACAGTTTTATCAATTAAAAACACCTAGACGCGGGACCGGATCCGCACGGAATACTCTATCAGTGATCGAATATAGCGTTGGCGTCATCCGATACAAGCCTCCGATTGTCCGAAATGTCACAGGCGTCGACAGGCGGCGATTTATTTTTGGCCAAATTGGCGACTTCTCCGTCATGAATGGCTTAAAATAGACCCATTAGTTATCAGCCCTAATTGATTAGCGGAAGGCATAGGCTTTGTATCCCACGCAATGCTCAATCAATTCAACGTTATCAATTGTTTTGCCATATCTTTTGCCCACATCTTGTGGCATACTTTCGCGAGCAGCGCCTAAAAGATTCGCAAAAAAGCGTACAAAAATCTTTATTACAATTTGCAATGCACTTAGGTAGTAAAATGTAAAATGAGGGACAAAAACAAAATATATATTAACCGAAATTTTTAAACAATATGCAACAAAATATGGTAAGAAACTGCTTAGTATGGCAAATGTCGAGCTGAATATCGCACCTATGGCAAACAGTTTTTTGGCTGACTTTGGTTTAGAATTTAATCAGTGCAAATTATATGCTAGGCTCTAAATCAAAACTAAACTACTATTCGAAGAGTTTGCACTGTAGGTAAACTTTTTTGTCATGGCTTTATAAATATAGAAATATGAAATAGTATTGACTTCGTGTTCCAGTCCTTGTGATGTACAGGTCATGTTTTTCGCTTTTTTATGCGTTTTCTTTCTTTTTTTTTGGTATTCAGGTTCAACGAGTCGAAGCTCTCCTCCTCAAGCGTTCACATAAATATAGAGATTTAATAGATGGTCATTTGTAAGAACAAATAGCTGATGACTTCGGTAGATCGTCGATGTGACTTTTCGATTATTTCCGTTTTTGGTTAACTTAGGATTCAGTTAGTCCTGCTTCTCCTCTTTGGCGGACATGAAGAGCTTCTGGCAAGTGAAGGTCAGCGAGTCTACAAAGGGAAAACCATATAAATGTCGGACAATGCCACACATTGGGGTTAATGAGAAGGAATACTCACCAATCGTGCGCTGCACCCATTTCGGCTTATTCTTCCACACGACGCCCACGTAGTAGAAGGGTATGCCAATTGTTGTGATTAATACCCCCATGCCGACCTCATAGGGCGCCACATAGATGGGCACGACGACTAGAAAGGCGCAAACGATGACAAATAGGGCGGGTATCCACAAAGCGACCTGTCACAGCAATAACAATAGGTTATACAAAATAATATGCATTCGGATCAGTGGTGCCAAATAAAATGACAAGTAAAAATTGGAATTTAAACTAGTTTAAGTGTAAGTCTTGTTGTAAATTAAATGGCTTCTATTATTTACACTATTCAAACTTAAATTTGTAAATTTAAAATAATTTAACTTGTATTTAAAAAGCCAAAATTAATATATTTAATAAAATGGGATCAAAGTATTAACAATATCTAGCAGGAATTTTCTAGTTTTAAATTTTGTTCAAAAGTGGTTTGAAAATAGGACTAACATTATAGGGTCATAAACTTGGCTACAGAATATCTTGGTGGGCACCACTGTCAAAGCTAAACTCACTTTAATTGGGCGCTCCATGCAGGGACGTGTGTAGCGGAAGTATAGAACCGCCGACACCGACAGCATTATAAAGAACGATTCCACAATGCTGGCGTAGGTGATCAGCACATACACGTCGCTAACCAGCAGCATCACAATGGAGAGGAAGCACTGCCGAGAGAGGGACACAGCCAAATCAATTAGGGATTAATTACATAATATCATTTGTGCGCTAATTGAGGGGCGCAGCTCACCAGAAAAACGAGCGACGGCAGTGGGGTGTAGCTCTTTACGCTGATGTGCGACAAAATCGCCGGCATGTGTCCATTGCGGGCACCCACGAAGCAAATGCGGGAGGAGGTCATGATGTGGACGGACAGGCCGCCAAAGGCAGAGATGGCCACCATGACGGGTATGACCAATGAAAAGGCGCCGAGAATCTTATCGCCGAATGTCTGTGGAGAGAGGAGATCAATTAAAATCCATCGACATCCCGCTCTGGTTTAATTAAGCCCATACACGATTGTTGCCTTTTGCGATTGCGATCAAATAATTTAACTTTTCTACAATCTATCACATTTTTGCGATTTTAAATTAGAAATGGAAAAATATCAACTTATAAAATGCTGTTCCTTAAAGCAAATTTTATAGGATATTTAACTAGATTTTAAATAAGTCAAGCTAAAATCTCAAATCCCGCATAATCTGATCGGACTGCAAATAGGAACAGGGTCGCTATATTCTCACCACTGCGATGGCATTGGAGGCGATCATCTCGGAGGGCGACAGCACGGCCAGATAAGCCACATTGGCCAGCACATAAATGCCGGTGACCAGAGGCAGTGAGATGTAAATGGCGCGCGGCAGATTGCGATAGGGATCCCGCAGTTCCTCCGTCATGAAGTTCAAGTAATTCCAGCCGGCATACGAAAAGATGCCGGAATAAAAGGCCACCGACATCTTGCCGGGATCAGTCTCTGTGTCATCGAAGGGCCTGGTGAAGTTCTCCACATTGCCCATTAGCATCCAGACCAGGCCCACAATGATGATCATGACCAGGGCAGCGATCTTGGTGAACATGATGATGTTCTGCATCTTGGTGGTCACCTTCATGTAGTACGAATTCAGGTAGGTGAGGAAGCAGATGGTGATGGCCGCCAGCAGCTGCAGAGCAATCTTGGGAATGTGGCAGGCTCCGCCGAAAAAGGGTTCCAGCACATAGGAGGCAAAGGTCAGGCCCATAATAGCATTGGTCGTGGGTCTGCAAGAGATAAGAGTGGAAATAATCAGTGGAAAATTTACGCAGACTGCATTCAGACATATTCCGTGCTGATTATCTCCGCATGCAAAAGTGGAAAAGCAGATATTCACGCTTATCGCCGATCCTAAATGGCAAAAATAGGTGCCAATAAAACGCTCAATGCAGAACAGCCCCAATAAATACATTTATGGAGTCTAGATTATTCGATAAGGCTCTTTTCACTTTATATATAATATACAACCTAAGGCTCAACCTTGAAAAACCGGCGGCTGCCAAACCAATCCAAAATAATTCCTGCTTTCTAATCTAGGAATGTTTTTGAACCTGACCCTGTCTGAGTCTAATATTAACGTTAGTAGTATTTTAGTTAGTTAGGGTAGTGTTCTTTTAAAACACAACCTAAAATTGTAAAGTAATTGTTAAAGAAAAAAGGAAAAAATATAAAAGACCGCTTCTTAATTCGCTGAAAATTGAAAGTGAAAATCGGAACAGACCTATAAATGTTGTTCTATTGCTATCAGTTATTTGCGAGGTTTATTTGTAATTCGAAATCGATTAATGAAACTAATTTGATGCCATGTTTATGCTTTTGAAGGAACTATAGATAAGGCAACTTTAGCGATAACATAGGGAAAGTTATTTAAACAAAATTGACCAGTAAGACTCACACGAATATCATCATGGCATCCCAGAGATACAGAAACGCCGGCAGCGATCCATAGGCCTCGAAGATATAGGCGTAATCCCCGCCAGATTTGGGTATGGCGGTGCCCAGTTCCGCATAGCACAGGGCGCCTATCATGGACAGCAGTCCGCAGAGAACCCAGATGACCAGCGAAGCGCCCACGGACTCCACCTCCCGAATGACGCCTTTGGGGGATACAAAGATTCCGGATCCAAAGATAATGCCCAGAATGATGGCCACGCCTTCCAGGAGGCCCAGCTGTTTCTTGATCACAACCCTGCTGCTGTCCGATTCGGCGGATCCCTCGCGACCTTGAGCCGGTTTCTCGGGGGGACTGGCCGCCGGTTGGCCTATGCTGGAGGGGGGATTCCCGGAACTGGGGGTCAGTAGGACCATTTCGCTCGACGGCGACTGCAGCTCATCGACGGCGGGCATGGTGGCTATATATATGGTGGTTATATATTATCCCGCTGGCTATGTGACACAATCTTCGCACGCGACGGTTGAAAACGAACTGTAACGGTTTCTTTGGCCGTTGTCCCGTTAATTGATTAAACGAGGCGAGTGTGTGTTTGTGGGTGTGCCTTCGTGTGTGTATGTTTATTAATGTATTTTTCCAACAATTTTATTCGGCTTATCTGCTCCTGCTCTTCTTCTTGGCCGCCGGTAATCGCGACTTTTGTTTTGCTCCGGCCTTCGCCTGCTGCCGTCTCGCTCGCACCTACACCACCCCCCTGCAGATGAGACTTTTCTCACATAAAACTCGCGAATTGAACGAAAATTCACACTCTGTCGCGCGGAATTCGGTTAATGGGTCTGGTAAATAAGTGCAGACATCGAGGTAACCGCCGAATTATGCAAACTTTGCGGTTTAATTGTGGAATTGGCACAGTTTCAGTCAAAGGTTTTCAACCCCACGTTTTCTTTCGGGCATCTCAGAAGAGTGACCATTCGAGGCTTGCTGTAAAATGCCACATGCGACAAGGGTACTTTTCTGCCGGAAACAGGGTGCCTATTTTCAAATTGGTGGTAAAATGTATTAATTTTAATATAATTACAGAATTACTACGCTTTTCTCATACATACACTCTTATTTTGAAAGTATAAACTATGCTTTTAAAAATCAATTTGAAGTTTTAGTCTACATAAGCATTTTTATTAAGATTTAGAAAGTCTTGTCTGTAATTTACAATTTTCTTTTGTGTATCATGCCTTTTATGTTGTATGTTTATAAAGTTTAAGTTATTCGTTGGGTCTGAAGATGCATCTGGGCTTTCCTTTTAAAATTGAGTTTGATTTTTGTTCAAACTCCATTTCCAACAAATATAGTTGTAAATATAAAATGACGGCTCGCCTACTTCTTATCCTTGGCCTGCAGCTTGGAGTGGATCATGTCCTTGAACTGCGACAGGATCTTGTTCTCGCGCTTCTGGCGCTCCTCCTTGCTGAACATGGCCAGCGCCCGCTTTTCGTCGGCGGAGTACAGCTGGTTCTCCTTGCGGATACGCACCGCCTCCATGCGACGATGCCTGCTGCCGCTCATCACATAGCCAACGGACTCGAAGTTGGCGATCTCGTCGGAGGTTAGGCCGATCTCACCACGCCGGGGAATGCGCTTGCCCTCGGCGATGTAGGCAGCCATGGCGGCACCTTCTCCCGGCAGCAGAGCCTTGCCGAAATCCTTTTGATTCAGGCTGCCACCCGATCGCAGCGAAGGACCAACATCCTCGTCGTTGTGGGAGGAACTATCCTTGGTTTTTGACCTGCTGCCACTGGAGGAGGAGCCCTTCTTGGACTTTTCAGCCTCTGATTTCCGCTTCTTTTTCTTCTTCTTTGACTTTTTGTCCTTTTTGCTGGCGGACGCCTTTTTCTTTTTGGGTTTCTTGACGCCCTCTGCAGTCTTTTCCAGCCAAACATCTTCATCCTCGGACTCGTCTTCGCTTTCGGAGCTGGAACTGGAGCTACTGGAGTCATCGGAGCTGTCCTCGCTGCTGGAAGAACTAGAGGAGTCCTCCGAGGAGCTAGAATCCTTTTTACTCCTTTTCTTCTTCGATTTCTTTGACTTTTTCTTGGACTTCTTGTCGGCTTTCTTGTGCTTGCTCTTGCCCTTTTTCTTTTTCTTCTTGGGTCCCACGTAGGAGCCCTTTACCAGCTCCACGTCGTCGCTTTCTGGCCGGGATGGGCTCTTGCCCCAGACATCTGGCACGCCCTCTTCGCCGATTCGAACTCTCTGGTTTCGGCGGGCATTTACCGCCTTGGAATCGCCTTGGGACTTGTGGTTAGAAGCTCCGCCCCTGCCTCTGTGCTGTGATCTTGACGATGGTTCTGCCGGGTCATTGATGAAACTGCCCTCGGGAGCCCTTCCTCGGAAGGGATTCTGTCGCCTGTCGTTGTTTTCGTGAAAGCGATCGTTGGGCCAGCGCTCCACGGATTTTGGGCGGGATTTGTGGTTTCTGGCGGGGCTTCTGGAGGAGCTGGAGCTTCCGCTGCTGCTGGCGGAGCTGCTGGAGGATGAGGAGCGGCTCCGGCGGCGTTCCTTTTCCCTGGAGCGACGCGAGTTGCGATTTGAAGTCCTTTCCCTGTGCAGCTCCCTCTCCCTGTCTCTTTCCCTCTCCCGGGAAGTCGATCTTCTGGGCTGCGCCTTGTGGTTATTCCTTCTCTCCGAGCGGGAACGGTCCCCGGAGACGGATCTGCGGCGCTCCCTCTGCCGGCTGCGGCTCCTGCTGCGTGAACGCATGGCGAAAATACAATTTTTCAACAATTTCACCGGAAAATGCAAAACAAACGGGCCAATCGATAGTGGGGTAATCGATAGTGGCCTCACATCGATAGGCAACAGCTGATTGGGGGATTTTCGCCACGGTCACATCAAAAATTTGCAAATTTTTTGCTCGCCAAAATAGAAATAATGTTTGTTTAACGGCAAAAATGCTGTAATAAAAATAAAGATATAAAGAAAAGGGTCAAGACTACTTGGGTAACAATGGCGCGCATTACGTGGAGAGGTCACTCCACTCAGGAGTTGCTGTAAGCTTGTAAACACCCACTTTCAAATTGGAAGACTAATTTGCAATGTTTTTGTTTATTATTTACTCAATTTAACAGAGCTTTTTGCCGGTTACGTTGGTCTTATATGAAACACTGCTGGCACTCCTTGACTTTTAATGCCCACATGAACTCCTCCTACGCCTCCGACGTCTGCTTGACCCCCATCTTTTGGTTCGTGGACAACTACACTCACTGCCTGGGACCGGTAACACTATGCTACATAATCCTAGTTTTTTAGTCAAGAAGAGAGAACTTACTATTTCTCAAATTAGTGTGATCCCAAATTGTTCAGTTTTCCAAACATTAACTTTTTTTTTTAATTATTGATTTTATATTTTACAATTTTTTATGCAAGACTACATTTTTCGTTAAAATTTATTTTTAATTTCATTTTGTATACTTATTAACTCGGCAATAACTTAATATATTTCCCTTCAGTTCTTTGTGGTTGGAGTGGCTGCCTTGACCACTTCAGTCGTTAGTATTGCTTACTGGATTGGTTTGCCCTTTTGGTGGGCCAAGAGCCAGTTGGCCACATATATTCTGCTCGCCGTTGGCAATTGGCTGTTGCTCAATGTGGTTTTCCACTACATCATGGCTGTGATCACGCCGGCCGGTCATCCGCCGGAGGGCGTGTCCCTAGTGGAAGCGGTCAGCATGTGCGGCAAGTGCATAGCCCCTAAACCACCAAGGACTCATCACTGTTCCGTCTGTAATCGCTGCATCCTAAAGATGGATCACCACTGCCGTGAGTATTCGCATTTTCAAACGATTCCTGAATGATGTTTAATATATTCCACCTATAGCTTGGCTCAACAACTGTGTGGGGTATGGCAATCATCGGTACTTCTTCCTGTACATGATGTACACCACTCTGGGTTGCCTGTTTCTCATTCTGTTTGGTCTGGAGATTGGCCACAAATACCTGTGGCTCGATAATGGCGAAACCTGGACGGAGATTGAGCCGCTGGAGGGGCAGCCAGTCAAGTTTAACCTCAGTGGACACATCATTCCTGTGGTAAATTAGTTATTCCATGATTATCCAGCACATATTTAAATATATTTTTGTTTTCAGACCCATCCCCATGAATACGATGAGTTTATGCTGCCGCCTGCCATACACAATCTTCCGACCCCCCTTGTGGATACGGATGCACCTTCGCCTGGTCGACGACGAGCCTTGTGGTTTATGGCCTTCACAAATGTGTCCGTGGTCTTGGCCCTTGGTAGCCTCTCCATCTGGCACGCCAAGCTCATCACTCGAGGAGAGACGAGTGTGGAGGCCCACATCAACGAAGCGGAGAGAAAACGGCTTCTGCAGCAGCAACGCATTTACATCAATCCCTATAACTTTGGCACCAAAAAGAACTGGAAACTGTTTCTGGGTCTGGTGCGAGGCAGATCCTTCTGGCGAACCGTTCTGCTGCCCTCCTGGCATAAACCTGAAGGCACTGGTCTCAGTTTCCACACGGTAAACGATTCGCCCTTCGAGGATGAGTGGCCATAGTCCCAACATCGAAGCTATTGTGATGTCTAAAAGTCTCTATAAAGTTAATGGTTTAATTTTAAGCTCAAAATAACTAGAATGTCTGCGTCAGCTGCTTATTTTAAGTAAAATGTAGTGTAGTAATGATTCCAAGATTCCAAAGTTTACTCAAAAGCCATAGGGAATATTTAAACCACTAGCTATAAATGACTTCACATGAAAATGCAATGGCATGTACTTTGTTTCCATAGCGACTAAGAGCACAATGACGCTTTTTATACATACTAGCTTAATAAAATCCAGTAAACAAAACCTTTTTGTGTTGCCCCTGGCAGCTTGTGCCGGTATGGCAACTTGTTGCCAGGACAAGGTTAAGGCTATCAGTTTGTTCAATAAGTTTTAGAAGAAAGTAAAACTCAAGGATGTCGAAGGCTTCGGGATCAGAAGATGAGCCACTGGTGCCAGATGATTTCGATGATGATTTCTACAAGGAGCTATGCGAGAAAATACCCGAGGTATTGTTTTAATAATCCTTAATCTTTTAAATACCTACCTTATTTTTACAGGCCACCAAAGCTCTGCGGCAAAAGGATACTCCCAATAATGCTGATAATGTCCAGAGGCTGCTCATTTGTGGCAGTCGCTACAAAAGCGATTTGCGAATTGAGAAGGAACGATCGCAGGAATTGCGAAAGGAAATAGAAAGTCTCGAAGGACGTTTGGAGAATGCGGCTCGAGTGACCAAAATGGACATGGCCACCATTGAGGAGCTCCGAGGGGTCATAGGCAAATAGAAATAAACCAATTAATATATAAACTTCTTAAAATGGTAAATTACATTTCCAGAGGGAGCTTGGAAGCAAAAGGATGCTGCCCAAATCCGTGAACAATCCGCACAGGATGAGGTCCTAAGCCTCCGGGAGAAACTGGACGAATCGGAGCAAATGGTGGCCCATCTCAATGAGAAACGATTGGCCATGAGCAAGCGTGACGATGGCAAGGAGCGGGAGCGACTCAACGCCGAGATTGCCGAACTCAACAAGAGATTGCAGTTACAGCGCACCTATGCCACGGAATTGGACAGCACAATTGAAGGATTGGAGGCCAAGAACAAGGAGTTACTAAAGCTACTGGATGTTAGTTGCATTACCCCAATTTGTAATCAAATTGAGAGCTCTCTTTTTCTTTAGGAAACCTCCAGCGATGCCTGCAATCTGAAACGTAAGAGCGATACCTTGTCCAAGGAACTATCAACCATGAAGAGCGACGAGTCTCGCTACCAGGAGCAAATATCCCAGATGAAGTCCGCTAACGAGCACTTGACCAAAGTAAAAGTGCGCCAGAACCTGCAGATTCTGTCCCTGAAAACAAACCTAGAGCATCTGAATACCCAGCATAATGCTACCAACAATAAGCTAGCCAAGATCACTGTGGATCTGGAGTACACAGTGCAGGAGAGGGATAAAAATAAGAGGGCCCTGAACCAACGCATCAATCTGCTAAAGGTGCGCGAGGATGAACTGATTAAGGTGCGCCAGGACAATGGAAAACTGGCTAAGTCCCAGGAGGCGATTGCTCGGAAGTATGCGGGTCTAGATGAATCCAAACGGGATGTGGAAACCCAGAACATAAGGCTAAAGTAAGGGATTATATTTAATAAGAGATATTGTACTAAAAAAGAAACATTTACAGAACCCAACTGGGAACTCAGGATAAGGAGCTGGAGTCCATGCGTCGTGTGGTCCACCATTTCGAGAAGAACAACGAGAACTTGACCAAGGAGCGGGACTCCCTGCGGCGGGAACTACAGGCTGAGCACCAACAGTTCGAGCAGAGCAGCGCACTGCACCAGGAGGCGCAACACGAAGTGCGTGCCCTCAAGGACACCATCAGTACCATGGACACAAAGCTGAAGAAACTCAACGAGGATGCCAACAAGCTGAAGAAGGAGAAGACCAAAAAGCTGGACGAGATTCAGCACTGGATAGACAAGTTGGATGCGCTGCAGAGTAGGGTTTCAAAAGTTAATGCTCAATATGATTTTAAATATTAAAATCCTCCCCAGACGAGATGCACTTGAAGGAGAACTACGAGATCGAACTGAAACGCACCATCAGCGACCTGGAGGCCAAGTGCTCCAAGTTCCAGCAGCAACATGATGTCCTGGCCGCCGAGCGCCAGACCCTTCAACGCAGTGTCCAGGTGGCGGATGAAGAGCGACAGAAGCTTCGTGACCAGTTGGTTAACCTACAGGCGCTTGTCGAGAAACTCAAGGCAAAGATCGGCTACCGGGATGCCGAGCTGTCCAAGCTGCAATTGCAGATCGATCGCATGGAGAAGGAGCGCCGTCTGCTGCGCAACGATATCCGCCACGCGCAACTGGGTCAGCAGCACACCAAGGCGGAATTGCTGGACAAGCGCAAGGAAAACGATCGGCATGCCAAATCGCTGCAAGAGGACGAACAAAAGTTGACACGCCTGCGCAAGGATGTGGACAACCTGATGAACGAGAAGAATGCAATCAGTGCGGCGTTGACCAAACGCAACGAGGAGTACGAGCGACTGAAGCACAGCCAGGAGAACCTCCAAACGGTTTACGATCAGACGCAGAGGCAGTGCAGCCAATGTCAGGATGATATGCGTTTGATGGGCGTAGAGATAAAGAACTTGCGAACAGAAAGGGATGTCCTGCGGGCGGATAGGGAGAGTGCAGCGGATTTGCGTCAGGAACTACTACAGATGCACCGCATGCTCAACCAGGAGCGAATCAAGGCGCGTGCCTTGCAGGATGAGATGGTCACTCCGATGAATGTCCACCGCTGGCGTCTCCTAAGCGGCAAGGATCCAGAGAAGATGGATCTCCTGGGCCGCATCAGTATCCTGCGCAGGCAGTTGCTCCAGCAGAACGTGGCTGCCTTGGAGCAGGAAAGGGCCTTAACCGAAGCCCAGCAGCTTTACGCCGCTTTGAGGGAGTTCATGCTTAAGCTACCCAGCCATAAAGTTCGAGCGGAGCTTAATAGTGTTAAGGTGAGTCAGGAGAGGATTGTCATATAAAGATAACTTTTGCTTTCCACCTCCTAACAGGCCAACTTGTCCGCCAAGGATCGCAAACTGAAAGTCCTAAAAGCCGAACTTAGTGCCAGGGAGGCAGAAGAGAAGTCCGAAAAGGAGAAGCTGGAGGAAATGCGGCTCAATCTAGCGATGACCAAAACCCAACTGCTGGAGGAGAAGAAGCACAAGCAGAAGCTTCTCGAGGAGCGTCAGTTGCTGGAGCAGATGCATTGCTACTCGGCACCCGCCCAACTGCCAAGGACTCTGGGTGCTGGCTTCAAGATGGTCAGTAGTTTACTCTAAGTAATACCATAACCAAGTTTCTACTAGAAGGTTAAAAATGATATCTGATATCTACTATACAAATGTAGGGAATATCAACAAAACATGTTTAGTTAAGAAAACTGCATAAATATTCTATTAAATAACCTATTTTTAATTGTTTCAAAGATGTAAAAGAAACCTTATCGATAGTGGGCCTGTGACATCCTTTCTTTGTTAAGGCAAACACTCATTTGGATTAGCTTTATCTTCGCAGGTGGACGTAAAGTCGAAAACATTATCCATGCACTTATCGTCGATCGTCTTGGTAATGGGAATCTTGAAATCCCGTCTACCAATGAAGGACTCTTGATTCTTTTGATGGTGCAGGCGCAACTGTTTCTGGAAACCCTCTATCAGGTGTTCCCGTGCCTTGAGATCGATGTCGTTGATCCGGAGCTCGGCTTTCATGGCCTTGAGCTGACGGATCTGGCGGCGATTGATGTGCTGCTGGACGCAGAGCTTCTGGCGGACACTGGGATCGGGCAGGTTCTTGATCAGCCGCTTCAATTCCTCATGGACGCGAAGCAACTCCGTCAGTTCCTTGGCCTTGTTCTCCCGTTCAACAGACAGTCGAATGTTACGCTTCAGCAGATGCTGATTCTTGCGTATCAACTCGAAACGTCGCGGATCTTTGCCGAGCAGGACTCGCCAGCGATGGATGCGACAGGGGCGCGACAGCTCCTCCGAGAAGGCGGATACCCTGAGCCTCTCCCGGTTGAGCTGGCGCTCCAATCGGACCACATCATGCCGCATGGCCGCCTTGTTGCCCACCTCACGTTCCATGCACTCGTGCGATGAACGCAGATTCACCACCTCCACTTTGAGCAATCGAATGTCCTCCAGCCTTTGGTTGTACTGCATCGTCCCGCGATCGATGACCTTCTGCATCATTTCCAATTTCTCCTTTAGCAGAAGCACCTCATCATTCCTCCTCACCATTTGCAGGCCCACCAGACTCTTCTCTTTGGTCACCTCGTCCAGGGCACAGGCCATTTGCTTGAAGCGCTTCTCATCGGTGTCAATGGTGTGCTGAGCCTGCTCCACCCGGATCTTCATCTCCCGCAGATCGGTTCGTGTGCTGGTCAACAGGCGGCCCTTGGCGTGGATCTCGTTCTGCTTCTGCTTCACTGTGCGATTCAGCTGCTCAATCTGGTTGCCCAGAGTCGAGATCTCCTTCTCGTTGAGGGCCAGTGCGCTGGTCATCTGGTTGATCTGGTGCGTCAGCTTGGTCGCATTGTTCTGCAGCGTGGAGCGATCCCTCGAGCACATGTCCATCGTCTTCATCAGCATCACCTTTTCCGAGTGGATGTTCTCCATCTGCTTCTTGACGTTGGCGAAATCCTTCTGCTTTTGCTGCAGTTCCACCTGCAGGGCATCCAATCGCTCGGTCTTCTGGGCCAGGGACTCTGGAAAAATGCATTTACAATGTGGAAAGGTTTTTCTTTTCTTTGGATTACCGACCCTCGATGCCATCGATCTTCTTGTAGGCATCATTCAGCTCCAGGCTCTGCTCCCTCTTTTCACGGGCTATTTTCTGCACCTGCAGGTCCTTCTCGTCCAGCTGCTTGTTGGCCCGATGAAGGTCGTTCTGCAAATCCTGCATTTGGTGGCGCACAATGGCGATTTCGTGTCGCACTCCGGCCACTGTATCATTAAGACGCGTGATCTCGATCCTCAGCTTGTCCCGGTAGCGACCCATTTCCTCCTTCTGGCGGATGACCTCGTCCAGCTTGGCCGCGGTCATTATTATCTTCTTTTCCAGAACCTTGATCTCATTTCTATAAAAAGGGGTTTTCTGCGATATTTTCATGAGATAGTATTAACACTTACTGATGAACCACGGCTTGATCGTTGAGCTCCGCGTTCTTCTTGGACAGCTGGTGGAATCGTCGCTCCAGGATCATCGAGTCGTCCGCCTTCTTCTTCACCTCCCGCTCGGCTGCGCGGCGTGAAAGATCCAGATCTGCATAATCCCTTCGCTGAGCATCATTGAAGCCCTCGACCATCTTGAGATTCTGCTGCAGCTTTTGCTTCTCTTCCTCCTGCAGGCGAAAGGACTTGGAGAAGTTAAAGTTCTCCCGCTGGAGACGATCGTTGCGCTGCTTCAGTGCATCGTTGGCGGTCATTAGCTCTTGCAGCGTCTTGTCGGCCACCTGGAATTCCATATTTTGCTGCACTACGTATGCCAGCTCCTTGTTGAGTTGCATCAGTCGTTCCTCGTACTTATCCGTCTCCACATTTAACTTGTGCTCCAGCCGATAGTTCTCACTTTCGACTTGCTTCACCCGCGAACTTAGCTTGCTAACCATTTCCCTAGATGATTCTATCATTCCCTCCAGTGATTCGGAGTAAAGGCGATTGGTTTGCAGGCGCTTCTGGTAGTCCTTCAGCTCGAGGGCTAGGCGATCGCGCTCCTTAAAGACTAAGCGTTGGAGATGGGTTTCCTTGCTGCAAAAAAAATGGTTGTATAACCTTAACATAGCTTCAATAAAATAAGTATAAGAACTCACATAGTGGTTGGCATCTGATTGTGCATAGACCTGCTTGTCGTTGACGGATCGGTCTGCACCAGTGCCATTAATTGCATCTGCATGGTCTCCTCACGACTCTTGGTTGCATCCTCGTTGCGCCACGACTCCTCCAAGGACTCGCGCAGGTGCTCCATCATAGCCTCCGAGGTGGCCGTGGTCCTCAGCGCCAAGTTAAGCTTATCATCCGCCGTTTTCTTTTTTAGTTGTAGTGTCTTTATTTGATCCACCAAGTTGAGATAGTGGCCATGGAGTCTGGAAAGGATGTCTACGTACAACTTAAACTTGGCTGCCAGAAAGGGATTGCGGCTGCTGAGACTCTGGACCAGCTGGTTGGAGTTGGCGAAGAACATATCGTCAAGATCGGTCACCAGATTTATTTGAGCTGGGTCTATGCTATCCCTAAAACGATCCTCGAAGTTCAGCACGGAAACCGACTTGGAGTGAACAGAGGCGATCTTATGGATCTTGGACGACTTCATCTTCGGGGTATCAATCAACGGTTAAAAGGAAAACAAAGAAATTGTCCAGAAAACCAAAAAAAAAAATAATTAAAAGTAAACGAGAAAAAAGTGTATCAGTGTGACGTCTAAGTGTAATACATAGTGATCATCATTAAACCTTCCATGCAACCAAAATAGAAAAGACTAAGTAGATTTGATTGATTTTTATTTAAGCATAAAATTGCGTATATATCTTAAACTCAATATACAGATTTCTCGTTTGTTACATTCTTTATACAAGTTTGAATCAGAAAATATATATATATATGTTTATCTTTAGTGGTAATGAAGTTTGTTATTATTGTTGAAATTCAATTTAAGGATTTCATCTTGCCACATACATATCTACGTACTTATTTACTCCAGCTAGGGTCAGATAGAAACGATTTAACATAAGGGAATTAATACATATTAAATTACGATAAATCACAAAAATGTTTCGCAAAAATTTATGCTACAATTAACGGCTACTAATCAGCTTGATACGCTCGCACAATGATACTCAACGCTAGAAAAATATACATTTATCAATATCTCTAACTGCAATATATAGTTAAGGCCTTGGCTAGTGACAAAGGATTTTGCAAAGTTAAAGCTTACGCGTAGAAAAAACTTGTCCACACAATAAAAGGTGCCTCCCTAAGCCCCAAAAACGAAAACGAAGAACAGAAAACAAAATGTGATATTCTTAAAATGCAAGCTATCTTTTGATATGAACAAATGTCGTTTTAGTACAGACTGAAGCGTTTTTATTGTACACTCGCTTGATAGACGCTTAGAGTTGGTCATTGTTTTGGAAATAAAAAATATATATAGCTATTGGTTATATATATTTAAGATATATATGATCTATATGCGCGAGCCCTGGCTGTGGTCATGTGGCCCCCTTGGCATAGGATTAGGATTAGGATTACGTATAAAATAAAGAAAACAATGTTTGCGGAACAATTGCGATTCACAGTTTGCTTTTCCTCCATTTTGGTCGTCAGCTGCGCCGGCTAGCGCCATTGGCCAGTCCTAAGAGGCGGTGGCCTGGACGCTCTGGACACTCTGCACTCCCTGAACGACACCCTGGATTCCCGAGCGCACCTCGCGCACATAGCAATCGCGGCAGACGCGCACCGCCTTGGTCAGTCCGTATTTGGGCAGCGGAGCGGAGGCATTCGAGCAGACTCCGCAAAAGACGCCGCCGCAGTTGCGACAATGGTGACGCCGCCGGAAGGCAGTGAAGGGCGTCTGGCAGGCCATGCATCGCGGTGCCTTGCCATCGGGAATCCAGGCGGGCGGCGATAGTGTGGCCGAGTTGGCCGTGGTTGCCGAGGAGGGCATCTGGGTCTCGTTGTTGCTCTGCAGGCGCCGGCGACTGCCGCTCCTGGCGCTCACCGGGGAATTCTGCTCCGAGCTGGAGCTCGTCGAAGAGGCGCTGGAGGGCGTGTTACTGCCCACGGAATTGTTGCGCTGTCGCTGCAGCTGGATCTGCAATTGCTGCTGCTGCTCCTGCTGCTGCTGACGCAAATGTGCGGCGGTGCTGCTGGTGGCCGAGCTGGCGGCCTCCTGATCCCCGAGACTCCGGCTACGCGTCACATGCGACCGGCTGGTGGCCATCGTTGCTCCACTGGGACTTTCTCCTTCGCTAATAGGTTGACTCGCCAGATCGATGGTATTATTTCGCTGCATACTGGCGCCGGCGGAATGGCGCTGGCCAGTGGCCTGGTTGCCACCACTACCGGCGCTGAACACATTGTCCAGCTCGGGATTCACCTCCTCCGCTGAGTAAATGCTTTGGTTGGAGCCGGCGCTCTCCTGTATCACATCGTTCTCGGAGGCCCGGAACTCGAACAGCTCCGACTCCTTTGTCTTTTCCGGTATGTCGATCTCCTCCTGGGCGGACGACATGTTCATGAGGAATACACTGCGCAGAATCTGGCGCAGGTCGGAGGCGAAGTTCGTTTGCAGCTGGTCAGCGACGCCGGCGATGCAGACAAACAGGCGGTGCAGCAGGTTCTCGGTGCTCCTGATAAATGGAAAATGAATTAGCTATAAGGTGCTTCCATTTAAGGGCATAACTTAAATAAGCTTCAAGCTAATTTCAAACCTAAATATAATCATGGTGTCTTACTTTTAGCTGTGTGAAGGTTCTTTGAATACCATGGCGATAATGCTTTAATTATGTTTTCTGAGTAAAATTATCAGCTTTTATATATAAATAGTTACTTTATGAGCAATCAAAAACCACAAATAATAATCGTGCTCTAACAGTTTCGTAAAAGCAATGTGTGGCTCGTTTATGACACATTAAATGCTATAAGTATACGCAAACACAATCTATGTATTTCACCTTCAAGAAATAATAATGCCGAGTTGAAGGCGAAGAAACCACAATCACTTAATTAGAATCCTAGTTTTTTATTTATTTATTTCAATAAATTCTACTCACTTGAACTTGAGCCGCGCCGTGGTGTTGCGCATGGCCAACGATACGTCGTCAGAAAGCGAGGAGGCGGCACTGGTATCGCCGCTGGCCAGGTTCTGCTCCCTCTCCGGCTGACTGGTCTCCGCCTCCGGCGCTTCCAGGCTGCAACGCTTGCGACCGCTGCGCGTTGTGCGATGCGGATGGGGATGCGTCTGCCGGTGCTGCTGATGTGAGTGATGCTGGTGATGATGGTGGTGGTGCTGGTGATGGTGGTGGCGTTGATGATATCGCTGACTGTGACTCTCCCGATGGCGTCCGCTTGGCAAGGCTGGCTGCTGCTCCTCGGACGCCTTGATTGTCGTGGTCTCGGCTAGAGGATCGGTGTCGCTGCTGGGCAGGCGCAGCCGCTGCAAAGTGCGGTTGGCCGCCAGCATGGCAGCACTGGTGCTGGGTTCCTCCTCCTCCTCCTCGGCGCGACCCTGGTGCTGCTCCCCCGTTCCGTACTCGTCATCTTCGCTGGCCACGAAGTTGTCCGTGAGAGGAACCTCCTGGGGCTGCAGCAAATTGCCCAGATTGGTGTTGGGTATGAGGTAACCGGAGGCACAGTCAGCCGCCACAATGTCCTTGAGCAGCTGCTCCTCGTCCGTGTCATCGTCACTGCTTTCCAGACCCTCGTCCTCCTCATCCTCATCAATATCCTCGTCATCTTCGTCCTCATCATCGCCATCGCTCCAGTCCGCCGGGGGATTTGTAGAGCTGGTGGCCGCCGATGAAGTGGAGGCTATCGAGTGCGAGGGCGTGGGCGAGGGGGCGGGCGATGCGGTGGGCGTGCTGGTGGGCGACAGCGACAACATGGACGGAGAGCGCAGCGTAGTTTCCTCCACGGCGGGAGTGGTGCTACTGTTGCTGTTGCTATTATTGTTGTTGTTTCGCTGATCCACCAGCCGCTCCACAGTCCTGTGCGCATTCGTCGTCCCCGTGGTTGCTGTGGTGGTGCTGATGCTACTGCTGCTGTGGTTGTTGTTACTGCTGTTGTTGTTGTGGTTTTGACTGCTCGTCGTAGGATTAGGGCTGTGCTCCGGACTGGGCGCCTCAATGCTACTGGAACCAAGGGGCACCTTTTATAAAATGAGAAAACAAATTAAATATATAATTTCCAGTTGGTTTAATTCCAAACCCACCTTAGTGTTGATATCCTCATTGGTGCACAGCAGCTTCTCCAGCTGATACAGTTCCTGGTTGTTGAGGTTGCGCAGGAGATCGCGAATCTTGATGAGAATGGTGCGGAAGGGACGGAACATCTCGGACAGCTGATCCCCCGGCATGTCCATGTTGAGCGGTCCCTTGGCATAGACCACCAAACCGGCAACAATGGCCAGCCGCGGAATGGAGAACATCAAGCCCGGATCGAAGGCATCTACCATGTCCTGGTCAAGCAGTCCGATCTTCAGAGCCCGCTGCAGTGTCTCCGAGAAAAGCACACCTATCCACTGCTGCATCTCGTACTCGTGGCGCGACTTCACCTGCACCATGGCGCTCACATAGCTCAATTCGAACTCGGCAAAGAGTCGGTCGAAGATCTTCAGACTCTCATAGAGCTGCTCAGTGGTGGAATCATTCAGATCCAGATGCAGCGTCTTGCTATTCGGGACATTGTTCTTCAGACACTGATCCCTTAGCAACACACGCACATTGCCCAAGCTCTTGGTCACCGCCTGGGCCAAAGGACGCATCTCCTTGCTCTCCGACTCCCGGTTCATGATCGAGGAGCCAGCCGCCAGGCACTCGGCGCCGAACCACAGCTGTCCGGCCAGATTCTCCTGGAGCACCTCCTCGGGGAACTTGGCGCGAAAGGCGCGAGGATCACGATCTTCGCCGAGCAGCTCCTCCATTATCAAATTCGTGATGGCCAGCACTTTGTCCTAAAGAATTAAACGTCACTATTAGTTTGATTTATATTTCATAAATTTTGTTTTTGGAAACCCACCTGATTCTGCCGCAATCTGCTGACCAGTCTGGTGCATCGATCCGGTTCCGCTCGTCCATCGAAGCTGTCTAATTCGCTGGCCACCGCTGTGAGGGATCGATCCGCATGAAAGAAGCGGGCCAGCAGCGATTTGTCATCAGCCTGAAAAAAAATGAAATGGAGATGCAATTTGGATGAGTAACTGGTCGTAGATAAGCGGTGACCCCTTCCCGGTTTCCCCCAACATCTTATCGCCTTGCCAAGTGCAACAAATTATTATGGGCAATCTCGCTGAACTTGAGGGATCGTGTGACAACTGCAGTGGGTTGTGGGGGCGGTGGGACTGGGATTGGAGGAGAGGGTTGGACATGGCCGATGGCCGAATAGCGATAAGAATGACTCAACGAGCCACTAAACACGTAGAAGCTATCATCCAGTCATACAGACGACCGGCTGAATTAGGGTTCAGCAAAATACTAACTACATTTTTTTATTTTTCGGCAATAAATATTTGGCTTTTTAGGCAGTAACTTAAGATTTTTAAATAAATATTTATATTTAGTTATGTTGCTATTAGTTTGATCGCTACCATTGATTTCGCAATCTATGCTGTAAGCTGATACTACGAATAACAATTTTAGGCCTCATATAAGAAACAGCAAAGAGGAAGCCTATCTATCAAGATGATGCAATCTTAGATGAGCTTTTTTCCCATCCAACATGCAACAAGTCGGTTTGCTGAGCTGCAAATGTGCCTGAAATCTCAATGATCCATTAAATCACGTGGCTCTACTTAAGCGGGGCTGCCAGCCCCAACAAATCGCACGAGATTCAACAGACAAAAATAAAATACAGAAGAGGGAAGAGTACAGAGGAGACCCAGGCGATAAAGCAAGTTATCGGCGGTTGAACTTGTTTTCACCGGGCTTTTGTGTGAGTTGTTCAGTTGAGTTCAGTTGTTTCAGTGTTTCGCATATGTGCTCTGCTTAAATATTGAAAGCGGCAAGAGCAGCTGGCCGTGGTGGAAAGGAAACAAATGCACGAAACGAAATGTGTTTATTATAAAGGTAAACACGTCGGGTCCGAGAGTCTCAAAAGCGTTGACTCCCCGCCTCAAAACTCAAAACTGCGCAGTTTGGCAGGTTTATCGCTGGGCTGTGAGTTAGTGAGTAGTCAATTCAGTGAGCCGGAGGTTCGAGGTGTTTGAGGAAACTTTAACTCACATTCGAATACGAGTATACCATATAGCTTGTATAGCTGGCAAATTGTTCAAGGGAAATTTGTGCCACAACAAAGGCTAATTACGATACTAGTTGGATTGCCACACGGAGAAAAAGTCAAGGAATATTATAGAAATTAGGTTTTAGTCTTTAGAAATAAAAATCAATCTACGTCTATTTATTCATTACTCATAGACAACATTTTCAAGAAAATATAAGGATTGATTTAAAAAATGTTTATGATTATGATCTGATTACAAAAAAAAAATATATATATTTCAAATTATCAAAAAAGTTTATTTTTGGTCTATTTTTTCTCCGTGCAGTTACGCCATGAAATATGAAAAAGTAATAATGATTCCATATGAGCCAATGCAAGTGAGTGGTTATGAATGAATCACCCCACGCGATTCGATGAATCGATGCAGAATATCGTATTCGTTTTGTTTTTTTACATTTCGTCATAGGCCCAAGGGTAAAGTTTGTTTTCCTTTTGTTGTTTTGCCATTTGTTTACACAACAATTAAATGGGCAAAGCTCTAAAAATGTTTGAGGTTCATTTTGGCGTGTGTTTTGACTCTCTGTTTCAGACATTGTGGGGAATGGCATAGCCAAAGCCGTAGCAGAAGCAGAAACGAATAAGAAATCTAATAGAGAATTATAAATTATATAAATTGAGCAAGGCCATGCGTAAATAGTTCAATGACTGCCCAAGAAACCACCTCTGGCTGCCCCCCGTGGAATTCCCGTTCTCGTTCCCAAATTCTGATATTCTGATGGCCGTCATGACGACGCTGGCCAAAACGTTGTCGACGCCAGCCACTTTTTGTAAGTGCCAGTCGTCGTAGCCATTAATTAGCGTCGCAATTTGGAAACCGACTGGTTGTGAGAGGGGTTAGGATCGGGGGTTCTGGGAGTTCCATATATGAAATGGTTCCATATAAAGTGGATAAGGAAAGAACGCATTTGGTAGATAAGAAACTCCCTATAATACCATGTTTAAGGAATTCTAACTTATTTAAAGTATTTTCCTAATACTTTTTTATCAAAGCTTATGATAACGAATATCATTATTATATTTTCGAAATATATGTAACCTTTAATAGCAAAGACTCCTTAAAGCCGTGTCACAATATTCCGCACCGTTAAGCGGCATTTACTTAGCCTTGAAGTTAATAATGAATTATTATCAAAAGCCATTTACATGCCTCATAAATACATAAAATATTTAGCTAAATCCCAAATGTAATTAAAGAGTTAAAAACCCCGGCAACAGCGGCTGACAAAAAGGCAAAAGTTAAATGGTAATTAAAAATGTTAAGCTTGTTTCGAGCCAAGCGAAACGAGGAGAATAAGTTTGGGGGAGCAGACAAGACTCCAAGGATTTCGATGGCACTTCTTGCGAAGCTAAAATGTATATACATTTTGGCCAAAAAGAGAGGAAACGAAGCTTCGTGACTTATTCATTGGGAATCGCAATCACAACGAGGCACTTGAATATGGCAAATGTTTGCAACAGTCGTGATAAAATATTAGGTACCTTTGTTTGCACTTTATATTCAGGTAAGTTAAATTCAGGTAGAAAGAAGACAAACATTTGAGAAATTGATTGGCAGTGCGAAGTGTAGCAAAACAGCAAAAGTTCTTTGACACTGTTTACCCCTAAAACAGACCACACCTTTCGATTAATATCTGTGACTTTGTTAATATATATCTGGGCACATTTGTGTTTATCCACTAAGCTATACATATTTGCATAACGCCTGGCTGGAAACAGCTTTTGTCAAGTATTTTAATTGTTGTTTCAACTGGTTTGTGTTCAATCAGCTAATTAAGGGTGAGTAACCGCTCCCCTCATCAGTGGGCAAGTTGCTGTTTACGGACGATAACAGAAACACCACACATATACGCCTTATAGACATCTAGAGATATAGAGTCGTATCGCACATATGGAGGTGAAAACAAATTTGCTGCTCTACTCGATGTGGGTGAGAACCACTTTCAATTCCAGCTGAAAAAGAAAACAAATTGCGTCTAAGTGAACACAAAATGCAAATCATAAAGGGAAGTATTTACGGTTAAGGCCTTCCATTAAGAGCAATGAGATATTATAAGTTCAACTTTCTAATTTCAAAACGAATAACTGAATATTAGATATGGATATTCAGGCGAAAATTATAGAGACAAAAAGCTGGTCCATAAATATAAGACGTTTTTGAGAGGCCCTAACAGCAAACTAAGTATTTTATGACTAGAGCTTGCTTTAAAACCTATTCAAGTTTTCTTTATTATTTAAAATAATAAGTAAGCACACTTTATTAGGAAAAAAGGTCATGTTAAGATAGATAAGATAATACATTTTAAGAACAAGGTCATCCGCTGAGAATCTAACTATTTAGCTGCTAAACCTAAATTTAATTTATGCAAACTGAAAATTAAATCATTGTTCAGCTCGAAACGGTAATTTGCCTGTGATTTTCAACAACTGACCATAAGGACATCTGCCTGACGTCACAGATGTCCGTAGTGGTGACCTCGACACGCGCAACAGGCTGCTTGCTTTCCCACCCCTCCGCCACCCCAGTTATCCTTGAGGGCAGCCAACGGCAAGGACACGCAGGCGAGACAGCCTGACAGTGTATCTATGCGAATATCTGAAGGCTTTTTGCACTCGAAGGACCAAAGGCAGGACGAGTTTGCTGACGCAAAGGACTCGGCTGAAACACACGCACTTGACATTGAATATTTTTCACTTTTTGACAGCTGTTGGCTTCGTTTTAATTTGAATTAGACATTCGCCAATTGAGAACAACAGTGTCTAAAAATGGCCAATGAGGTGAGTCGCAGGCCAAGTGTCACGACCCCCGTAACGATTCAATTTGGCACCAGCCGGCACCTGCTGTCATCGGTTAATTGAGATACGTCTGGACAAATACCTCCAGAGCTGGGAACTACCGATCATCAATTGAATTCAATTTCTGCACAATTCCCGCTTCTCAAACTGCAAATTAAGCGCCTAATTTAATTGGATGAAATTTCAAACATCAATTGCAAGTGCTAAATGTGGCAAATGCTTCATAATTTCCCATCTAACTTTTCACAGTCAATAAATGAGAATTTGCCATGCGACATTATTGAAATCAAATTAAATTAAATTTTATATACGAAATAAAATATTTTTTAAAAGTGCTTACAATTAGTAATCGAATTAAAATCGAATTTTAAATAAATACTAAGGTATAATTTGCATCTCAATGGAATTTGAAAATCAGATCAGCTAAGATAAGATAAATTATTGTTCTCTTACTATTATTAACCAGCAATAACAAATATCAGAAAATGCGTCGCAGTTAAAACAATGAAAATTATTGTTTAGAAGTGTGAGAAAAATATACAGAACCTGTAATACATATCAATAAGTATCACCACTTTACTGGGCCTTTGATATAGGGGAAAACCACTCGAAAGATTGAATTCCAAGAATCGGTTAATCAGCTATTCGTATGAGTAAGGCGATACATATAGGGAATTTCTCTTTTGGGGACACTCGAAGAGCCTTAAAATTGTATTACAACATCTTCAACGGATGGATTAATGGGAAATTCGCCATATCCCCCCAATAAAGCGAACAAGCCAGCAGACAGAAAGAGATAGACCGAGTGAAAACTGAGTCACGGTCAAATCGTATATAAATAAATGAGCTTGATAAACAAATGAAAGCTACTCGCGTAAATATAAAGATTCAATATCAACACAGCCGATATAGCCAGCCTATATATATAAATCTTTTCATATGTATAAAAATATATATATGCAGACGACAACAAAAAGGGAACAACGCAAACTCTTTATGAAGGACTCAACGGCAAAGATAATGATTGGAAACCAAGAAATACTGAATTCAAATCTGCAACTGTGCGCGAATCCCTCACAAAAGCACCATAAACCGACCCGAAATAAACCGAATTATTATCGCGGGTGCATTCAACTCTGGGCAAACAAAGTGCCCAAGTAAATTATACAAATTACGAGTGTATAACCCTTGCAAAACGGATAAACCGGAAGTCACTTAAAGGATTTTTATTTTCGGCAAACTGTAAAGAGTTGAACGAACCATTCGGTTGTCCACAACATTAACACTTTATTTCCAATCCGATACGATCAGATCCAGCCAAACCAGTGGACTTTTTTATTTTGTTTATTATGTCATAATGAATTCCATTTCTTAACAAATCGAACGGAAAATTTGCATATCGAAATTACCCAATGTAAATGCAGAAGCAGAAGGGCAACAGCAAAATAAGAGTGTGGAAAACAGCTGGCGAAGGCAAATCAATGCGGAAGAGATGACAAAATGCGCCCAAGAGACGAATGCCAATAAAAGCCATTAAATAAATTGGATAATAATGGATGGGCGGGAGGGACCCTAAAGAGCGGAGAAAGAGGTGCGATTGTGGGCGGGGGAGGGGGGAAATCGGGCGGAGAAAGAGGTCGCCTCATCATCAACCCCATTGCATATTCATGAGGCCCCGAAAATGTGTCGCAACCGATGATAAACAGAGGCCAATCGGAGCTCACATTTTTTAAATCACTTTGTCACAGCTCTTTTGGTTTTTTGTTTTTGTTTTATTTTCCCTTTGTCTTTATATTATCGGATCAACAGGTTGATTCCAGTTATATTATTTGCATTAAATGATTACGATCTTTAAAATCAAATTATTTGCGAAATTATACGGGTTCATGATAGTATCCCATTAAAATTTTTTATTCTTATTATATTATTTGTGATAAAATAAATCAAAAAATGCATAAAAATAGGTATTAATTTACATTACATTTTATTAAATAGTAGATTTAAAAAAGTCACCCAATCTTTATAGATTAAAGAAACTCACAACTTTCTCGTCCTCTAAAAAACTTCAAAGAAGATACTGTAATTTCAGTAGCACTATAATCAGATTAGCCTTAAACTTGAGGGATGACTTTCCACCTTTTTGGAGCTGTGTGCGTATCGAAATGTGGATTCAATTCCCTAACCGTTTTTTCTACGGCTTCTTCTTCCTCTCCCCTTGGAGCTTATTGGCTGTGAACCTTTGCTACTGGTACTTATTAATCTTGACACTTCTCCCGATAATCCCCACACCTTCCTTCCATTACAATCCGACTATGACAACTGAGAAGATAAACCACAAATCGCTTTCACTTTCCAGCGGGGGTTAAAGTGCGTTCGTCCGGCACTCGGAAGTGTCGATAATTGAGTAACCAAGCGACGGATTTCAGGAGGGGATCGGGGAACTGGGGGGCCGGTCGGACCAGCTGTACGTGCAGTACGTAGGCGTTGGCGTCCACACGCGCATCCGATCTCCCGCTCCTCTCATTGATATGCCGGCCACAGACACGGCGAGAAAAACTAAGACCCAGACTCGCTTCACCGCCTTATGCAACAGAGCGGTGCACTTGGAGAAAATGATACAACAAAAGAAATATTTAACTATTCACAACATGTCACCTATGGTACTTCCACTTGTAATTATAAAACCTTTTAACACTTTTTCAGTATCGAGAAATTTAAGATTGAATAATCTCCATCGAAACAAGGTTTTGTGGATTCACTAATAGTATTTTGTTCAACTTGTTTTGAATACGCAAAGAAAATATGTGATAGCCTTATTATGCCTTAAGTTTTAAGTTGATTGAAAGATAACTTACTGAGATATTCCATACCCCATAGTGCGTAGATTTGATAGATAGAACCTTTGAATTTAAAGATTGAAAAATATTCAAAAAGCATTATACTACCTAAGATTAATAAACATAGTTTTAGGTTTACCAATTTATAATCTTAGTCAAAAAAAAATTGTATTTAAATAAATAATAGGTTTTAACTTAATAGTATCAATTCTTACTGCCTTTGGTTTACTTTCCATTTATTTTTTCGGTCAAGGATTTAATATTAACAATATTATTGAACAATAATTAAAAATACCAGTATGACTAATTTTTTTTGACCGTGCGGCAGGGTAACAAAGTAACGCAGCCCACTGATAAGACGCTCTAGGCGCTTCAGTCCGTAGGGCGGTCTTTTTGTCGGGAATACGGCGACGAGTACGGAATGGGGATTGGGATTAGGTAATAAGTGGGACGCAATGGCCGGCGGTGTCTGGCGGGCGTAAGCGTAATGCAATCCGCAATTGAAGCCGCTGCCATTCGAAAGTAGGAGAGTGGCTTCCAAGTCCACAGCTGCAGACCATTGGCCATTGCACTCACTCCTCCTCGAGGAGATCGACTCGATGTGAATGTGAAAATTTCACCGCTTTTACTTTTTCCCCCGACTGAACCGTTTGTTTGGCTGGCCATTTGGCCATTCGGCGATTTGAAAAGCGTTTTTATTTTGGGAAACTGTCTGCGGCGCTGAGCGTCTGGCAAAAAGCGTAACGAATAATTGACATATTGGTCGGAGTGGCGGCGAACACGTAGTCTGCCTTGGCACAATCTCCCCGCCAAGATGGCCAATGAACCAAGCGGTCTGGTCCACCTTGGTTGTCGTGAATTGAGCAATGAGCAAGAGACTCGAGATCGTGGAGTGCCCAGAAAGATGGTTTCTAAGCCACGTTTGACCTGTAAACACGAAATTATCAGTTCGGTGGCCGGGAAAAGGTGACCAATAAGTCGCCTTAAGTCCCACCAATCACTCGGCTCAATGGACAGCCGTCAGTCGGTGATTGTGATAACACACACACAGACGACGACGACCACAATCAATATAAAAACATTGTAAAGTAATTTCAATTTATTTGTTGTACTTTTCTTGCCCCCACAGCAGCAGCAGTAACAGGAAATTACTGAATAAATATGCGGATTAAGTTGCTAACCAATATTTAACCAACATTTACAAGCCCTGGCTTCCGCAAAGCGGTGAGTAAATAAAGAAAATAATCGAACCGAGAGAGCTACTAGCAAACATAAAAAAGGGAACTCAACCAAGCAAAGCGGCAAGCGAGCAGTAAATTATTTGATTTTCGTTTTGGAAGTGTTACAACACAATCTTATCGCAAATGTAAAGATATAGACGACATAAATGGGCTACATATGTTCCATAGTCCGATAAAGGTCGGTCCAGCAACTGAATATCGATCGATGAAGTGGCATCAGAATTAGAAGTGTATGTTTAATGTCAGCATCGTATCAGTGGAAAATTACTCAGCGAAGTTTCTATCGAAGTTTCAGTGGGAAATTAATGTCATGGGAAAGCTTGCAGCCCAGCTATTAAGATAACGACTTAATCTATACGAGTTCTCTCCGAGAATCTACGTTTTACATTACCCTTACATCTTAGCTGGAAATCATCATGATTATCGCCATAATCATGCGCATATAATTATTTCCTGTTTGCCGTAATAATAACAATATTACTTATTGGGTCATGACTGAAAAAACAACAAGCACCCAATTTGGGTTTGCTTTGTATTGTACATCTTTATCAGCGGTATTATTTAACTAATGAAAATAAATCGAATTTAAATAGATTATGCTGATTAGGTTTGGTTTGGATTGTTTGAACAGTGGAATTTTACCTATTCTGACATTACTTCTATTTAAATTAACTGATATTTAAGATTGTGGAAAACTAATAATTATAAATTATAAATATTTAATAAAAATATCTTTTCTTAGCATTATGATAATGAAACACTGATAAATTGGTATAATCCTACCATGAACTATGAAGATTATTTCAGTATTATCACCGAAATATTTAAGGTTCTTATGAAATTCATTTTTCCCTTTTCTATGGATCATCATTATGACGATATATATCCCCTTCCTAGTCATTATTTTTGTAAGATCTCTTAAGTCGGCACGTTTTGACTAAGCTATGTATGCTCAATTCTTCAATACTTGATGATGCTCACTGTTTGTCTGGATTGTGTTTTATCATCATGTGTCACTAAAACCCTCTAAATAGCGCATGGAGCACGAACACTAGGCACCAGGGACCTGGACATATGTGCTCAGTATTATCAACTAATTTCGTGTTAATTTGTTATAGTTCCTCCCCAGTGGAAAAGTTACAAAAGACCGACTAATGTTTTGCTATAATATGAGTATTTCCCCCGGGAAGTTAGAAGCAGGGTCAGGGAATTAGATTCTCAAAACAAGTTCATTAAATCATCCAAAGCAAATAAAATGGTTAAGCTGAATGAGAGGAAACCTTAAGTCTGGTCACGTGCTATCATTTCAGTGGATTACGGTTAAGAGATTGACAAAGCGATGACCTCAAGTGGAAACGTGTGGAATTCGATGCTGTAATATATTAGAGGTGTCGGAAAACTGTGTAAAAAGTACGGAAGAATCGTGTCTTATTTAATAATAAAAAACCCAACCTCAATTGTGATAGAAAATGTCAAATGAAATGACTTCTTGAATTTAGTCTTGCGTTCTATGAGTCATTTTCCAGTGAAAAGATTGTTGTTGAAAGCTTTCCAATTAAATTTCTCAAGTTGTAATTATCTTTTAATCTGATGATAGCTGTCTTATTATGATAATATCAATGCCTAATTTATGTCAAATTCTCTTACTGATTTCTTATTAAGCTTTAGTAAATATAGTGATTTGAAATGACAAATGTCTACCCTGAAGCAATATCTCAAATACTTTCATAGGAACGCTGCTTACTTATTTGTATAGCCCATTGCAATTAAATATCTAAAGCTGATGAAAAAATACAATAAATATCCATTTCGAATGTATGTCAAAATTCTCCAGTGATTTCAGCGTAAGCCTCCAGTCATCAACATGTTAATTCATAATTTGAATACTGATTAGAAATGACAAATGTCTGTCTTTCAGTCAGTAGATTGGAGTCGCTTTCAGGTGACTTCCATCAGAATGCTGTTTATCAAGACTTTCGTAATGTTGGCTGGCAGTCAACAGTCGGTGGCCTTTGCTACGCTTTATTTTATACTTTACTTTACTAGACTAGAACTTCGGAATTGAGGCCAGCGGCGGGCAGAAGCAAAAGTCGTTAACGGTGACGCCGGCAGTGGCGGCACATGTCAATATGGCCCAAATTAAATGCACCGAAAGAAACAGGTTGCTCTCGTTGTTGTTGTTGTTGTTATTGTTGTTGGCACGAGCAACAGGCACAGCCACAAATAAACAAAAACACAGATACAGATACAAACACAAGTACTGAGTTACAGATACATTGTAGCAATGCAGTAGTAGTCTTGTCCAACGGGTCGTATACGCATCAAGTCCATTCATGGCGCAGATGGTGAAAATAAGCTTAAGGCAGTTACTTTATTTGTACAAGAGTTGTAATATATTGTGCAGTGGGTTTCAGAACAGCAAAGCGGTTCACGGTGTTAACAAATATGGTAAAGATTGCACTAAATGGGGCAAATTGAAAGAATAAACTGGGGTAAGACTACTCTTTGGGTTAATTTATTCCACCGTATCTGATATTTCTTTGAATGATTTATGATTGTAACTTGTAACTTGTTTAATTCATAAAAAATAAACCACTTTAGAGTTCTAAACGAACTACACCAAAGAAGCGTTAAAACCAAACAAAAACCAAGTAACCCAACATTTTGGGTAATAATAGCTCTCCCTGAACAGGTTTCTTTGGTGTTTATCTTTCTATTTATCGTAATTATTTACTTGTAAGGTCGTTTCATAATGTGGTTAGGATTGCGAAACGCACTGTATCCGCATCATTGAAACAGAAATGGGCATTATAATCGGCTGCCATTAACAACAGGGCTTCCTTCACTTTTGTCAGAAAAGTTTTTACTCTTCGCTCTTGTTTCTTTCCTTTTTTACAAGTTTGAGTTAAGAAAGCGTAAATAAGTGAATTTTATAAAGCTGGTTGAAGAGATATATATGATTCCCCATCGTTTCCCTCGGTTCATTCAGCTAGTTACTCTCCTGTCCAGTCATGACTTTCTTAGGCTCAATTGTTAAACGGCTTTTATTGTTGTAATTTCCATTTTGCCAGCTCATGCTTAATTGTTTTGTGGATAATTTTTTTTTAATTTTTGTAAGCCACAAGTCAGACTGTCAGAGTTTATTGTGTTAATGGCCGATTTCGTGCTGACGACGACGCAACTTTAATTGCACACCTTTGCAACATGCTCCAAAAACCGGGGGAGTTCGAGACTTCAAGAGATATAGAGAGAAGTATTTTTGGGAAACAACCGAAAATAATTGTAGAAACAAAACAGAAAGGCAAACCATCAACGATTAAAGCAAAAAAAAAAACCAAACAGACATTGCCAGCCACCCATAGATTTCACTTTTTTATGGTTTACTTTTGTTTCTTGGCGATTCGGCCCGTAAAACATAAAACAATTCAATGCCAACTTCAAATGAGTTTATGGCAAGCACACAAAGCAAAGACATATGCGAGAGATATCGTTTGGCAAACAAGAAATCAACGAGTAAAAATACCTCTAGCTCAAGAATTACTCAGTCTTTGCTAGAAGAAAAAGAACCCTATAAATGCCTTTGTTTCAGTGCTGGGAAGACCCAACAACCGTCGCAATCAGACTGCGAGTACGAATCTGAATCCAAGCCATGTGCTCAATAATGCTGATCAACTGGCAGAGGCAGACACGATTTCAGCCCGCACCCACTATTTTTGCTTTATATTATTGTACATGGTTACGTATATATTATTCATTCATCGCCAAACATTTATAATCAAGTATCTAAAGGCAAGCGAAATAAAAACATTATAAAAGTGTTTGCTTTATCGTCTGTACAATACTTCCTATATGTGGGGTGTACGAGTTTAGATGGGAATATATATATTGTATTTATGCAAGCAAATTAAATATGGGAGAGTGATGTAATGCTATTGGTTTTGGGCCCACAAGATCGAGAGTCCGCTATATCGGAGATAATCAATTACAGACGCCTGTGGCGCGTGCCGCCTTCTTTCAGTGTTCCCAGAGTGGCCCCCAGTTGGCAGTTCCATTGACTGCAGATCCGATCGCGTTTTTTTGGGATCTGGGTTTCGGGGCAGTCGCCTCTTTCCCAGCCTCCATTGTCTCGGCTTCTCCTCGCCTTTTGTCTGCCTTCACCGCGTCGTCGGTTTCGTTTTTATGAAAATTTATATGCACAGACGGAGCAAAAACAATTGCATTCACTACAATACTCTTACTAAAGGTAGGATACTTGACTTGACGCGCTTTTAGGGTACGAATACCTTTTATATTGCAAAAGTGCCATCAATTACTCATTCTATGTTGTATATAAAGCAGCATACAGGGTTGACACACCACAAAACAAAGCAGTCTCGAATTGTGTAACCCGATATGGCAATGCCTTGCAACACAAGAAATTAATTTCTTCTTTAAAATACATAATTAAGTAACTAAAGTATTCAAATCAATAAAAAGAAAACTATTTGAAATATATATAAAAATATTTTTTTTTAATGTAAATTAAAGTATTACAGAAAATTTCTCTGTGATAAAATCACCTTCTATTACTCATTATACGCTGTGCTTGCTCGTTTTTTCTGCAATAGAATGCACCGGACAGGGTTGACACACCACAATGCAAAGCAATCTCGGATTATGCAATTCGATATGGCAATGCCTTGTGACACAGACACATCTGGCAACGCTATGCCCCGGCTGTTTCTGTTTCTGTTTATTTTCGAATCGCAACAAAAGCGACCTCGGCAAAAGAATCTCGCTTTGCAGGAGAAAGAAAGTTGACACAATCACAAAGACGAGACGAGAAAATAAAGAAAAGAAAAAGAGCAGACCAGGAAGCAACGGCGGAAAAATGGTGTGCAGTCAATGAATGAAAAAGAAGAGCAGTGATGCCGATGCCGAGATGCCAGACGAAAGAGTTGTTGCACACACGCCACACCAAATGAAAAGTACGAAAGAAAAGCAGCAACTTTAGAGCGTCTGTGTGGATTTTCCGTTTCGTTTGGGAGGCATTTTCCACCACCAAGAAAGTAAGGAAAACTCACCGTTATTTATGAGTTGCATGCACCTTGGGTGGGGGGTGTGAGGGGTGGGTGGCTCATGGCCGTTGGGGAGAAGTGTGTTAATTAACAAAGCAAAGTAGAGAGCAACTAACTACTAGGCATCCGGAAAGTAAGCCGAAGAAAACCGTACTTCCATTTTGCTTTGAGCCAATTGGAATTTCCGAATGCATTTAGAGCGTAATAAATCAGGCAGTGAAGTTTTAACGATGTTTTCAATTATTTATGGCCAAAGAGTTATTTGACTGAGGAAATACAAAAACCTCATTATTGGATTTATTTATATCTGCAAGTCAAGCGAGGAGAAATGTGAATTTAACAAAAATGAATGAAGATTTTCTTTCATAAGTGAATAGAAATCTGCAACAAAGTAGTAAATAAACTTGATTTTCCAGCCGTTACACTTTGCCATTTGAAAACAAAGACACTAAATATAAATTGTAAGCGTAATTACACTGTTTGCCCATAGTCGTAAATCCAAAAGGTACTTCAAACTGCGATTTAAACGATACTTTCCACCCGTTAATCGATACATAGCAATCCCCTTCGATCACCTGCTATTGAACGTGATGCGCAGGCAAATCCCCACTCACTCCACTCGGCGCAATCTTATCTAATCGAAGTGCCAGATACAGATACAGACAATACAATACGGTCTATGTGCTGCCCGGCGGGCTCTTCCCGGCTATTGAGCTATCGAGCTATGGGGCACTCGAAAACATAAACATCCGAGGCCCTTCTGCCCACAGACCAGACATCTGTTGGCCATTTGATTCGATTCCCCGAGTGGAGCCCCCCGTAATACCCGACAAAAGTCTCGACACTGACCTCCAACTCACCAGGTAACCGAGGTCGCACAAACACACAACATATATCCATATAGCCATATAGGGTGTTTGCCTTTGATTTAATGGATTTGCGTGTAAATTGCTTCTAATTCCATTTTTCCTACTCTTGAACCGAACACCCCGGCATAAATAGAAATCTGGCGACGGCAATCAAAATGTCAAACGGATTGACTGATTGACGACCGATCGGGAGGAAAATTGGAAGAGGGGACACGAAAGTCGCTCCATCGGCGATTTATTTTTGGAGGCTAGGGTCTAGCGGTTCACGTTTACCGTGCATATATTCCAGACACCCGAAAGTAAGGGGCTCCCAAAATAGAAACAGGCGAGCTTCGGTAGCAGGGCTTGAATTCATATCAAGACAGCTCCCAAAAATTAAATTTTGGGTAAAATATTTGATTGAAATAATAAAAATTTCTCTCTTTTCTTAGAGTAATGTTTAGTACTAAGCATCCTACAACATCTACAAAGTGCAAGAAGTACGATTTTAGAATCCATCTTCAAGAACCTTGCCTGTAAATTGGAATTGCTCGACTGTGGTGGGCTATAAATAGGGGCTCCTCCAATCGCTGGAGCTTTGACATTGTTCTCTCAGTGTTCCGAGTGATTTTCCACGTCTATGCGATACGATACAAGCGGGATTTCCCCCCCAAGAGCGGAACAGAACAGATCCCACATTACCAGGCGCAGATACATAAATTAGTTGGCTTTAGCTTTTTAGCTGCTTTTGCTTGTAATTTGCAACACGAACGGACTGGCGCCATATTTGTTTTTGTTGCTACTTTTCGAGTACGTGTAGTTGTGAGTGCTTGCAATTTGAATTGAGAGTGCAGCTCACACACACACAGTATGTTGTGTGCTGAGATGCAGTTGTTGCAACGTCAGCGAATTCGAATTAATCATCGGAAATGAAATGCGGTTAAAACCCAGCTGGCCGAGAGAGTGCGAGAGAGAGGGGGCTATGTGGCTTTATAATGAGCCAGGGCCAAGCGCTGACGTCACAACGGCACAGTTAACACACACACACACGTGCACCGTTGCTTTGACACCATTTGTTGCTCTCCCTCTCCTCCCTTGCCTCTAATTAATTACGCTCTGCCCCACTCTTTTGTTTTTTATTTTTTTCACTGATAAGGGGCACTACTAATCGGGTTATCGTTTATAATTTATGCGAAACAACAACTGTACCTTGGGTTTGTTCAGCCATTTGCGAAACGTGTCCATCGCAGGAGAGTGTTTTTTTCCAGCTGCAGCTCCACAGTTGTTGCTCTCCTCCTCTCCCCTGCTCCCTCTCCTCTCCTCTTTCTTGTTGTCCTTGCTCTCGCTCGCACACAAACAAACACACTCACACTGGCCCGCACACTAGCGCGTGCGAGGCAAACCAAACAAAACAAAGAAGCAGAAGCAATGCAATTTGTTTTTGGCAAACTGCTAAATGCACATTACTGATTTTAACACTTTTTGCGGATTCCGTTTAAATGCCTCTCGTTGTTTTTGTCGCTTCTCGCCTTGCTTTCTTCTCACTTTTCGTGCTCTCCACACGCGTGACTCTGCGGTCTCATCACTGGAGCTGCATTTCCCTCGCGGAAACTGCGTCGAATGTCCTTTGGCCTCGGGAGGCAGCGGAAGCGGAATCTGCGAACACTGAATTGCAAACTATTCCATTAAACTCGCGCAGCACTCTCCGCCCTTCGCGATTTCCGTCGGCAGCGCAGCGTCCGTGCGTTCGGTTCAAAGTTTTTTTTCGAATTAGAGTGGTATTTCGTGGATTTTTACGATTAGCCGCCAGAAGTGTGGCGTTTTTACATATCGGCAAAATACCTGCGATATTTTCGATTTGCCATTTCGGATTGCCCATCCCCAAAATGTTAAAGTGGAACGATTTCTAACAGAAATGTTAAGATACAACAAATTGGAGGCTGTTAATTATTTTTATAAATTGTAGCATTTTTATAAATATATATATTATACATTTTATAAAATGTATGTATTTTCTGTTTAAAAGAGAGCGGATTATAACTAGAGGTGGAATAACAACGCGCGTCGATTTGAAATATCCATAAAATGTTAAAGTGTAACGGTCTTTTAATGCTAAGATATTTAAACATTTATTTTGAAGGAAGAACCATCGGAAATAACAATGGGACTTCGCAACAGTATGCATTTTGTTCAAGAAGAACATTTATTATAATAAATCTAAGATTTTACGAGCTCGGTTCATGTCAATATGTTAATCCAAAATGCTAGATACCACTCTCAAAACCACAACCTCTAAAAGTTAATTTTTTAAAATTTAAACTTCATTTTATCAATATTATAATAAAGAAAAGAGCAAATAAAGATGCTTGGTTTGGTTGCCCAAGACTTGAAGAAAGATTAAAATATATAATCCTCCTTGCGATCCTCCGCGATTTGGTCATGCGAGTTCTTAAGAAACCGCTGTTTACCGAGGACCATTTCTTCGCGTTGTGGTGACTAGTTCCCTATAATACAAAATTACTCAGATTTCTGGAATTTTAGATTTTGTACAAATTTGGCAGAGAAGGAAAAGTGTGCGCGCAAATTCTTAAGAAATGGAGTTCCATCCAGGATAATTTCTTACCCCCTTCTAGAGCATTACCTTTTCTTCCATTGGCAGGGCAGCGACAGCGCCTATTTTGGCTTAATTGTCACTTTTGTATTTAAGGCTTGTGTATTTTTATTCATTACAGCCAACCTACAAGACTAAATTTCCGTTTGTGCCGCTTTATAGCCGCCAGGGGGTCCGAAATGTCGCAGCAAATGACGACCATGACTGACCTGAACAACATTGACCAGCTCATCCTGCGCATTATCGACACCCGCCGTCTCAAGCAGCTGAACCTAACCGAAACAGACATCCGGCTGTTGTGCAACAGGTCACGCGAAGTCTTCATGGCGCAGCCCATGCTGCTCGAACTCTCCGCTCCGGTGAAGATCTGCGGTGATATTCACGGCCAGTTTACGGACCTCTTGCGTCTGTTCGACTACGGGGGATACCCGCCGGCCTCCAATTACCTGTTTCTCGGAGACTATGTGGATCGCGGAAAGCAATCGATCGAAACCATGTGCCTGCTGCTGGCCTACAAAATAAAGTACCCGGAGAACTTTTTTCTGCTTCGCGGCAATCACGAGTCGGCGGGAATTAACCGAATATACGGATTCTACGATGAGTGCAAGCGGCGATACACGATAAAGCTATGGCGCACCTTTGTCGACTGCTACAGCTGCATGCCGGTATCCGCAATAGTTGACGAGAAAATCTTCTGCTGTCACGGTGGTCTCAGTCCTGATCTGCTGAACATGAATCAGATTGGCCAGTTGGCCCGGCCGTGCGACGTCCCGGACAAGGGCTTACTCTGCGACCTCCTGTGGTCCGATCCCGACCCCAAGATAATGGGCTGGAGCGATAATGACCGCGGCGTCAGTGTGACCTTCGGGGCGGACATAGTGGGCAAGTTCGTGCACCGCCACAAGTTCGACCTCATCTGCCGCGCCCACCAGGTCGTGGAGGACGGCTACGAGTTCTTTGCGAAGCGCCAGCTAATCACCATATTCTCGGCCCCGAACTACTGCGGCGAATTCGACAATGCAGGCGCCATGATGTCGGTGGACGAGACGCTGATGTGCTCCTTCTACGTTCTTAAGCCTTCGAAAAAGCCTGGCTTGCGGAAAATCCACTCCAAGAGCTGAGACTTGATGGAATGAAAAGAGAGCCTTATTGTCTGTCTGGCGTCACTCTATTGATTTGTCCCGGTGTAGTTCAATATCACTAACTTTTACGAACCCCGTGATGTAAAAATTTCAAGTTTTAATGAAATTGTTTTTGAATTTTTGTGGTTACGGGGCTTAGGACGAAATGAGTATGTTGGAGCATTTTGCAATTGGAGCGTTTTGCAATTGAAGCCATCACTTTTCTCTCGTCTGCGATTTCGAGTTGCTACCTTCAATGGAAAACAAAAAGGAAAGCTTTACTCTCAAAATGAACATAAGATCGTCTTCAAAATTTGATATTTTACTAAATATTTTTGATAGATGATGTTATAGATAAATATAGAACGTGAATGTCTAAAGTTATCTAATCTTATTATTATCCGACTTCAAATGAATGTTAATTTCCCAAGCAATAAATATTGCCGACTTTTCGGCTCCAATTCTGTTAACGTTCTGTTAACTAGAGTCGATGATTCGCGGTTATACTTGATTTCCCTGCCGTCCAGAGACCGCAAATTGACTCCCAAATTGGCCCACAAATTACGATTTTCATATGAAATGCACGAAAATCGTTAGAAAACACGCAGGTTCTGAAAATTGCAGTGAAAAACAATCGAATAAGCGCATCGAGATCTTAAAAAGTTACGTTATCAGACTACTGAAAATCATGAATACTGGAATTTAGAGGGATCCCCGTTTATTAAATTAGTACTGTGTGCCATATGAAGTTTACAATTGTGTATATTTTCATGTCAGATATGAGAGATTGCAGAGTCAGCTTTTTTGCCGATCATAATAGAAGAAGTTTATAATTATAAAATGCATTTTTATTTTCAGCCGCTTTGAAAGGCAGCTTGAAATTACACAAGATATAAATATATAATTCTCGAAGGTTCAATAAAAGTGTATGCGCTTATTACTAATGAAATGTATTGAACTTTGCAAATAGTCAGGTCTTTACAACTACTTTGTTTCGGGTTTTACAAAATAGTCCTTGTAACGGACATTTAGAGCAAATTTGAATTTAAATTTGAAGGCGTACTAAAATCTAAGATTACAGAGTTCAGTCCCTGCTAAACATCAGTTAAATGGATCGAGTCTTTAATAGTACATAGTGGTGTCTTGGATGACACTTAACGGATAGATGGCGTGTGAATAAATTGCAACAAAACCTAGCAATGCTTTGAACCCTGGACCCACTACGTATAAATGACACTTACGTTTTGACAACATTTCCAATTGGATAAATGCTGTCACTTTAAGCCCCTTATTTTTCGGTGGTATTTCCGCAGCGCCTGGTCCCACAGTTTTGTTTTGAATTCGTGTTACGTTAAATTACACTTACGTTACGTATAAATGACACTTACGTTTGACAGTGTTGCCTAATTGGATTTTTATTTTAGCCCATTTTTAGCCCCTTTTTTTCGGTGGGGTTTCCGTGGTATTTCCGCCTGGCCCCACCAATTTTGTTTTTGTAAATTGTGGGAGGGTTAAAAACGCGCGTAGAAGCTGTAATTTTATTCCTGGAAAATCGTCGTCGGCGCTGACCGTAGAGTTAACAAACGTAACCGAAAGTATTACCCCCAGCAACCGGACAACTGTCAAACGCAGGGTCTAAAATAGGAGTTAAATAAAATATTAAGCCAACGGAAAGCAATTCAATTAAAAATGTTCTCACGACCCAGGTAAGCTTTTTCGCAAGGACTTTCGGCCTACAGGATGTGCGAGTGTGTGGGTTTCTTACGTTTGGGGGCGGGAATTATGCAACATTTCGCGATTCGGGACGAGGAACTGCCCCAGCTGGTAGCCCAGTGACCTAGTCATTCGGATCAGACGAATCGCCGCCAAGGCGTCCCCTCTTTTTCTTTTTCTTCGTTTTCTTTTGCGCAGCTTTCGGTTTCACTGGGGGCAACACAAACAAAAATTCACACAGGGATTTCCCAAGTTAGAAAGGGACGGACTGAGTTTCGCACATGGCCTGGCATTGACCCTTCATCTTCCCTCCCGCTCGCTCGCGCACTTCCTCTTATTCGCCAAACAGCTGTTTTCGAAATTTTCCCTTGCAGTTGCATAAGAGTTTCAGAATTTACCTCGGTTTTTTGGCTGCCAAAACAACAAACAGCTGAAAAAATCAATGGGATACACAGAGAAAAATATGTTTTGGAAAAAATTATAATATACTTATAATCTTTGAAATATAAAAAAACTTTCTTTTTAAAATTCTCTAAAATGTTTGACATTAAGAACTTGTTAAATATTCTTCACTATTAAATTGCATATCATATTTTCCCTGTGTAGCGAATAAGCAACACCTTCACGTCCATGGACATGGACATATCATATATTCGAAAGATGGTCTGGCAAAATTCTAAATTTAGTGTGTATACCGAAAAAATGTGTGTTTTGTTTCGCCATTGTAAGCGTTTTCGTTGCCAAGTTCATCAAGAAATGCTTTTCAGCTGGCCCGCCGTATTCTGTCTCTCTTTCGCACGCAAACCGTTAGCAAGAATTTCGGCCAATAAAAAGTGTAAGAGTTTAATGAACTCGGCCAGCTTTTGCCTTCGGAGCTCCAGTAATAGGGGGGGAATATGTGTTCTTAGGGCTTTTCTTCGGACCCTAAAAAATAATTAATGGTAGCCGCGCGCTCGCACTCATAGATATCGAATAATAACACTCGAAGGCATTTACGACACGCACTTATTCCGTGTATTTGGCTCAGATACAGATATGCGAAATTGTTTAGCACTTGACGAGCTCATGTGAGTGCCGTTCAAACAGCGGAATGGCGTTACCTAAACGATAATTATCAGTACGGAGTGCTCGGAAGGGATCTCTGGGGCCTCGTCATGGGGTTTCCAGTTCGGCGCACGTCATTAACCGGTTCCAACTTGACCAAAATCCGATACCAGCCCACTCCCCCCGAGCATGATCCATCAATGAACCACTAACTCAAATTAGTCACACGCCTCTGTCTCCGCATTTGCCTCTCTCGTAATTAGCACCATCTAATGGGACTGGAAGCTAGCAAAATATACACATCGTGCAACAGCAGGGGTCAAAATTATAGGGAAAAAGCTGTAACATATGGACTTTTTAAGGCACTGCCATTAGAAACGGTATTATATCATCAGTACTTGTTTTTATTTAAATAATCAAATATTGTCAGGTCCATAATTTATTTTGGTTAGCCCTTCATTACAAGTAGTTGGCCAATGTACTTTATAATCTTATCAGGGTGAGTTCTATTTCAAGACCAGAATAACATTTTCAAGTTCAATGATTTGTTTTGTAACTCAATCAATGGTACACTCCACACTTACCACGTCGAATATTAGTTACTTTTGATGTCCGTAATCAGAATAGTTGTCCGTACTCAGAATATAAGATAATATTCTTACACTTTCTTAGGATTTTTTTTGAAGTAATGAAACAATTCTAAGAAAAAAGAACTCTGGCGAAAGATAGTAACTTAAAATCTTAAAAAAATATTTTTAAATATTTAGCCAAAATAATTACGATTTGATGCTAGCGAAATAGTCGTGGCTGTGGGTAGATTTTATCGTGATGTTGCCAGGCCATCCGTCCCCCTTATCGCCGGCGCTTTGAATTCGGGGGGACAGCTGTAAACAATGCGGCTTAGTTTCCTTCTTTTTTGCTTTTCATTTTATATTTTGGCGTGCCCAGCGCGGTGATAAACAAAAAGCAGCTGACGTCGACCTTGAACATGGCTTTTTTTATTCCGTATGTGGGAGGGGGTGGGAAACACCTCCCCCAGGGCAATGTCAAGAATGTCAGAGGGGCTGCTCCACGATCAAAGTCAAGAGTTCCCACAGGGGGTGCTCCACAATTGCTCTGCTGATAAATAACACACGTAATGCACTTTTGCAATTTGCAGCTTGTGCGGAACTGTGGGCAAATTGTGCCGATGCGGCACTTCAGCAACAGGAAAAACTACAGTGGCTGCCGCAACAGTTCCCGCCGCCCGGCATTATCATGAGGTGGTCGGCGATATCATCTGCCCCTCCCAGGTGCGAGGAATAGATCACATCCGTGATCCACGACTCAACAAGGTACGAAAATACTAGATATATTTTATAATATGGTCTTAAGATTTTCCCAAACAATTCTAAAATAATTTTAATGTGGGTTACTGATACGTTTCTCTGTAAAAATGAATCATAAGGGAGTTCACTAGCCCTGATAATGTGGTAATTTATCAATAATAAATTTGTTTATCACAAGAACTTGAATATTTATCACGATATGAGGGGGACTCTCCAAACCCGTTTAATTTTTGTAATCAAAAAGTTTGTTTATCACTTAAAGATAACACTAATTTTGCGTTGAATTAATATTATATTTCAGTTTTGTATATATCTAGAAGAAAATATTAATAATAATAATAGTGTGGTAACAATTAAGAATTTTTTGCACGTTTTTCTATGGATACATTTTACTTTTAATCCTTGACTTGAATATGCCTCATACTCACCCTGTTTTATTTTTCCAGGGCCTGGCCTTCACACTCGAGGAGCGCCAGACTCTCGGCATCCATGGACTGCAGCCGGCGAGGTTCAAGACCCAGGAGGAGCAGCTGCAGCTCTGCAAGATCGCCGTGAACAGGTACACGGAGCCGCTGAACAAGTACCTTTACCTAAGCGATCTGTACGATCGCAATGAGCGGCTGTTCTTCCGTTTCCTCTCGGAGAACATCGAGGATCTGATGCCCATCGTCTACACGCCCACAGTGGGTTTGGCTTGCCAGCGTTTTGGCCTGATCTACAGGCGTCCCCATGGTCTGTTCATCACCTACAATGATCGCGGACACATCTTCGATGTGATGAAGAACTGGCCGGAGCCGAATGTCCGTGCCATCTGCGTGACGGATGGCGAGCGCATCCTGGGACTGGGAGATTTGGGTGCCTGCGGCATGGGCATTCCCGTGGGCAAGCTGGCCTTGTACACGGCCCTGGCCGGAATCAAACCCCACCAGTGCCTGCCCATCTTGGTGGACGTCGGGACCAACAACATCGATCTGCTGGAGGATCCCCTGTACGTGGGTCTGCGTCAGAAGCGAGTGGTTGGACGGGAGTACGACGACTTTATTGACGAGTTCATGGAGGCGGTGGTGCAGCGTTATGGCCAGAACACCCTCATCCAGTTCGAGGACTTTGGCAACCATAATGCATTTAGGTTTTTGGACAAGTACCGCAACACCTACTGCACCTTCAACGACGACATCCAGGGCACAGCCTCCGTGGCCGTCGCTGGACTCTATGCCTCCAAGCGTATCACAGGCAAGTCTTTCAAGGACTACACCTTCCTGTTCGCCGGTGCCGGTGAGGCCGCCATCGGCATTGCCGATCTCACGGTCAAGGCCATGGTGGAAGATGGTGTGCCCATCGAGGAGGCCTACAACAGAATTTACATGGTGGATATCGACGGTCTGCTGACCAAGAGCCGCAAGGTGGGCAACCTGGACGGCCACAAAATCAACTACGCCAAGGACATCAATCCCATGGCCGATCTCGCAGAGATTGTCTCCACCATCAAGCCCAGTGTAAGTTTATATGATCTTTCTTTTACATATTTTGTCTAATCTTGAACTAATCAACAGGTGCTGATTGGTGCTTCGGCCGCTGCCGGCATTTTCACACCTGAGATCCTGCGCACCATGGCGGATAACAACGAGAGGCCCGTGGTGTTCGCGCTGTCCAATCCCACCAGCAAGGCTGAGTGCACCGCCGAGGATGCCTACAAGCACACAGATGTGAGTTCTTTTTAAGCTATCCATAATAGAAACTCCCTTTTAATGAGATTTATTTTCAATGACAGGCTCGCGTCATCTTCTCGTCGGGCTCTCCCTTCCCACCGGTCCAGGTCGGCGACAAGACCTTCTATCCGGGACAGGGCAACAACGCCTACATCTTCCCCGGCGTCGGCTTGGGCGTTATCTGCACGGGCACCCATCACATACCCGACGAAATGTTCCTCATCGCCGCCCAGGAGTTGGCCAACTTCGTGGAGCCCAGCGACATTGAGCGCGGATCGCTGTATCCTCCCCTTTCCAGCATCCGGGAGGTGTCGATGAACATTGCCGTTGGCGTGACCAAGTGTGCCTACGATAGAGGTGAAATGAAACCCCTTTTATATAAAAGAATATTTGACTAATTCGACATGCTCTCTCTGCAGGCTTGGCATCTACCTATCCTGAGCCGCAAGACAAGCGCAAGTGGCTGGAGAACCAACTGTACAACTTCAACTACGAGAGCTCCATGCCGGCCTCCTGGGTTTGGCCACGGATGCCCTACATTAAGACTCGTGAATTAGTGCCCACAAAACTCTATGGAAAACAAAGTGATAATTAATTTCTCTTTATTTATTCTAGGCGAAGAAAGCCCGCTCATTGCCGCCATCAAATAAAAAGCATTAAACGCGTTCAACTGATTGATGGCACCGTTCTGTTTTGCATCTAACACACTCTACTACTTCCAAGCGTACACCATCAGCACCAAGCAACCAACCAAACCAACCAACCGACTACTAACAAGCCTACTCTCTAGACTAGATAAATTTCAAGTGCTCACTCTATTTAAATGTTTGTTGATCGATCCGTTGGCGCCCGTCCCTCAGTCTCCGTTTCGAGCATCTCCCACATTGTTGACTAAAAAAGATGATTGCAAAAATTGTTAACAATACTAGACCATTAGTCGGCGATACTGGGAGGGCTTACGAACTGTGCTATGGGCGACGGAGTTGGCGGATCAATTCTTAAGTGTATTTTCAAATTGTTCATAGTATTATATATGTATGCCGTGTTTTTATATTTGTATAAATTATCATGTTATTAATTTTGTGATACCAAAGTACCGAAACCGATACCAAGTGACGACAATGACTGTGACGGTGACTACGCCTCTAAAAAAAAGCAATTACGCAGTATTCTATCCTATCACTATCCTATCTGTATTTAATCTGTGCTATGTTTATGGTTTGCTGTAACTTAACCACCCCGATTGGCTTTGCAGTTCCATACCCTCGCCGCTTGCCATAACTCTCTCCCTGCATTCTCTGTGCATTCTTCCCAGCTTCCCCAAACTGATCTGCTCTGTCTACCTACTACTAACTACTGACGGCGGCATCAAGCGAGCTCTAAGAGCTATATACTTATTATACCAAATTCACGCTTAATCACCCACCCGAAATTCGACAATTGATTGATTTATCTATTGCTATATGTTCCTTTCGTTTGACAAACAGAGAGCGAGGAACTTATGTAAATTATCGAACCCCCTTCAAACCTACGACCGCCTAGAAAAATTGGCTAGACAGCAGAGCTTACTGCTTCGAGAACTGGTGAGAGCAACCCAACCAAACCAACCAACCATCCAACCGATTCCACATGTAAAACAACTCAATTCGCTGCCGTTAACCTCCAGTTATCTAAGTTAATACATTATGATTTCTATCGTTTAGTTCCCATATATATAATATATCTGAAGATATATTCGAGTGACGATTATGTTTTGTTGTTGAGCCATGTCTGATATTTATTAACGCAATTAAGCAGCTTTGTTATAATTTATTGTTACCAAGGTCGAGCTAATGTATCAATAACTAGAAACCCTATCCCTATTATGATCGATCGGACCGATTCAGCCATTGTACCACTGACTAGATGATGATGATGTGCGATAAACAATAAAATAAAAACACAAGTTAAATCACTCGCAATTCTGCTTAATGGGATCCTTTAAAACAAGTATTTGTTTTAGAACTTGAAGCCTCTTTGTTCGCTGAGCTTTTTGAGCTGAGAGATTCCAGTTTTTTTCTGAGAAAGAGAGCCTGAGATTTGAGATCGCATTAAATGAACTCGTTTTATTATTGTCTCGTCTCGGGAAGTATAAACAAATGTTTGATAATATTTGGATATTCCCATAAACGGTTGATTGTTAATTCCGGATCAGAGGGAGAGATATTGTGCCCAAAAAACTGAGAGATTTAAGCTCTGATTTCAACTCGATTTCTTCCTCTCATCGCCCGGAGGTATAAAACGCAACTTCTCAGCTAGCTATCTCCCAGTCGAGCTTGAAACGTCTGTTTGCCCAGAATTCCGCATCACACTACCGGTTCCGATCAGTCCAGATCAGCGATTCCAGCGAGATGATAGGCAGCAGCCTCGCCGTCTTATATGGCATTGCCCTCGTGTCGTCGATGGGCGTGCAATCTGCCCGAGCAGGTTAGAGGAATTCTCCGAATCAGAATCCGAGTTCGAATCCCCCTAGTGCAATGCTAATATTGATGTACATTACATGGGTCAGATTACGCCGACGGATGCCAAACACCTGATGGCGACCAGGGCCAGTGCATGCCCTTCTCCTCCTGCCGGAACATCGAGGAGCGGCTCCAACAGTCCCAGAAATCCGGACAGAAAGTACCGGCGGATTATGCCAGCTATCTGCAGAGGGCCTCCTGCGGCGAATTCAATGGCGTGGTGAGTTGAAAATTATTTAAATGTGATTAAGTGAGAAGAGCAAATGTCTAAAGATCAATCAACAAATCAATGTCAACATTATCATTAATCTATGTATATGTACTTTGTGTTCAAATCAATTAAATCAGACGAAAAACCCCCTTTGGAACATTATATATGTATGTAAATTCACACAGTTTAAATACTGATTATATTAAGTGCACATTTAATTAATTAGGATTTTATAGCTTTCGAAGACAAGTGTTTTTCTAGTTCACACCAATAGCTGGTTCGATAAAACTAAGCTTATTTGCGTATAGAAAGTCATTTAATTAATGTGTCAGTTTCGTCTTTAAAGCGAATAAAACTAGAAAGCTTTTTCATTGGACCGTATATCAAATTAAATATATTCTAGTAACTAAACTATAAGCAACTGAATTCTCAGGAAACGTTTAGTTTAAGATTTCTGTGAAATATTAATATGTTTATCATATTGTTAAAACTCGTATTGATGGTGCTTTTCCTTCCAGCGTCACTTCTGCTGTGCTTCCGCCCAGATCCAACACAATTCCAAGGTGATGACCCTGTTCAAGGATGAGAACTTCGACTGCGGCAATTTCCTCAGCCAACGAGTGGCCAATGGCTACGAGGTCAAGCTCTCCTCCAGACCCTGGATGGCCCTGCTCCGTTACAATCAGTTTGGGGAGTCGAAGTTCCTCTGCGGCGGCGCCATGATCTCCGAGCGTAGGTTTTCCACATGCAGAATAGGATTTGGACTATAATAATATGTATTCTTCAACATAGGCTACATCCTGACTGCTGCTCACTGTGTCCATGGACTCCAGAATGACCTGTAAGTAGATAAATCCATTCATACATAAAGTTTTTAATATTTAACTTTTAATACTGATAATAAGTATACTAATCTCCTCTTAATCTCTTCACTTTCTTTACCCTTAGCCACGAGATTCGCCTGGGTGAGCACCGCATCTCAACGGACGAGGACTGCCGGCAGCAGGGACGCAAAAAGAAGTGTGCTCCGCCGGTTGTGGATGTGGGCATTGAGAAGCATCTGATCCATGAGAAGTACGATAACCGTCGCATTATGAACGACATTGCCTTGCTGCGCCTGAACACGACCGTTCCCTTTCAGAGTAAGAGAGTTAATGGAAATCCTCTCCATAGATATTACTAATTTAATATTATTTATAGAACACATCAAACCCATTTGCCTGCCCATCACGGATGAGCTGAAGCAGAAGGCAGAGCAGATTAGCAGCTTCTTCGTCACCGGCTGGGGCACCACGGAAAAGGGTTTCGCCTCGGATGTGCTGCTCCAGGCGAATGTGCCTCTCCAGCCGCGCACCGCCTGTTCGCAGGCCTACAAAAGGGACGTGCCCTCCACGCAACTTTGTGTGGGCGGTGGCGACCTGCAGGATTCCTGCAAAGGTGACTCTGGCGGTCCACTCCAGGCGCCAGCCCAGTATTTAGGCGAGTTTGCCCCCAAAATGATCGAATTCGGAATTGTGAGCCAGGGTGTCGTAAGCTGTGGACAAATAAGCCTTCCTGGTCTTTATACCAATGTAGGAGAGTACGTCCAGTGGATCACAGACACCATGGCCAGCAATGGCCTGTGAGGAGAGTCATCTGTTGCCCGCAGTTTTTTAGAGTGTATCTTAGTAATTAGTCCAGCCCAAAAATATAATATACACATATTTGTAAACTCATTTGTCACCTGCGGTTTTATTGGGAAATGCGGTTTGAATAAAATAACACCTGAGTGGTATTGTTCAGATGGTATAGATACTATAAATTATTAAAATTTTATTGATTAAAATGTTTTAAATTAATGTTTTTTTAATGTCTTGAGAACAAGCCAGGATTTCTTAAACTTTATAAATTTCAAAGTGATGTAGTAATGTCTCCATTACTTTTCATTTCTTATCTATGATTCATAAATATATCTTAATATTATTCAATGGCTTTCGTTTGATTACGAACTAAGCTTAACTAAGACCGGCTAATATTTTAAAATTTTCTATGAATATTAACAATCAGAATTATTGTGCAATGTGACGTATGAGTAATATCGCTGAAAACTCTTGAATGGTCAAGTGGTACTAAGTACATTGTATGTTGCCTATTAATCAATCGCGATAATGTGGTTAATATACGAGTTCAATCGATTCAATGAACCGAGATAAGCTTCGACTTGATTATTGTTTATGTTTCCCCATGAGATTACTTATTAAATACTCAAGTACTATGGCTATTAACTATCGGAACTTTATAGGGCCCTAAGTTTCCGACCTATCCTAAGTGACGTGGGCTTTAAATTTAGCAGGATCTTGATTGCAAACCACAAATTTCGGGGGGTTTTTATTTTAGCACGCATGGCGCATTTAGAGATCTTGCCCGCGATGCTGGGAATTTTTGTTCTGGAAATTCCATGTTACACATCATATTCATATCCAAAGAACGGGTTTCGATCCGGCGACCAGGTAGCCCGGCGACGATCCGTACCATGGGCGTAGCCAGGTGAATGGGGAATTGGAGAGCATACTAATTGAGTAAAAAAGTACCGCTTTTAATGGTTGTTTAGCCTTAGCCCACCTGTTGAACTTTATTGACGCGTGCCAGTCCCCGAGACATGGCCAAAGTTCGACTAGTTGGAGATTCATAGAGATTTGGAGGGGCAGAGACATGGAAACTAGCTGAGAATGGGAGAGCATTCAATTGGCCAGGGGGTTTCCTGGAATTAAAACGCTTTTCCCACGCTCCAAGCTCTACGATCGCTTTTTACTTGATCGCTTTCAGTTCAATATCACTAGTGATTAAACTCATTTTCCATGATACCATCAAAATTCGGTACCATTATGCTTTAATTTTCAAAAGAATTGCCATATGTTAATATCATTAATAATATAAGAGGAAATTATGATTTCTTTAAAAAAAAACAAGAGAGAACGCTATAGTCGGGTGCCCCGACAATCAGATACCCGTTACTCAGGTAAAGGGAGTGCGAGGGAGATGGAGATAGAAACTTTGAACACGCATAACTTTTTAACGAATGGTCCGATTTGAAAAATTTCTTCTACATTTCGATAGGTATTGATAAACACAATAAAACTGCATTTTTACTTTTCCGAAATATTGAAATTTTTAAAATCGTATATAAGCGATTGTGGGCGTTAGAGGAGGCGTGGCACCCTTTTGAAACAAACTTGCGCTGCGTAGGAACTCCAAGAATCTTCATGCCAAATACCAATCTTCTAGCTTTTATAGTTTCCGAGATCTCAGCGTTCATACGGACAGACGGACAGACAGACAGACAGACAGACAGACAGACAGACGGACAGACGGACAGACGGACATGGCTAGATCGACTCGGCTAGTGATCCTGATCAAGAATATATATACTTTATGGGGTCGGAAACGCTTCCTTCTCCCTGTTACATACTTTTGCACGAATACAATATACCCTTTTACTCTACGAGTAACGGGTATAATTAGTTATTAATATATAATAGGGGAGTGTAGGGTAAGGTGACGAACGATTCGACTTTTGAATGTAACTTTTCGAAAAATCAATATTTTTCAAAAATGTAAATGCAGAAAGTTGCTTACATCTTTAGAGCATATCTCTGTAAAATTTGGATTCGAAATTCTAACGGAGCTAAGTCCTACAGCGTTTAAAGTGAACCATCCTTTTTTTGCACTTTTAAAAATTGTAGGGTAATGTGACGAACGATTTTCTTTTTAATGTAACTTCCCCAAAAATCTATATTTTTTAAAAGTGTAAATGCAGAAAGTTGCTTACATCTGCTGAGCATATTTCTGTAAAAGTACGATTCGAAAATCTAACGGAGCCAAATCCTACAGCGTTTGGCGTGAATCATCCTTTTTTTGCACTTTCAAAAGTTGCCAGATAAGGCGACGAACTAATAAATACACACTAAAACTGTATGTACATATGTGCGAATTATTTTTTTTTTCAAGAATGGATGAAAAATGACAATAATATAATAAAAAGGTAATCTGAGAATGATTGTTTAAAAAGTTCAATACCACGTCGTCGGATTCCTTTGAAACATCAACACTGGCTTCGTTTACTTTTTTAATGTAACCTCTAAAAGTGGGTTCCGAAATTCCTTGTTCATTTGCAACCGAATTAGTCGATCTACCATGGAGCTTTACTAATTTTATTGCCTGCAACACTTTTTCGAGTTCATTTTTTTTAACAAACTTTGATTTAACTGACGACATACCTAAAACAATACGAAAAAGCAATAAAACTGCAGCAGTTAATGTTATTCGGTATTATAATAGTTTTTTTTACACATAATCAACGATAACAATTCAAATTCTTGAATAAAAAAAGTTCGTCACCATACCCTACAAAAAGTTCGTCACGATACCCTACAAGGTAGACTTGGAGCAAAAACGGTGTCACTCTTAAACGGTGCAAACAAAACAAACGCCAAGTACCAAAAACTGTTGACAAAGATCTCATTTATACGTGCATATACTTACCTGATTTTATTTTTCACTCCTCTTCGCTCTGGCCCTGCTGAAACACAAGTAAATTGAATAGATTTGCTAGTTTGCGCACCACCTTTTTAGAAAAAACAAGAGAGAACGCTATAGTCGGGTGCCCCGACAATCAGATACCCGTTACTCAGGTAAAGGGAGTGCGAGGGAGATGGAGATAGAAACTTTGAACACGCACAACTTTTTAACCAATGGTCCGATTTGAAAAATTTCTTCTACATTTCGATAGGTATTGATAAACACAATAAAACTGCATTTTTACTTTTCCGAAATATTGAAATTTTTAAAATCGTATATAAGCGATTGTGGGCGTTAGAGTGGGCGTGGCACCCTTTTGAAACAAACTTGCGCTGCGTAGGAACTCCAAGAATCTTCATGCCAAATACCAATCGTCTAGCTTTTATAGTTTCCGAGATCTCAGCGTTCATACGGACAGACGGACAGACAGACAGACGGACAGACGGACAGACGGACATGGCTAGATCGACTCGGCTAGTGATCCTGATCAAGAATATATATACTTTATGGGGTCGGAAACGCTTCCTTCTAGCTGTTACATACTTTTGCACGAATACAATATACCCTTTTACTCTACGAGTAACGGGTATAATTACCTCACGAACAAATTATGGGACTTCTTATTAATATTACTGTAAATACATTGTCGACACGATAAGGGGAGACGACTACATTTATTTGGAATTTTTGTCGTGACGTCATATGTGAGATTCGACGAGTTCGTCACATTACCCTACTCGTCACATTACCCTACACTCCCCTATATATATTATTTATAAAAGATGGTACATGCACTAAGAGAAAAACTAAGTCTAAATTTAAGAACCACATTTGTAATCGACATTGTATTCTGACATTTTGTTAAAATTTTTTAAACTAAGAACTTTTCGTTCTTGATGTGTAAACTCGAAATGAAAAATGAAATGAAAAATGAAATGGAAAATGGAATCTATTCCATCTCAGATTTTGAAATTTGTATGAAAAATTCGATTCCATGTCACATTCCGTCTGAACTGTAAAGAGGCCTTAAATAAAAACAAACGATCTTAAATAATTTCGTTCAATTATGACTTTCGTAGTTTCGGAACTTTTTTTATTTGCAGAGAAAGAAAATAACCTTTAATGAAAATAAACAACTTAAAAAGTGGTAGTTTATAATAAAACTGTAGGCTTTTATTGTACCTGGCATCAGGTAGTAAAGTCGTTTAGTAAACAAAATTGTTCCTCCACCGACTATCACTATATAGTATAGTATTTCAGACCCACGACACTACAACTCGGTAAGGTAGCTAATTTCTGAAACTACTATATCTCCTGCTCCGAACCACGTAAGCGTGCTCTTGTGGAAGTGCCGCAAAAACCTGTATCGCCGATCTGGGATTGCGCTCAGCTATTGATCATTAATGCCGTCTGGATTGGATTGGCTTGACTTGGCGCTTCCCAGAGCACGCGAATCCAAGCTACAAAAGCTTGGCACACGACGAACTGCGGTTCATTACAAGTTGATCTGTTCAGCGCGCACGTTGGAGAACTTAATCGTGATCGGGAACGGCATCTCCATTAGTAGAAGGCAGTAGCATCCGGACTTAATACAGGTTCTAAGCCACAGCAGGAACACCCACCGCATTGATCACTGATTACAGCAATCAGTCAGGATGATATTTACGGCGATTCTAAGCTTCGCAGTGGTCGTGTGCCTCTTGCCGCAGCTGGTTCTCAGCCGTAAGTTATTATAGAGATTTATCTTCAGGAAGGTGTTAAAAACTATATTATAACTGACTTACAGAAAACAGTTGCGTCAATCCGACCAAAGCAGTTGGTACCTGCATAAGGTATCAGGAGTGTCCTTTTGTGCAGAGGATCATCAATCTTTACGGACGTAATATACCAAGGAATATTCATAGCCAAATCGCTCAGATGCAGTGCAGAAGCACTACAAATACTCAAGTAAGTTTGTAAAACTCTTAACAACAATAAATTAAAATCAAATTTGTAGAAAAATGATACGATCTAACATTTTAACAAAACAACTGAAATTAAATAACCAATCCAATTTATTTACAGGACTTCCATCTTTGTTGCCCCAATGAAGCCACACCGCAGTCGTCATCCAACCAGGAGTCCCAGCGAAAGGTGGTACGATCGGAGAGTGGTAATCTGAACCGGTATGATCGACAGGGTCTGCAGCTGTTGAACTCGGTGACCAACTGCGGCAACAAAGGCAATCCCAAGGTCAGCGGTGGAAAGACAGCCAAGCCAGGTGATTTTCCCTGGGTGGCCCTGCTCAAGTACAAGATCAACGCTGATCGTCCCTTTCTGTGCGGTGGAAGCCTTATCAGTGAGCGCCACGTCCTGACCGCCGCCCACTGCATCATCTCGCAGCCCGAAGTGTAAGTTCCAAACATCTCTACATGCTTATAAAACTGTGATTATAACTGGAAGATCTAACGCAGAGCACAAAAGCATAAAGCTGCAGTGCTTAAAGTTTTTGATAATATTTAAAATCATAGCAAAGATTTTTGTTTGGATCTGATTTTGCTACTAGTCATTATATTTAAACATTTCCCAAGATGATGAAATAATTTCACTTCGATATTGGCACAAAATTAGATACAATAATAATTTTGTCAATATTTTTTCTCTTTAGAATATATTAATTTTCACAGTTGGTGATGACTAATGACTAATTTGTGCAAAACTGGTTTGTATTACAGAACTGCAGTTCGCCTGGGTGAGCATGACCTGGATTCGGAGGAGGATTGCCACTATTTGGGCGGCACTACTCGCGTCTGTCTTCCGCCCTACGAGGAGTACGGCGTGGAGAAGATACGTGTGCATCCCAACTACGTCCATGGCCAGATCGGATACGACATAGCCATCATCCAGCTGGATGGCGTGGTTAAGGAGAAAACTCATATTAAACCCGTGTGCCTGCCCATCGATCCGCGGTCCCAGGAACTGGACTATGACCAGAGCTTCTTCATCGCCGGATGGGGCGGAACCGAGAGAGGCAGTGCAGCCGCCAAGCTCCAACAGGCCGTGGTCACCCGGAAGGATCTGGACGAGTGCCGGCAGTACTACAACAAGGGTGAGGTTAATGACAACCACATTTGCGCCACGGGATCCGGAATCAAGCACACGTGCCGGGGAGACTCCGGTGGCCCGGTGTTCTTCAAGCATCGATTCAAGAACACCTGGCGAGTCGTCCAGTACGCCGTGGTCTCCTTCGGCGACAGTCACTGCGGCCAGAACCAGAATCAGCCGGGAGTCTTCGCCAGCGTCATCGACATGCTTCCCTGGATCACTCAGAACCTGCAGTAGACGCCACCTGATACACGCTTGATTTCAAAGACACCACCTTATTTATATCCCTAGTACTAAGATCCCTTGCCATCCCTAGCTTTGTAAATTTATTTAATACACGATATAAGCAGCAATAATCAAATGGAATTTGCTTATCTCGGTGGGGTTAAAAAAGAGGGTTGATGAGTACAAAACTTTCTCAAAAACTTTCGTTTGAAAGTATCGTGTTCGATATAAATCAGTTTAAATCGCTTTTACTCACAATAGTTTTTTTGGCTTCTTGCTTTTTTATTCTGAATCGATTTGGAGAATTTTTGAACGGAGAAAATTATTTCAGGCACAATAGGAAATTGTGTTCCAAATTTGGAATGTCACACCTCGCTGAGCTCGAACTAGAAATTACACTCCAAAAATGGAATGTCATACCTCGTTGAGCTCGTAATATAATTCCCAACCAATTGGCACACAAACCTGGAAATTTTAATTTTTGAAAATTTCTAGCAAAATATTGTTTTTAGATTTCATATAAAAAATGTAAAAATTGGCATAGAAATTAATTTTTATGAACAGGCGGAAAGTGAGGTGGATCAATTTGATAGTTGGTTAGCTGTTTAAAGCAGAATATGTTTTTCATTTTGGACAATTTTTATATTATAGCAAAACATCACATTTTCAATCCGCATTTTGATATTTATTTTGCAAATTTTGTTTAGGACCTGTACCCCTCAACGCCTTTACGTATAATATTGTGTGTATAACATTTGAATGGCTTAAGAGATAGTGTCTATATAAATAATGTGGTACACCAAATTTTTAAGTTGTTTGTACTTTTCTTGAAATAAAAAAAAAAATTCCTTAGCGGAGATATTAGTCATACTTTTTCATGATAAAAAGAAAATTAAAATTTACAATTTTTTCTTATTCGAAAATTACATAGATATTAGTCATTCTGCGAAAAAAATCCAAGTGATATCAATTTGTTCTCATTCGTACAATGACTGTTTGCAAAAAAACGCACTGATGCATGAACTACTGACTCATAAATATTCAAATCCGGTATAAATTAAACAAAATATGCACTCCCCTTGTTGCAATCCCTTAATAGATGACGTCTAGTTACCGCTTAAGTTGTAGGCCCCAATCTTTCGAATGCAAAGATCATTCCATAGAGTCGTGATTACTCAGAAGCTGAGGAAATGCAACAATTATAGTCACCATTACGTTAAAATCTTTTCAATATCGATCTAAACTGCGACTTTTGATCGAATTAATTAACCAAAGCTGTAAGTCAGCCCCCGAGGTAATTTCTTTGGTATGCTATAATTTGCGGTTGCATTAATTGTGGCAGCGCATCAAAATTATATGAACCTTGTTTTGTTCATAAACAAGTGTTTTCAATCTAACCCCAATCGTTCAGAGACAACACCATATACGTGGGGCTACAACCAACCGGCTATGAAACAGCCACAATCGCGGATCTAGGGTATAATGTACGATTAATCAATAAAAATATTACCCAACGGGCTAAAATGGACCTTGAACAACCACAATCGCGGATCTAGGGAATAATATAAGCTTCAGACATAATAATAATGAATGAACAGGTCGGTGGTCGAAATTGACTAAAGAGGTTCACTAAGAATTACGCCTCACCAATTTCATTATCCTTATCGGGTATATTGAATTCTTAAAGATTGGCGCAATGCTCAAAAAATATTATGAAATAGAGAGAATAGCTTCTGTCACAGTGGTCCAATCTGATAGCATAACCCATGATGTTAATTCATATGGTAGCTAGAATAGAATCATAATCTGACTCCTGTACTAAAACCTGTATTGATCATTAAAGTTGTCTGGATTGGCTTGGCGCTTTTCCGAGCACACGACGATCTGGGGTTCATTACAAGTTGATCTGTTCAACGCGCTCGTCAGAGAACTTAATCGTGTTCGGGATCTCCAGTTGTATAAACAGTAGCATCCGGACGAAAACTGGTTTTCAACAATAGCAGGTTAACCTCCCACATTGATAACCGATCACTGATCACAATAATTAGTAAGGATGGTATTTGTGTTGATTTTACGCTTCGGATTGATGTTGTGGGTCTTGCCCCAGCTGGCTCTCAGCCGTAAGTCATCACTTGATTTTGTAACTTTAAGATGGTGTTTATAATTTATTTACCATACAGAGAGCAGTTGCGTCATTCCGAACGGAGCAGCAGGTCATTGCGCAAAACACGACGAGTGTCCTTTTGTGCAGAAGATTATCGGGATCTTCGGCGATAATATACCACTTTACATTCAAACTCAATTCAGTCAGATGCAGTGCAAAACTAATGTAAATACGAAGGTATAATAATGGCAAACATTATGCTAATGTTTTAAAAAACACTTTTGTAGAACAGCAATTTGTCCGAAATTTTAAAGTTTTCAAAACATACTTTATTTATAGGAAATCCAAATTTGTTGCCCTAACGAGTCGACAACGGAATATTCGATCGAAGACGATTCTAAGAGTAAGGTCGTGCGATCGGAGAGCAAAAATCTGAATCGTTACGATCGACGGGGTCTGAAGTTGCTGAACTCGATGTCAAACTGTGGGGTAAGTCGTCTGCCTCCCCTGATTCCCCTGATTGTTGGTGCGGGGGGGAGGACAGCCAGACCCGGTGATTATCCTTGGGTGGCACTGCTCAAATACAAGATCAACGATCTACGTCCCTTCTTCTGTGGTGGTAGCCTCATTAGCGAGAGACACATTCTCACCGCAGCCCACTGCATCATCTCGCAGCCTGAAGTGTAAGTTTCATACAGAACTCCGAGTTCTCAATACAAAATATTCAAAACTGTGCGATAGCAATTTTCTAAGATGATGAAAAAATGAGATATATTAGGTGATAATAAATGATAATAATTAAATGATAATAATTAAATGAGAATAATTAAAATGACTTTAATAGGATTTTGTGTTTGTATTAAAACGATAATAAATAGAATACATCTGATGACTAAATTTCTTGAATATACAGGGTTGCGGTCCGCCTGGGCGAGCACGATCTGGAGACAGAGAAGGACTGTTACTACCTGAACGGCATCAAGCTCATTTGCCTTCCACTGGTCGAGGAGTACGGCATAGAGAAGATACGAGTGCATCCCAATTATGTTCATGGCCAGATCGGTTACGACTTAGCCATCATCCAGTTAGATCGCTTGGTTGACCAAAAATGGAATATTAATCCCGTTTGCCTACCCATCGACAAGCAATCCCAGGAACTGGACTATGACCAGAGCTTCTTCATCGTCGGATGGGGTGCAACTGAGAATGTGAGTTTTGCCTCCCAACTGCAAGAGGTCCTGGTCTCGCGGACTGATCTGGATGAGTGTCGGCAGTACTACAACAAGGACGAGGTGAATGACAACCACATCTGCGCCACGGGAACCGGAATCAAGCAGACTTGTCGAGGAGATTCCGGAGGACCACTGTTCTTTAAGCACCGATTCAAGAACATGTACCGACATGTACAGTACGGCATTATCTCATTTGGAGGAAGTTACTGTGGCCATGAGCAGAATCAACCGGGAATATTCGCCAGCGTCATAGACATGCTTCCTTGGATCACACAGAACCTGCAATAGGCTTAGGCAATAGTCAGAGTAAATTTAACCGTTCTAAATTTATTTAATAGGTACATTTAAATAACAATAATCAAGTGGAATGTTATAGTAACGGCAGGTTAAAAAGAAAGTTGTAATAAATGTATAATTTTTAAGAGAATTTTGAATTGTGCATTTAGATACCATTCCTTTTATAATTCTTATAAGTTTCATAAGATCTAGACTAAGAATCAAATAATTTACTAAATAATTTTCGTGCTAGCACTTTTAAAATAAATATTTTAATACATAGCTGTATGCGATAACTGACCTACGCCCTTGATAAGGCCAATATGATTAATGATTTCCAGTATGGCCATTTAAATAATCACCAGACGCGTCTGTTTCATGTCGGCTTTAACATTGAACTAAATCCAAGTCAGTAAAACAGGGTAGTTAATTTAATGTGGGCCAAGGAGGAAACAATGGAAAGATGGATATCACATATTGCCTATTGTTGTTGAAAGCTCACCGGCGAAAGGGACACAAAATAAAACTTGGGCAAACAGTTTGGTTTTCTCCGCAGGATAGTTCACAATGAATTTTAGCCGCTTCAACGGTTTTTTGTTAAAGATGTGAGTTTTTATATAGTAGGTAGTTTTCGCTATAATGCTTACTTTAATTTAGGATTCTCTACTTGGTAACTTTTTACCATACGCTGCCCTTCTTCGGAAGTGTCTCCATGTCTCTGCTCAACAGCTATCTCTCCTCGTCGGTCTCTTTCAATTTGGATACGATATAGTAGGTTACAAATCGGAATAAATAGCCATAATAATTTCTTTGGTTTAGCTTGAACTGGAACTCTACTTTTCCTGCAATTACTGTGTGTGAAATATACAACGCTGAAAGAATATGGGATCTGAGTGACTCACATTTTGGGGTAGAGCACGACATGCATATGGATGACTTCATTTCGGAAATTGTATTTTATCGAGGGGTCTGCAGCAGTTGCGAGGATTGCTCCAAAATGCGATGTCCTGCCAACTTTACGGTGCTCGTAGATGTGGTGCGTTGGAATATAAACCTAGTTTATTATCTTACAATAAACATAATCCCAATCGCTTGTAGTTCCGCTCCAAGTGCCATCAGTTACTGCTAAATTGCACTTATCTAAACGAACTTTTTGACTGTTGCGATCAATTTCTGCCCCTACCAACGGAATATGGCTTGTGTTACTCCTTCAACTCGCATCAGGCTCGCAAGGTGTCCCATGTCCAGTTCACCAATAACAGGATGACCGGTCCGGGACATCTCAATTTCCAAGCTGCCGCCGATATCCAGCTTTATGTTCATGCTCCCATCGATGTGCCTTATCAGTTTTCCGAGGGCATGATAAGGGAAACTGTGTTACTAGGTCACTACAAGGAGCTGATCCTGAATGTGATAGAGGTGCACAACGACGAGAGTGTCCAGGATCTGAGTATGGAGCAGCGCCGATGTCGCTATGGCAATGAGCACGTGCCGGAAAGGCAGGGAATCTACGAATTCTACAGCTATTCTGGTTGTGTGGTGGAATGGTAATTCTCAACCATTAAAGAACTTATTTTCTACGTATTTAATCGTGATTATATTAATATTTGGAAGCACCGTGCTCCTCCAGCTGGACAATTGCAACTGCACCAGCCACTTTATGGCCACTCCCGGCCAGAATTACCTGCCCGCCTGCGACTACCGCGGACTGATTTGCCTCACCCGGATCCGGGACAAGATCATGACGGAGCGCAAGTCCTGCGAGTGCATGAGCTCCTGCGAGGAGCCGGAGTACAACATAATTTACAACTCGGCGGACGAGTAAGTACATTAATAACTAAAAGTTTCTATACAAAATGGAGCCATTAGCAAGCTACTACAGTTTAAGTTGAAAGTAAATGGGCTTATTTTATGGGTTCCCTTTTTAATTTCCAGGGATGACGAAGCCTCAGATGATGTCTCCCAAATCCGAGTGGCTCTGGTGGAGCTTCCCACTCAAAGATATGTGCGTCGCGTGACCAAAACTATCCTGGATTTCTTGAGTAGGCTACAAAGTCGAAAAGGAACCACTAACATTTATAATTGAAAACTCTTTTCTATTAGTTTCCCTTGGCGGTCTGGTTGGCCTGTTCTTCAACACATCCGCCTTGCGAATCGTGGAGGCCGTTGTTATTTGCCTGCGATATAGAAAAACCATGGTGAATTGGGTTAGACGCTTCTTTCTTGGCACGGTTAAATATTTACAGATCTTGGACCAGTCGAGGTGAATCACAATAATATCATAAACGTTAAACTACAGTTGTCTTTCTATGGGGAGTATAAGTTGGCAAGGCAAGGGTATTGTACCGGATGTACGTAAATGATATGGGGGAGCTTAGCTCCGTGCCATTTTCTGTGCCACATAGGCTGAATTTTCCGGGGAGCTGTGCCAAGTGGCTGGCGTTATGAACTGCAGCAGGGTGTGCAGATAGTCCGGCAGATACATAATGCTGGAGAAGATCACCAGGGCGAGCATAAACAGGAAGAATCCATCTGTTCGGGTGAGATAATCCGGATAAGAGGTTGGTTTGCCTGGAATATTTGATACTCACTGATCAGCTTCCTTTCCCAGGGCTCCAGCATGTTGATGCAGGTCACCAGTTCGTACTGGCGGTAGGCGTGGCTGGCCAAGTGCTTTAAATTCAACATTTTGGAATTGTGGATGACTAAAGTCCAAAAAGATTCGCGTCGCTTGAAATCAAATAGTAAACAAAAACATATGTTTGGCAGTGTTGCCAGACCAATTGCTTTTGTACTTTAACAGCAGCTAGTCTTTGACAGCTGACTGACATAACATTGCCTATTAGCTCATAACATTGCTGTTAAGTCATATGGCGCGTTTGTTTTGATTATCTTTTTTTCGGGACTAAAAACATGGAAAAAGGTCCATCTGTGTCCAGTAAAACCCCTAATTGGTTCAATAAATCCTGCTGGGACATCTCACAAAGTGCCCCGAATAAGATCCTGACAGGAAATAGAGCCCTGGACAACCATTTTGGAGGTGGAATAGCCTTGGGTCAAATCGTAGAACTCATTGGCAATTCGGGCACTGGGAAAACCCAAATGTGGTGAGTTCTTTTGTTATTAAGTAATAATTAATGATAAAATAGTATATTTAATAACAGTTTACAACTGTGCCTCAATGTACAAATCCCCAAGGCGGCTGGTGGATTGGAAGGAAGTGCTTTGTTCATAGATTCTCGGCAAGATTTTCATCCCGACAGATTGCTAGGTAAGATGAAAGGATTCTCTAGTTTACTAACATATCTTAACGAATTGAACTCATAGGTTTAGCTCTGGAACTGGAGAAGCAATACAAGGACAAAGTCCCAGAATTCAAGGCACTCAACATGCTGCAAAAAATCCACCATGTGAGGTGTCCCAGTTTGGTTCAGTTGATGGCCACGGTTTTCAGTTGTCACAGACATCTCGCCGACCACCCAGATGTAATTTTGATGATATTTAATATATACCTATCAATCATGACTTTACTAGAATTCTACAATTCTAGTTATGTAAATACCTTGAGAGAAACCTTTTCGCTAAACCGAAACGTTAAATGTCTCTTACTCAAAATTACTATTTAAAATCACAACTGTCTTTTCAGATTAAACTGATTGTGATCGACTCCCTGGCATTTTCCCTGCGAATGCATGAGGATGGCGCCCAGCGATACGAGCTGCTCCTGGAACTGCACGAAAGCATGAGGAGACTGCAACGTCAACACGAATTGGCCGTAAGTCTTTAAAATCCGATCCATTTCCTTTTGCTTTCATAATCCCGTCCACCGACAGTGGGTCGTCACCAATGTGCTCACGCATCGCTGCTTCAGGAGTCAGTTCCGTGTGGTGCCCGCCCTGGGGGAGATGCATTCGCACCTGATCAACGAGCGCATCTGGTTTTCGGGCAGCTCTGAGCTTCACCTGGGAAAGTCGTGGAGAACCAGTAGATTAATTAAGGAATGCGAATGAAACTGCATTCGATTGGTATAAGGCTTTGTGTGATTCACTTTTACTTTTTGTCGATTTTAAGCATTACTTTGAAGTTCTGAAAGGCTGTTTAGTTTTAGCTTTTTTGTTCTTAAAAATTATTGGTTTGTAAATATGTTAAAGCTGTCTAAAAATATATATTTTAATATGAAAATGTATAATTTATTGTCTATGCTGATAGAATTAAACAAGGAAGACCGACTGCTTGTCCAGCTAATAACATGACCACCACTAATAAAATATATTTTTTCTTTTCATAAAATAAGATGGGGATTTTGTTAATCAGATAGGAAGAGGAGCAGCCGCTTTAGCTTTGGAAAACAGGATCCTCAAGCACTTGCCACAATTCGCATTGGCACACAAAACGGACCCACAACTAGCGCACACCTAGCCAGCTGTTGGCTGTTGGCACTTGCTAAAAGCTCCTCCTCCGGTCACCTCCACTCCACGAGGACCCCGATGCTATCGATGGCGCAGTTCCAGATTGACAGGCGAGCACCGCCTGATTTATGCGCGCGGCGCAGGAATGTGGCAAAGTGAAAAAATGTGTTTACACATACGAACGGCGACACCCAAACCAGACTGCTGCTCCCTAGCCCAGGTTTTGATTATACACTGAGAGAAGTTATAGTCATCTAAGCGGCAAACGAATTTATTTTACTAGAAACTTTATTTTAATATTTTGGATTTATGTAAATTTCCATAATCATTTTTCTGCGTTTGTAAAGGACTTTGTGGAAGAAGCGGACATGTTAATCCTATAGTTATAATTATAATTTATAAACATGTACTATATAAATGTTTTAAATTACTTGGCAATTAAAATCTTTATAAATTATAATTTGTTCTCTTAAATAATGGTCGTATTGTATTGCAAATATTTGTTGTAGAATTCATTTCAAGGTTATAACTTAACCTGTAAAGAGCTTTCTACAAACAATTTATTTTATTTGCATATCAGGTCCGTTTTGTAAAAAAAAGAATATTTTTTTGTTCAGTGCATCCTTGAGGTGAACACGGAGCTCCGGGCAGCAGCTAGTCACGCATATGCAGCGACAACTAATTCAATTTCCACTTGCCAGAAGGAGGCGGCTGTTTAGCCGAGTGTGCACGCCTAATTGGTAATGCGATCGGCTTTATTGAGGCGCTGGAGTCGAAGCCTTGGCTCTACCCATACAGCTCAGCCCCATGGATCTGCATCAGTGGATGTGGATGTGACTGGTGATGGTGCATGGTGGATGGTGCCTGTTGCAGTTTTCTGGTGCTGGCGCAGTCACAGGCTATCGCTGTCGCTCAGCGCAAATCCCATTACGTGCGATCCGTTTCGAGCCATAAACATGTAACAGCTGCACACCCCTTCTCCTCGTCCACACTTACCACCGATCCCACCCGATCCTAACCGAGTTTCCTGGCTTCCAGCGGCGCAACTTGTCGCTCGAACTTAATTGCCTCGGCTGCGCTTATGACTTTCGTGTGCAATGCATCCTCATCCTCATCCACATCCACATCTGCGCTCTTACTGTGACTGCAGCATTAGAAAGTAAATCCAGCCGGGGCGAAAAGCTATAGCTATCAACATCGGGCTCGCATCGTCTTCGTCGTCATCGCTCGCCTGTCGCGGAGTTGCTGGCGCTATTTTCGACACTGCCTGGCCCGCCATAAATTTCCGACTGCCCTGCAATGCACTCAGGTCTCAAAATTAGAAATGGTCTGGCTGAACTGGGTGCACAGAAAAAAGTTGAAGATTTTATCATTGAAAGGTTTTAATATTTGATAATTTGTATCCCTTCATAACTTTTAGATGTTGGCAAAGCTCTTTGAATATTGAAATACTGAAACGTTTTAGGGCCATTTTGACACTAGCAAGAAGACGAAGTTTTAAAAATATTTTTAGGTAGTTACTGAAAATTTAATACCTATCTCAGAACTATAAATATCCTAGCCAAGCTAAATTTAATCATTAAAATATTTAAATTTTAAATAGTTGTGTTAAAAATTAAGACCTTTAAATAATGGAAAACAGAAAAAAAATTGAAGTCGAATCTTGGAAAATTTTATAAATTTTTATATTAATTTAGTTGTTCCTTTAAATCCCCGAAAAAACTCAAACATTTATGCTATTTTCAAAAATAGGTCTTTTGATACTCACAATAAATTGTAAAACTAATGCAGAAATTAATATTTATTAAACACCAAAACTGAGCTTGCCAAAACTAAGTTAAAAATGTTGATTATTAGGATCAAGGGAATACATACAATTTCTCCTTGTGTGGGTAATTTACTAAGCTGGTAAGTTGAAAGTCCATTTACCATTTTCCATTTCGTACGGGTTTCAATTAAAACAAAAAGCAAAAAGCCAACAAACATTCCGTTGCCGAGCATGGCCTGGCAATTTGGCCACGACCTCGTGCACCGGCAAAGTTCAGGCCCAGAGTGGCTGTGGCTATGGCTAAGGCTATGGGGAAGGCGATGGCGATGGCTAATTCCGCAACACCGCGCCGCCCCGATGGCAGGCATCCGATAGCAAGAGCCACAAGCTCCAAACTCCGAAACTCCAGGAGGAGCCACTCTGGCCGTGAGATAATCAAATGTTGGCCAAAAAGGATTGCACTTACTTCGGTTGCCGACGACGCCGCCGTGGCTTATTGTTCTGAGAAATTGTTATTAATTGAGTTGTACGTTGCACCTGGCTTTAAGCTTCGATTTGAAAAGAGATCTACTTGCTGTTTTTATATTTTATCCCAGTGGGTGGCCCTTTAGCATCGGCCATTGGCATACTAAATTGCCCTGGTCCGCTCATTTGCCCAATTTAATTTGGCCTGGCCATCAATTCTCGGCCATCTCATTTGCATGCCCGTAATTTATGCCCATCAATTAGCTGATTAATTTATTTGGCGTGGAGCGAGAGCGGAGCATCATGCTCAAAACGCTTGTCTAATTAGACAAATGCGCTACATTAATGTCGCCTCTGACATTTATAAAGCGTGGTTCTGCCGCAGATAGGTGATTTTTCACTCGCTTTATTTTGGTTCCTCTTTCTTTTTTAAGGTGGTTTTTCGAGGGGGGTTTGGTAAATCAATTAATGACCCCCTAAGAGGGGTTAAATTGCCAGTGGGATTAACTCCTAATGTTTTGACATTAAAAATCAAATTATTCATTTGCTATTTGGGATTTTTTTTTTGGTAAGGAAAGATTATATACTGGTGTCTAAATATTATTGGTTTTGTGCTTAAGTAAAGTTCCTAAAAAAGTATTTTAAATGGTAATTAAATCTGCCTGAAAAAATACCTACGAAATTTTGGGAGAAAGGATAGATTTATGATTTTTAATATTAGCTTGATTAAGATATTTTAAAAAGATTATTTTCTCACAATAATAGAAAGATTTCTTTGTACATAAATAGATCCCTTCCCTTGGACTTTCTCTTGGACGTTTCCCAGGTCTATTAGCCAATCAATCCCCCACCTAAATTAGTTTATAATGTTGCTTATAAATGCCACTTGTCCGGCAAGACGCGGATGTGCCTGGATGTGGAATCTTGATCCAGTCGCAGCGTGTTTCTCAGCAGCGGCAATCTTCGCCTGTCGCCGCCGCTGCTGGGGGAAATGAAAATATTTTAATTAAAACACAAACTAAACGTTTACTGCTGGCGATGTTATCCGCAGCATTCATACAAATAACAACGACAAGTCGAACCTGGCTACCAGTTGGTCGGAGGCTCCAGGAGCTCAGTGTTGCTGCTGCTGCTGCTGCGTGCAACAAATACGGCAAATGTTGCATGTAACAGCAGCAACATGTGTCGCACAGCGCCTATTTGAATATATATCAAATCAGTTTCAGATAATTTTCTATAACAGCTCGACACACAGGCAAATGGACGAAACATTTGTACGAGTTCGTTGTCTAAGTCTTTCGTTTTGCTGAAGTAGCTGTTTCGCTGTTTCTCCTGCTCTTGCTGCTGCTGCCTTTGCGAGTGCATATTTTACGCGCTGCATTGTTGCAAACGGATCGGGGGCCTCGAAATTAAGTTGTTTTGCATAAAAGCGCCATAAAAAGGCGCAGCCGCAGCGGCCGAGGCAGCAATTGTGATTAGAACGACACGACAGGCACGACATGCGACATATGAGACGCTGCTGCATTTGCTGCAGTGGCAGTTGCTGCTGCCTCAGCTGCTGCCGAGGCCTTACTTATAAGGCCAGCAATTGCTGCTTGCGGTCGAAAATTGGCGGCTCAACACGAGCGACGTATGTCATCAAATGGCACTGCCATTAGCGATCGCCAAAGAGATCCTCGCAGCAGCTTCCTTTCGGCCTTCCAGTAGGCAAATGCTAGGTACCCAGCTCCTGAAACCCCTTGGCTATTATCAATTTAAGTTGGCTAATTGGTTTCAAATTTATGGACCTGTATTTGATATTTATGTCGTCTACGACGAGAGGCTGTGTGTGCCGCGCAATTTCGCCTGTCTGCCGACCGGCCAAGTGGCCCCGGCTATATGGCTATATGGCCATGTTTCGACCCAATCCAATCCGATGCGAGGCGAAGCGACCGTCGCTGCCTTGGCATGCTGCAAACAACGTAATTGGCTTTCAATTTGCTGCAAATTGTTGCAACAGCCACGACAACGGCGCAAAGAGGCAACCGAGAAACATATTTAGATTATAGACGGATAAAGTTTATGTACGTTCTGTTCTGCTGGCCGAGGCAACTTTAGCCGGCCCGTTTCCTCTGTTGCTGCTGCTCCAGCTCCTGCTCCTACTCCTCCTCCTGCTTCATTCCTCCATAATTCCAATGAGTTATATGCCCATCATGTGCGCTCCTTGGCCCTTCAAAGTTGAAAACGTATCGCGCGTTAATTAAAAAACAGCAACAACCACCGAAACATCGGCGCAGCTCTCGGGCAGGAAAAATAATACAGAAAAAAGCGCCAAAAATGCCGCTAAAATTTTCGCTCGGCTGCAGCGGTTCGAAAAGGGCGGCTACCAAAGTCCCAGGCCTTTCGGATAGCACTGTTCAATAACTAAATAAAACACTTGAGCCGCCGTACACAGAAAATAATTTTAAGGGGTTGGCAAAACTTTTATAGAACGGTGCAAGGCTTAACAAGAGATAACGCCATAGTCGACTATCAGATACCCGTTACTCAGGGAGATGTGATATAAAACTTTGTGATCTCAGACAGACAGACATGGCTGGATCGACTCGGCTAGTGATCCTGATCAATAATATATATTCTTTATAGGGTATGAAACGCTTCCTCCTACCTGTTATATACTTTTGCACGAATGCAATATTCCCTTTTACTCTACGAGTAACGGGTATAAAAATATATATTTATTGCATAATTTACTTTCCCAATTTTATATGAAAAACCTGTTAAAAATAGTAAAATTATAATTTAATTTTCCTATAAAATATGTTCTATATGGTCCAAGATTTACTGACTATATTATCAATTTAAAAAGTTAATCCTAAAAACAGTCTTTTCTCTTTTGATTAATCCAATTCGACCTCAATCTGTCGAAATCCAAAGCAAAACGTTTTGTTTTTTTTTTGTCTGTGCATTAACGAATATAAAAGAACGAGAGGCAGCCACAATCAAGCGAAAATTCCTGGCATTTTCTGCTTCATTAACAACACACTCTTACGCCACAGAACCCGGCCATTTCGTTTTGTTCGAGCCGAGTTTACCGCTGACGAAATTTACGCACGTTGTGGTAAAACCCCGCAACCCCTTTAGCCTCTCACCACCTCTTTAGTATCCCCAGTTTCTGTATCTGTATCCACTCCTTTCGGGGCCTTGATCATCCGCTGAGCTTAGTTTTCTGTGTGTATATTTCGACCGGCTCTTTTTGGTATTTTAATTAGAAACCGAACAACGCAAAATGCATTGCTCGCTGGTCGATTTCGCTTTCTTTCCTCCTGGCCTTCTGATCTCTTTCCAGCCAGCTCCACGATTCGCGATCCTCCGATTCGGATCCGTTGTAGTGCCCAACTTGCATTTGGTTTTCACATTCAATTAGCGCATATTTCAAATGCGAACGCCGCAATCCCAGCCGAACATATTTCTCCTCGATCCAGACGATTCCAAATGACAGGAAATGATGTCGATGGCAAAAAGAGTCCAGCATAACTGCCTTATACCAAAAGAATTTTTCAGGGTTCATAAAAATCTTTTAATGTTTAAGATAAATAATGAACCTGTAAGAATCTGATTTACTTGGAAATCTTAAGGAATTCTTAAACATTTTTAATATTTATTGTTTACTATCCCCCTCCCTTTATTAAGAAATTTGATTATTATGTCTTTTACTATCTTTATTGATATTGCTTTATTGCTTCTAGATCAAAATTAATATAATAAATAAATATTACTACACACAATAGGTATAATACAATACAAAATCGCTTGAATCTTACCCGGGTTACACAGCTACCTAACTACAGATCTTAAATCTATATTATTGCGTACAATTGCAAACAACTTTTAAAGTCTAACGCGTTGCGGCTGGGGCTTAGTTTTAATACTAGGATTCTATCTATAGACAAAATACAATAACGGTAACTGCTAATTTACAGTATTTACAGCTTATACATCATATATAGCGCGCTGATCCTAAATGAGAACTATGTACAGCTTGTGCTAGCCAAGGAGTTGATTTGTTTTTTGCTTTTTTTAAACATATTTTTTATACTTTTTATTATTGAATGTAAATGCGCGCCTGGGTTACACTAAATATCACACTGTGTAGGATGTTGCTTAGCGAAGAGAAGAGTTCGGAATTACACTAGCTAACTTGTATTTTTTTATCGGGTGTCCACAACGATTTGGTTTTGCACAAATTCCTAATTGAAAAATTCAAACATTCTTAACTCGAACCACAAAAAAGGGGTAAAGGTTATAAAGTTAAGGAATTAAGTGTATTCTAAACTCTAAACTGGTTTCGACTTGAGATTAATATCAGTTATACAAATAAATTTTCCAAAAGTTGATTAACTGGCCAATTTATTTGTGTACCCCATTTAAGCTCAAAAGACTTGGAATTGGTTTAGTTTCGAGTGGGAATAGTTCGATTGTCAATTGGCTTTCAGCAGAGCCACTTCGTTGTGGCTTGGCCCCTAAGTATAAACCTAATCTATGTTTAAATTACGCTACTAATGCACTTGGAAATCGCGCCCGTGCTGGTGGCAATTGGAACTTTGAGCTGGCTGTGGGCGGCTGGTTGGTTTCTTGATTGGTTGCTTCGTTGGTTTGGTGAGATCACGGCTAAACCATCACAGTGGTGGCGAGGACATCGGAGCTCTCGTCGCCCGAGGAGGGAGGCAGGGACTTGCAGTTGATCGACCGCTTGCCAAAGTCCTTGCGCGGACTGTCCAGCGAGCCCACCGTGTTCTTTCGCATATCCGAGTTCTGGGTCTTGTGCAGCAGGATTTGGGAGCCACGCTTGTGCGCCTGCTTCAATCCCGTGCTGGAGTCCAGTTCCCGCTCGAAATCGCAGGGCGGAAAGAGCGGTTGCGATCGATGCAAAGCCGAACTACTTGCCGCCGAGGCTGCTAGTTCGGGAGCAGGATTCAAACTTAGTTCCATTCCGGTGGCCGCCCTCAAGGAACTCGTACTGCCCTTCAGCGGATTCGTATACCTCCGCAGATTCTCTTCGTTTTGCAGATTATTCGATTTCTCCTCCTCGTGACGCAGTGCATCCAGCGAGGGCGTCAGGTTCATGCCCGAACTGGTGCGATAGGCCAGACGCTGCTTCCAATACAGGCTGATAAACACCGAGAAACCCACCAGGACTATAAAGACACCGCACAGCACTCCAATCAGCAGACTGTGTCCCGATCCATCGGCCACTCGGGCCGTTTCCAACTTGACCTCCACAATGGAGGTCAGAGCAGCCAGTTTGGCGTGCTGCAGCTCCAGTTCCTTGCGACGCTGGATGCCGTTCAACTGCCGCGAGCTCAGGAGTTCACCCAGCAGGCCCACCGCCACCGGCAACTGGGGATCATTCAACTTGCTCGAGGACTGTAAATAGAAAGGGGGAAAATAAAGTATGGGTTAGGTTTAGGTTTAGGAACATAATTTATAATTTCAATACAAAGATTTTAACATTTCCTTTTGGGATTACACTTATTTTTAAGATTATTTTTTAAATATAAGAATATGTATAAAGACTTTTTTAAGACAAATATCAATACATTTTCCTTTGAGATTATATTTTCTGCATTGTTTATTGAAAGTAAGGAAATAAAACCTCTTAAAATAAACTTACCACAGTTAGTTCCACGGTGTCATTGGTAGATGTCTTGAGATCGCATAGCACCATAAGCATGCCCTGCTCTTGAGCAGAAGAACTCGGTGGCTTCTTGACCAACTGGGCTGCCAAAAGGACTCTCACCAAGGAGCAGAGACCCTCCACGGAGGCTCCTTTGCCCACTCGTTCCAAAGCCAAAAGGATGGTGAGCCGGGCGCAGTTCTCGTTGACCACGGCTTGATTGGGCCAGCAGCTGGACTTGGCTGGCAAACTGGGTGGAGCAACTCTTCGAGATGGTTCCAATGCCCGACAATCTCCCCTAACATTGCAGGGTGTCGAGAGGCAGGTTTCACTGAGTGCCGGAACACAAACCTCGTGCTGTTTGCAAACACCGGACAGATTCGAGGATTTGGACAGCGGATCCACCTTGTAGCAGTTGGGCAATCCACACCAGAGATTTGTGCAGCGGGAGGTGCCGTTTTCACAGACACAGGCATTGCAGTTCTCATCGTCTTCACTTCTGCCGGTCAAGGCAATGTCCAGCCAGTTTTGGCTTTGATTCAGGGCAGAATAAGGGGAGATGGTGTTGCTGATGTTCAAGCAGGCGGATTTGGGATCGGAGAGTACTATAAGTAGAGATCAAAATAAATATTTTTAAAGATATTATAAAGAAAGAAATGTTTTAAAATACATCGCTCTTTATTGAATATTTTTTTTAATGAAAATTATCTTTACGATCATAAAACAGAACTTACAAATTTCACATCGCACTCCATGGCGTCCCGGTGGGCAGATGCAGCTGTAGCCGCCGATTCCATCGATGCAGGTGGCTCCTCCCTGGCACGGTTGTGGCGAGCACTCGTTCACATTGATGCGACAGTCCGGACCGGAGAAACCCTGGGCGCAGACGCAGCGGAACCAGCCCGCTCCCGACTCGCAGGTGCCGCCATTGTGGCACGGCTGTCCGCGGCACTGGTCAATGGCCTCGGCGCAGAAGAGACCCGTCCAACCGGGCGCACAGCGGCAGTGCGGCTGCAGAGCCTTGTCCGCCGCTCCGGGCATGCAGGTTCCGCCATTCTGGCACTGGCCGGCATAACAACCGGTGGCCCGCTCCGAGCAGCGTTTACCTGCATAGAAAACAAAAATATTTTAATTTTAATACTTAATACGAAAAAAAATAAAATATTCCCTGTATAATACGAAACTTTTATGTTAATATTTTTCCTTACAAGAAAAAACTTATCACAAACAAAAGACTTAGGCAACGAACTTATAAGAAGTACGGGATTTTAATGGCTCTTACAAAATCACTATTTTTAGCAAACATAGACTTCCCAGAAACGAAAGACTTAGGCAACAAACTTATTGGGAGTGTGGGAGTCGTAATGCATAGAAAGAGGATTGCCATGACCGTTTGGCTTGGCTTGAACTAATTGAAAAGTAAAAGTGTGCCGACATAGATCGATGTGGCTCTGTCTGTATCTAAACTGTGGCCGAATCTATTTTCATTTTCTGTATCTCCGCCTGTAGCTGTATCTGTATCTGTGTCTGTGACAAAAAAGCGAAACGCGTGAAATATGCAAATCGCAAATTAAAAACAAACATAAATCATGGCAAAGGTTCGGCCTAGCTGAGAGGTTGGCTGGCTGGCTGGCCCCCCTGGGAGTTTTGGCTGCCACATGTGGCAAATACATTCGCCGGCTACGAAGACTGCGACTAACGCGCAGATATTTTTTCATTTTTACTTAAAAGCTTCGCGGCTCAGCCGCATTCGCTTCAATTTGAGGCCGTAATGACTGCCGACTTTCAATGTTCAAATAAATGCGACCGACTCGATCGTGTGTGTGTGAGAGCGTAGCGCTCTTAACTCTTGGCTCTTAACGTGGCCAACACTACTCGCGCACTCGTCTCGCGCCCATTTAAAGCCCCCAAGCGTTGATAATGCGCCAGTCAGCTAGTCGGCTTACAGCAGGTTTTTATGCCCTCACGGAAGGAGTCGTAAAAGCTACTCAGTGATGTGGTAAATATTTATTAGGATGGCTCACCAAAATTCTTGTTTACTAAGCTTGGTTTAAAAGAAAGTAGATAAATTGTTAGAAAAAAAAATATTTGAGTAAGTGTAACGAATGGTTTGGAATTTTAATCTTAAAACTCTTTTATAATCAGAAAAAAATATTTTTGATTGGGTTTTCTTTTAAAAGTATAAACATTGTACTAGTTTTAAATAGGCTACTCAATCATAAATATATAAGATTTAAAATGGAATGTTTAAATAAGTTCTACTAAGATAATACATTAATTTTTTTATATTTTATTATTTTATAAGTTTAATTTGAACCAAACATTAAGGATACATTTTCTTGTACAGCTTGTTATGTTTTTAGGACCACTTTCGCTTATCCCCACTAACTAACTAGCTAGTCTCAAGGGTATTTAGCCTGCGGCTTTGCCACTTCTTTTGCCGTCTGCACTTGTTGCAACGCTTTGACGTTCACTTTGGCGGCTTTGGCCGCTTAAAGCGCACCCGACTCAACCCGGCTCAGTTCGCCTCAGTTCAGCTGAGCTCATCTCAACTCGACTCATCTCATCATATCCCACCATTCCATACCATCCCGATCTCGAGACTCGACTCACCTGTCCAGCCCGACATGCACTCGCATGTAAAGTCGCCGTCGCCGTCAAGGCAAATTCCCCCATTTCGACAAGGATTCGGCGAGCATTCGTTGAGATCTGCGCAAAAGTTAATGAGTTTGCCGTCTTTGGCAGTGGTGGATGTGGATGTGGATTACTCACTGTGCTCGCAAAAGGTGCCGGTGTGGCCCACATGGCATTTGCAGAAGGTGCCCACGTCGCTCATCTCGCAGCTGCCGTGTCCGCTGCAGGGCAATCCGCTTGGCTTGTTGGTCATCTTCCTCGTCGTTGTCGCTGTCGTGGTAGTTGTTGTCGTCGTCTTTGTCGCCGTTGTCGCAAGGCTGACATTGGCGAAGCAGCCCTCTGTTGGATTGGGGGGACATGATTAGGCTTATTAACGCAGGGTAACACTCGAAGAAATTTATTTTAAATAGCCAAAATAGGAAAATAAGTTGTAAAAGAATATATTTCAGGGCTGGCAACATTTTATTGTAGAAAACCAATAATTTTAAATTAATTAAATTTTTTTTTTAAAACTATTATTAAATATTGATCATACAATTTAAAGATAGTAGTATTTTTTTTAACCAATAATTTATTTCAAACTGCCGCTCTTCTAACTAAATTTAATTTTTCAAGTGCATGCCCGAGTAATCTCTGGTCCCTCGAAAGCTGACAAAAAGCTGGCAATCTGCGATTGATGAGCTTAATGATGTCTTCATCGGGACAAGAGATCGGTGGTTCCCATGGCCTCGCGGAGGTCTGGGCTATTTTTACTCACCGTTGCAGGGCGGCTGGGAGCAGAGCGGACGCAGTTGCTCGCAGTGTTTGCCGGCGCGATCCGGGGGACAATGGCAGTAGTAGCCTTCGGGGGTATTGAGGCAGTGGCCCTGCAGGCACGGCGACGGAGTGCAGTTCTCCTTGGCCTCCTCGCACAGGGAACCCGAGTACCCCAGTGGACAGATGCAGTTGAATTTGCCCACCATGTCCACACATTCACCTCCATTCCGGCACGGCGAGGTGGCACACTCATCGATATCCGTCTCGCAGTCCCGACCCGTGTAGCCCGCGGCACAGGCGCACTTGTAGTCGTTGACCAGGTCAATGCACTTGGCTCCATTCCGGCACTGACCCACACAGTCGTCCAGGTTCTCGGCGCAGGTGACTCCGCCCCAGCCCTCCTTGCAAATGCAGGCAAAGGATCCCGGCTGATTGCGGCACTCCCTGGCATTGATGCAGGGTCCAATGGCCATCGAAGTGGAGGCCACCGCACTGGTTAGGGCAGCCAAGAGGGCACTACTACTCAGATTGCTGCCAATGATCGCCGTGGCCGTGGTGGTCAGCAGGGCATTGGCCGCCACTCCGGCGGAATGCGGCGCCTCGCACTCGTTCACGTCCACCTGGCAGACATCGCCATGCCACTCCGGCGGACACTCGCAGCGAAAGCCGCCGATTAGATCGACGCATGTGCCACCATGCTCGCAGGGACCTCCGGCGCACTCGTCGATATCTGGAAGGGAAGGAGGGGAAATCCAAGCAGATTGTTTGAGTGCCATCCACAGATAAAGTGCGAACACTGAGGGAAATACTATAGAGAGGCTAGCGAAATCAAAAGCTTATATAAAAGAATTTTTAATTAGCAAAAAGGATATAAATATATAAGGAATCAAGCGTTTATAAATATTTGTATTAACAATACAAATTATTTAAGTAGCTTTCATCAAAAAAGGTACGAATTACTTTATTTTTAAATAGAATTTAGATAAATGAGACATTCGAAAAGGTTTTTTAAATCTTGTATGGTCCCAAAGTGCATAAAATAATTTTTTTAGATTTGCAAATTTAATTGATTTTTAACATAAAAAACTCTATTGAATTTTTAAACCTTTTTCTCGAAGCTTATAACCACTTGGTTAATTATTATTTACTGTTGACTTAGCAACTCATTTTCTCTCCGTGAATGTGTTGATTTTGCTGTTGAGTTCTCGAGCAGCAGAAGCTCGAGCAGGTGGCTCTTAGCCCGGGCTCAAGTCATTGAACTGACTGGCGGATGGGCATTGGGGTATTGCTAAGCAACAAAAAAAGGCAGCTTGAGCCTGCGTGCCTTTCTTATCGGTTGCCTGAAATCTACAGGAGACGAAGCTTCCTTCCCCTTCCCATCTTTTCCTTCCTACAGCAGCACGCAACTCATTTGTTTCTTTTAACGGAGGGTCTGATAAGGAGGGCACCCCGAAAATAAAATAAAATTCTGACCCTTGGCTGGCCATTAGCTGCAAATAGGGTCAGATTGCCGATCAGCGGCAGTTTGGGAAACTTTTAACTTAATTAAGCTTTTATGAAATTTCATTTTTTGGAAGTTGAAAGGTTTCATATTTTCCCACGAAATCGGGTTTATTTAAGGGTGGAAATATAGTACGATTTATAAAAGTAATTTGTTACTTGAAAAGTTACTTTAAAATCCCAGATACAACTATAACTTAAAGTGACAATAATATTACAATAATATTGCCAACAATTGAAGGCCCTAAACAAATGTAAATCCTTCAACGCTCATTCGATCCATTCGTTTTGGGAATGGCAACTCAATTAGCTTACGGCTTATTGCATTGGCCAGCAAATAGTTTCTGGTGAATGTGTCGGTCGTGCTCCAATTGGAATGCAAAGCCGAGGCAAGGCAAAACAAATTCACCAATTCGGACCACCGTGGCAAGACAACAACAATCATAATAAAGCCGAATCCAAAGCCGGCAACAATAACAGCCTGTGCGTGCTACGTTTCATTTCATTTCATTTTATACCATTTCATTTCATTTCGCTACAGTCAAATGCGTGTGTGCTCAATTGCATGAATATCGCCGCACAACAGCAACATCAGCAGCAACTACCAACTAGCAACCAGCAACTACCAACCAGCAACTTGGCCAACAAAGAGCCACATTCAGCCGAGCTGTGGCTAATCGCGTGCTGCGGAATAAAATTAAATCAAAACTCACTTATTTCGCATGTCGGTCCCGTCCATCCGGCTGCACAGCCGCAAGTGAAGTCGGGGGCAAGTTGCTGCTGCAGCTGCAGGGATCCCATGGCCAGTCCCAATCCCGAGGAGCTGCTGCCATTCTGCGGCTGCCCCTCCGGACGCAGGTGATCCAGGCTGCGCATCGAGTTGCGCCGACTCACCGGCCTGCCCATGCTGCTCCTGCCGAGCGTCGCCGATCGTCGGCTCGTTGGCTGCAAAGATAACAGGTACACTCGTCAAAATATGTTCGATAAGTTATTTAAATAAATAGATGCCTTGGTATGATAGCAATAGATGATTTTAAATAAAATGTAGGAAATTTATATAATTTAATTTTAAGCCAAAAACTGGGCTTATTCTTCGCTTTTTCGTCGTAATTCTGTTAAAATAGCTGCCCCAGCTAAAGGACCGACTGTTTTGTTCAGCTAATAACCTAAGCTAACTATACACATCATTTTTGCGTAGATTTCGACAAAAAAAATTGTTTTCAAATTTTGTGTATTTTTTTAAAAAGATTACATCACAGTTTGTTTTCTCAAAAAATCGTCAAAAATTGATTTTTTAGTTTTACATGCCAATTGATAGGGAATTTTATTACGAAGTCAACGACATATGACATTCCATATTTGAACCATTTTCTGTTTTGCTTTGGCCAAAAAACTCTTTTTTTTTGCATGAAAATTAGGATTAGAGATTTATGACAGGAACCGGATTTATTTTTGTGTTTTTTATTGGTCGTATTACTTTAGGTATTTAATATTTGATTTTTGGGTCGAGAATAAAATCAATTACTAACCAAATGGCGGACTATTTAACATACTTGTTTAGTTCCATAACGCAATATTATTTTTCTAGAAAGTATACTGCACTACTTTCTTTCAGTGCCGCGTAGATGAGTTCAGGATGGGGGGTCTCCCAACCGGAGCGTATTAAATTATTTTATGGCACTGCGAACGAGTGCATAAATCTGGGAACTGGGATGTGGGACTCACCTTGAGGGTGCATGTGCCGCCGTTGCGGCAGGGCCTGGTGGCACAGGGGTGCTCCACGATCTCGCACTGCTCGCCCGAGAGGCCCTCGGCGCATGTGCAGCGGTATTTATCCGGAGCGGTATTCTCGCAGGTGCCGCCATGCTTGCAGGGTTCATGGGTGCCGCAGAAATTTAAATCTGTTCGGGGCAAAAGCGAAGCTATGAAATATGTACGAAAGACAGCACAGGCACATCGATATTATCGATGATACGCCTGTAAATCCCCATTCTCTGGACCATATTCACTGGTAATTGGTAACTGGTAGAAGGTAACTCACCTTGGTCGCACAATATGCCACCCCAGTTGGTGTCGCAGACGCATTTCCAGGCGCTGCCGTTGCAGGAACCATGTTTGCAACCGGGATAGACCATGCACTCGTTGCACAACGGACCCCGCCAGCCAGGTCTGCACCTGTGGATTAAATCGAAGAGATGGTGATGAGTAAATGGAGCATTGCAGACCCTAGCTTAAAGGTTAGCTCAAAGTTGAAGGATTCCTGGGATCTTGGGAAAAGCAGTTTCACCACGCAGAAGTTTAGCTCTGATTACAAAATGGAGCAACGAAGACCTTGGCCAAAAAGGTGATCTTCATTCGTTGGGGTATAAATTAGAGTATTCAGGTTGGCATCTTGGGAAGGAAGATGAGTAAGAGTAAGCTTAAATTCAAAATGGGGCGTACAAGACCCTAGCTGAAAGGTGAGCATATTGGCAAGAAAATATATGATATCATAGCAGATATTATCTGCAGCTGGCAAACATTTTCAAGGGGGGACTACATGAGAAACTGATATCTGTAAGCAGGAAAAGTTCAAAGTAATTTGTGAAATACTTTAAATAAAAATGTAATAAAATTATTTAATAGAACACCTGTTTTACTTTAACATTGCCTGTTAAATGTATTGTAAGTGCAAGTCTAGGTTTAGGGTTATGAAATCTAAGAGAACATCGAAGGTTATCTGCACCTTGGGAAAACATTGCCCCATTATTCATTTGCCCAAAGTCGAACTCTGGTGTTTCCTTACATTTCAATTTGGCCTGGGAACGCATTTCGCTCTGGCCAAACCACCGAATTGGGTCACTCTGAACTTTGGCCTTGATGCTTCAAATGCTAAAGTGGCAGTGCAGCCAGTTGGCCACTTCTGCAATAGCTAGAGGTTCCTGATCCAGCTTGGGGCAAAAAACAAAAAATAAACTGCGATTTTATCGCCGCAACACGCCAAAGTGCAGCGGGATCAAAGTTAGCCTGCCGGGGCATCGGGTATCCAAGTATCCAAGTAACCGAGTATCGAGGAGTATCGAGTTATCGCCCGGCGAGGTGCTAACTCTACAAGCTCCGGGCATCACGTCATGCTTTGGCGATAGTCGACATCGCCGTTCGATGTTGGTAATTTATGATTTCATTAAAACGGCAGCCTGTTGTTATCTCGGCTGCGAATCAGCGGCTCTGGTTCTGCTGGCCAACAAATGGGCCAGCAACGTGCAAACAGCAAAAGCAATTTTTCTTCTTGGCTTATAATTGTTGCCGCCGAGCGGAAATCTGCTGACTTTTGATGTTTTCTAGGCCACACTAATTATTGCTATTTAGAATCAGGACGAGAGGAGGATGGTCGGTGGATGGACTGCGCTGGAGGATTGCTGGCCTGACAGAGCATCATGATGCAGTCGAGAAATGCAATCATGGCTCCGCCGGCTCACGTATTCTGTGTTACGCTGCAACATTAACAACGGGCAACAACCAGTGTTGCCGCTGCAACTGCAACAACTATTGCTGCTGCCGCAAGAGCAACTGCAACTGCAACAGGAACAACCGAAGCACAAACGTTTTTTCGTGCTGCGGTCTTGGCTCTTGGAAGTGCACTTAAAAAAATATTAAGAGTTTCTTAGGAAATAATATTATACAAATATTAAACAAAAATCAATTATTTTTAATTTGGCAAGAAAATATTTTAGTTTGTTAAAAATAAAATGATATTAAAATTGGAAAAAATTCAAAAATGTAATAATATAATATAATATAGTATTGTTGCTTTACAAAAAGATTACTTTATTAAAAAAAAAACATTAAAAATTTTAAGGAAATATAAATACAAAATTTGTTGGTAAGATCTCTTCAAAATGGATACTATATGGATATAAATGGATAAAATACAAGATCCTAAATAATCTAAATTTTTTCCAGTACATTTGAGTCTGAATCTCTTGCTGTGCCAGTCGCTCCATGTTGCCATCGTCTGGGCATGACCGCTGCTCCAAAGGAGCGGACTGAAAGTACCAGCCAAGAAAGCGGAGCAGAAGATGGAGGGGGAGTAAAGAGGGAGGACGAGGAGGAGTTCCTGGCCCGATCAGCATTTGGCCATCGTGCGGGCGTTTGATTAGCCTGCTCTCTGGCCGGGAATCGCATTGGTACTGGCACTTGATTGCAGATTATATGGCTGGTTACAACTTTATAGCACTCGGGTTATCTCCAAAATGGGCAGTTACCGAGTGCGAACAATTTAATAAGGAATGCGGATTGATTGGGAAGTGAGGCGATTGGATCAGTGCAATGAAAGCTGAGCTCTTTCACATTCAATTTGAGTTTAGCAGTGATGGGAAAAATCCATTTTGTTTAATCAAGGGATAATTAAAATTATTATATTTATTTTATTTGAAAGGATTCAATTTCAAAATGTATATAAAATATGTAAGTACATTCTATATATAAGTATATCTAAATGTATTCCGATAGATTTAATAAATTCTAAATGCAAATCAGCCTGAAATATATACCAATTTAATCTACCATTTGTTTTAGTTGTAATTTCAGTAAGGATATTTCAGAAATGAAGAGTTTTGGAGATTATCTAAAATACCGATAAATCTACAAATATGTATAATTAAACCCCCTGATAATTCCCATCTCTGCATTTACCATAGACTGATTGGCATTTTCCTGAGAGAAACGCTGCCAACAATTTCACACATTTAGGCTCGAAAAAAGAGGCGATAAAGAAAAAAGCCGAAGACAGTAAAAAGCGCCCCATGTGAGCTATAGTATAGAACCCATTTCTCTGCCACCGATCTCGCGCAAAAAGCGAACCACTCCTGGTCCGGCTCTTGGCCATTATTATAACTGTGCGAGTGGCCCGGCTGTCAATGGTGAGTGCCGAGTGGCGACTCGGAGGCCGAGGCCATTAAGCCGGCCCCGAAGTTTAGTGGCCGCATGCAAAAAGTGTCATAATCACATCGTTAAATGGGGTGGCAGGGGGTCGTAATTACCCAAAAAAAGGTGTATGAATAAAATAGAGAGAAAATGAAAATATATATGGAAAAACAGGTAGGCAGTTTAGATAGCTAGATGGCTGGAGGAGCTACTTACTCGCATTCCCCCGGGCGATCGCACTTGCCGTGGACGGGGTCGCAACCCGTTTTGCAGATGGCCTCCTCGCAGTTGACGCCCTGCCAGCCGTTCAGGCAGAGCTTCTGACCCTCGGAGCCGCAGGCATAGTGACCGAACTGATCGTCCCGCGGACGGCAGAAGGTCGTGCAGGTCGTGTTGTAGTAGGTAACGGCGCATTGCACCCGGACACGGTAGGTGATCCGCGCGTTCCGCCCGATGTGGTCCAGCGTCTTCCACTCCGGCGACGGCAGTATCACGCCCGAGTATGATGTTTCCTCAATTAACCTCTCCGCATCTGCATTTGGGATTCGGGATTCGGGATTCCAATTGTAGGAGAGACCATACCATGGCATGACAATTGTTGTGGTTGTCGTCGGATTTTCGTTGTTGGTGGCATCAACGTTGGCGTTCCAATGGAGCAGGGGCATGAGGGAGAGATTGAATGTGGGCAGAAGAATTTAGTTAGTTGTTGGCACCATTTCGGGCGCTTAAGGGCACACTGAGGGAAAATCAAGGGTTCAGTTTTAAAACTTGGAAATAGATTTAAATCAATTTCTGCCATATTTTTGGGCTGTCTTTAATATAGCATAAGCAAAGTATTTCATGTAGTTGTCAAAACTATTTTTAAACCAAACAAGTTATTTTATCATAATTAAGTTAACAAATAAAGGTTTTTTAAAATTAAAAAAAAAAAAGAGAAAAATTAAATTTAAAATGATGGCTTTTTATATTTAAATGAATTTTAAAAGAAAATATTTTTGGCCAGCTTTAATCCTTTCAAGAAATAAAGAATTTTATTTTTCCAATACAGTAGTCTAAGTTGTTTAGGGCTTTTAATTTTGCACAGCAACCTGCATTAACATTTGATTTTCTCTGAGTGTATCCTTTTGCGTCTCTGCTTGCTAATTAAGCCAAATGCTTGGCTGGCAAACAATAACGAGCAGCGTGCAACAAGCAGCATGCAACTAGCAACTTGCAACTAGCAACTTGCAACAAGGGGCTGTGGTAACGAGCACAAGTCTGCAATTGCCACCGCACTTACCTGGGTAGGATGTGTTGTACATATCCAACGCCTGCAGTATCAGCGTAAACGACTTCTGTAATTGAACGTGGAGAGAGAGGAGGAAGAGGTGGCATTTAGTTTGGAGTTTTCAAGTTTGACTCTGCGCTCTGACGCTAATGGACAGTTTAATCTCAGGCTGCCCGCCATGCAAATGAAGACAACGCAACGGCCGACAAACAAACAACTGCAAGCCAAGACAACGAACCAACTAACAGACGAACAAAGCGATCAGACAACAAACAAAGCAAAGCAAAGCTAAACACTTTAATTTCACGCAGGAGAAGCGGACTTTCTAAACAGACTTCAGTTTGGCCATGTCCATGTCGCCTGTCCATTTGTCCATGGAATTGCAATTGGCCAAAACCAAATGCGAAAAAAGAAACGCAGACGCAATTATTTTTGGTTTTTAGATTTGTTTTGTTCCATACCCTTTTTATAAAGGTAATTTTAATTTTAACAAAAAGTTTATCAAAAAACTGAAATATGGAAAGCTATTTTCAAAGCAACTATTTTATAATAATAATGGTATTTAATTTTATAAATTTATATTTTAAATCCGTTTAAAATGTTTGTGACATTGACACTAAATAAGTAAATGATTTAAAATAAATTAATCTTTTTAAATGTGGAGACAAATAATAGTAGAAAAAGTATTTCAATCCTAAAATAATTTCCAACGTTAAAAGAAATTCAGGTATTCAATTATTGAAGCTATTAAATTAAAGATGAGGATCTTAAAAGTGAAATGGATTAGATATTATACGTCTGGCAGATAACTTATTAATTTTTCTAGAGCATTCCCCATTTCGACCTCCAAAAGCTGGAGATTCCTTTGATTTTTTCCAACTCCGCCTTTGCATGGACCTATAAAAAATTGAAGATTCGCTGGTTTCTTTTTGTTATTTCCGAACTGAGCGGCCGTAGAAGATTTCTCGTTGGGCAGAAAGCAATTAAACGTCGACGATGTCTGGATGCCGCCGCTGGATGCCAGGAAATGCTCATTTAGCAGTGGGAGGCGGTCGCCAAGTCGATGGGCCGACGGAAGGGGAGGGGGAAAGGGGACTCCCATGTAATTGCCCTGGCGACGCGACACTAAATCAGTCCAAAGCAGACATTGGCTAATTGCAGTCGGATCAACATCAGCGACAACAACTTGACACACTTAGCAAATCCATCCATCTATAAATTGACCACACACTGTCTCAAATTTCCATCTCCATTGATGATATATGGCTATCATTTTCTGTTCTGTTCCGGGCTCGAGCTAAAATCATGATCCGTCTGACTGATACGGATATATATGGCATGTGGCAGTGCCAGCGGAAGTGTATCAATTGAAAATGGCGTTGCATTTGGTTTAGGATTTCATATAATAATACGAGACACCAGACATAAACGAACCAATGGGAGCGGGTGCTAAAACTATATTAATACAATGGAAGAAGTATTTTCTCTTTTTCGAAAATCAATCAAATCAAGTAGCATTTAGCGAGACAATTCTTGAGTCAGTGAATTGGCCACCGAAATGTTTACACAGTTTTGAAGAACCAAGCACTTTCATTAATGGCAGCCCCATAGGTTTCGAAAAGTGTTTCATCAAACGAACAAAATGCCTTTCTGTGGGAGTAGCAAAATGGATCAGAAAAGCCCACGGAGCAAAAAACACATACATATTATATTTGGGCAGTCATTCATTGATCTTGAGCGAAAAGTGGAACAGGCACCACAAATACCAAATACCACTCGAGATCGCTCAATGGCTGCGCACGCGCACTCCAGATCTTCAGGCCGTTTTGGAACTTGGAAAATATTGTCAAGTGAAATTCGTTTGGGGCTTCGAAGCTCCGAAGCCCCCAAGTAGTTCGACTGTTTCAGGTGGAAAGGAAGGAGAGGAACTGGGCCCCTAGGTGAAGTCGGTGTTTGACAGTTACATCGAAGGCCCACAAATGTTATGATGATGTGTGCTCTTCAAGCCGGTCTCAAGTATTTCCTAAGTCATGTTTATGAGTCTTAACATGCCATTCACTCAATCAGCAGCAGCAGCAGCCGCATAAGAAGTCATTCAATAAAAAGTGGGACAATTGCGACCATATCGGCAGCTCTTTTTACTTGATTTTTGTCTTTCGGTTTTTTGAAGATTTTTCATGGGTTTTGTGAAAGGCTTCTTGAGAGGGTGCCTCACTGACAAACTGACTGACTGTCTCTGCAGGCGAATATTACGCTGGTAGTATGCAGAATTTGCCGGGTTTCGTTGTTGGGTTTTCAACTCAGTCACATGTGAGGAGCTGAACTGAGGAACTGGGGAAAAAAGCACTGGCAAAGGCACAAGATTAAAGCGAAACCAAAGCGAAGCGTAACGTATCGCCATCGCCATCGGCCGAGCGACAAGCGCGACAAGGTAATGTTCCCACGAAACAGGTTGTCCGCACTTCAGGCCACGACTTTGCCAGCTTTCGGGGGGCGAATGGAGGGGGGCGATATGGTGGAGACACAGAACAGGCAACCGCCAGACGAAAGCCCCAAGACCCAAGCCCAAAACCCAAGACTGAAGACCAAGACCCAAGACCAAGACCCGGCTCTGACGCATGCCTGCTCCCCCGCCACACTGCATACTCCCCACAGTCCCCCAATTCCCATCAACAGTTGCCCCTGCCTAATGTAAACGACGGCGCATGCGCATGCCGACGTAGGCGACGCCGTCAACGGCGACTGCAAATGCGACTGCGAAGTTCTACTGCACTCGAAAAATAATTAAATTAATTTGAGGTTCAATTACAACAAATTCTTACGATTTTAACCCATAATTACATGAAATAATTAAATGGCATTTTAAAGTATGTTAAAGTCCGTAATTAAAAGAATGGTTTATTGTTAAAATATTTATAAAAACAGTAATATGTTTATCCCGTATTTAAAAAGTATCTTTAAATTTTAAATAGCGTTGCATTTTCTTCTAAAGAATAATAATACAAAATTTAAAAATCCATAAATATTTAAGAATATTAATAAAGTTATATTTTAGCATTATTTTTAGTAAAATCTATAAGTATTTTAGTAATAAAAAAAATACTACAAGAAATATTATTTAAGATTAAAAAAAAGGTTGAAAAAGGCACAAATATATTAAAAATGTATTCAATCCTCAAAATATATTAATAAATAAATGGATAAGCATATAACTAAAATGTTAGCTAAATTTTCTGATTGCTCAATTTAATTTATAATGCATAAAACATTTTTATCCGAGTGGTCTATCGCCCGAATCGCAGTCGTATTAGTTTGGACACCGACCTGGCCAAGGCGTGTAATTGTTAACCAAGTTAGCTTTGAACACCGCCAAAACAGCAGCGAACAACGGCCAGAACAACACCCGTACATAACAACGAATCAAAAAAAAAAAAAGAGCAAAAGCAAAACCTAAATTCAATTCTGCGACTACACCCAGTCAGGTTACATTTTTACCTTAACCGAGTTAAAAAAGCTGAGACCAGGCCACGTTTATTTTATACGTCTCTTGGACCATGTGTTTCCCCAGTATATGTACGATTCTTTTTATTCCTTCCCCGTTTGGCAGTCAAAAGCCCGCATTATGCTCACTTAATTAACCGAAAGCCGCTTAGGAGGTGCCCGCTAAAGAAGTATAAAACATGAAACACAGTTTTTAATTGCTTTTTTCGGCTACCGATGGTAGAATCTCCGCGGAGGAGAAGAGATGATGATGGGTGGATTTTCAAAAGGGTTTTAAGTTTTGGTCGAAATGAGTAAGCCGCTTTTGGTACTAGCCAACTCGCCTTGGAATTTTCACGCCCCTTGATTTTGGGGAATCTTGAGGGCAGCAGCCCACGCTGAAATTTTGGCCACAGGAAGTGAAGAGTATCTCTTTTTTTCTGCTGTTTGGAAATCCCACATAGACTATGCCCCTTTCGATTTTTTTTTCTTTTCTTTCATAAATACATTGCCTTATCAATCCGGCACGAGCTCCCAGCTCATTCACATTTCTGTTGCCGGCTCGACCTTATCGCCCATGAGCGTTCAGTTCAGTTCAGCTTGGGTGCTCTCCAGGCGGAACCGAGCTATCTAAAGTCGAAAAACAATAATGAAAGCTCCCTCTAAAAACAACGACGAGGAGAAAAGAAGAGAGCTCGTGCCAAAAGCGTGCGTCTTACGATGGGAACACGGTATAATATAATGGTATATGGTATATGGTTTATGGGATCTCATGCACTTACCGTCCAGCGAAACGTAAAGGGCAGCACAATGGCTCCCACACCCGGATCGCTGAGCACAAAGCTGGAGCCACCGAGTATCTTGGTGGTGGCATTGCCAAACGAACAGCCCGTGGATATGCTGGCACCCTGCTCCGTGGTCTGGTACTCCTTCAAACACAGCCGGAATGCCGTCGTGCATGGCGAGCAGCCTGAAATTAGAATTCGAGCACGGGTTATCACACTTTATACTATAGACATGCAGAAAGATTGCATAATTGTCGGCCAACGTTGAAAATAAGAGGCAATTCATTAGTAGAGGCGAATAAAATATGCAGAGTGCAAATTCTGCTGATAGGCTGAGAGCCTTGACCGTCTATTTCGGGTGAGCAAGATAAGAAATATCGGAACGCCAAAGAATCCGGATGGATTCTAGAGAGAATATCTGTTTGCTTAGGAATTTTGCATTATGCTTTAAAGTTATGAAAGTTTGATTAAAATATTTATAAAATTTAATAAATTTCAAATTGAAAGTATCACATTATTTTGTATGCTTATGGTAAGAGAAAAACACCATGACAATAAAAAAATGGTAAAAATATTTTAAAATGTATAATAATTTCTTTAAGTTACAAGATCTCGAGGAAGACTGCATTTTTTACGAGGGCTTAACTTTCTTCGACATGCAAAATCCTATAAAAAATCATACATCTCACAGTTGGGGCCCTAATAAACTTACCTATCGTCTTGGTGGCCCTTAGTTCCGCCGGCATGCCGCAGCAATAGCCGTTGAGTAGATGGCTGTTGGTATTTGAGATTTCTAATATTTCCAGCTCGAAGTTACCAGCTGCGGATATCTGTAGTGGAAGTGGAGAACATGAACAAAATTAACGAAAGATCCCAGTACATCAGCGTATTTCATTGTATTCCATCGCATCGATCGAAACAAGCGCCCAGATCTCAAATCGTTCAAATCAATCATGACCCATAACGAAGTGAATCCCAATAGTTGGTCCCTTCTTCTACAAGCCCCCCCCTTCTATAAACCCCACAGCTTACATTCCAAATCGAATAATATGCTCAACACTTTATGGATCTGATCCCAGCTCGTTCGCTGGTTGTAAAAGCTAATAAGCCACCTAGGGCGCTCTGATTGGGCTGCGGTAGAGGTTTTAATTAAAAACAAAAATAGATAGATCGATACAAGAGAGGAAAATCAGAAGACGTCGAGTGGTAGGCAAATGAAAGGAGCCTGATAAATCTGGCAGCAAATGAAACACGAAAATAATGAGGAATATTTTCACCGCACAAAGCGGCTTAACTGTTTGGTTCGTTCGTTTGGTTTGGCTCACTTAATCAAAACGAGGTATCCAGCAGTTTGTATAATTTAGAATGCCTTTTGTGCCGCAGCCGTTGCCCCGCAAAGTGGCCACAAATCAGGGGTCCATCGATAGGAGCATTTGCCATAAAATTAATAACACATTAGATCGGCAATCTTTCTCAACCACTTTTTACTCTTTTACTCTGACAAATGGCGCATAAAGTTTAACTATTCACCGGCAAATCGCTTATCATAATTTAGCCAGAGAGGAGCTCTGGGAGCTCTCTTCTAGCATCTGGAAGCCGCATCTTGACCATCAACTTTGTATTTTAGGGTTCATTACCAGGCGGCCGGATGGGTTCTGCTGCGCGGAAAATATGCTAATGAAAACTCCTGGCCATCTCGCGGGTACTCCTGCTTCTATGCTTTTATGGTTTCATATTTCAGTGAATTTATTGTCATGGTCTTTGGTAGCTGGCAGTGTTGATAAGTTTATTAGAAATAAATTGCAATTTAGCCCGGGCCAACTTGGATCTTGGCTAACGGCACTGGCCAGTTTCGAGTCACCTGCAGCTGTGGATAGAGCCTCGAAAAAGTAAGAAATATAAAAGACCGACAAAAAACCAAACTTCAGCTTGAAGCCACATGCATTGTTGATCATGCCATAGATCAATCAAATGCAAGTCCCTCCGAAGCCCCCTGATTTTTTCAACCAGTTTGTGTTTGGTTTCTCTTGGCGTTTTCTCGTGATTTCCTTTTGTTTGGATCTTCGACTTCTACTGGGACCTCAAACTGATTGGATTCTTAGCCGTCGATCGAGAACCGGTTCGTTCTGCTTACTATTTATTTATCACATTTCTTCGGGCAGGTGCATCCGCTAATATTCCGGACAAACTTTGACGTAATCAATTCGATTAGATAAACCACCAGAAATGCTTAAGGAATTAGTGCTGCGGCGCCACATGTAAAATTGGTGGGGGTTGAAAGAAAAATGGAAACGCTTAACGAAGCCGACATTCAGAGTTTTAATGTGAAATTAAATTTTAATTAAGCCTGCAGTTGGCGGGGAAACAAAACGAAACTGCAGATCAACGTGGGAGCTCGTTTTGCCAACTCATTTCTGATTTTGGGCTTTTTATGCATATTTCGCAGTCCGTTTAATACGCAGCTTATGATCAATAAATGTCAGCTCAAATGAGAGAGATCTTCTCTGGTTTTTTTTCGGAAGATCCCGACTTGGCAGAGTAACTGGGTTAATTTCAGCTGACATGGGCATATAAGCCCATGTGAACCGAGCAGCGATATTATCGCAACTGACTGGTTGCCTGCCTGGTTTTCCCTGGAAGTCGGCCATAAATCGCCGCTACAAAATATTTAACTTTTATTTACTTCATTAACAACTAAATAGTTGCAGTGGGACTGGACCACTGCTGCCGGCGACTTTTATCGCCTCGCTTACCCTAAATCAATGCAAGCCCAATCCCGATCCCCTCTTCCGAGTAGATAAATGTGTGTAATCAATTTGATTGCCCCACGGTCGGCATCTCGGCAGAGTCTTCTTGTTCTGGGGACTCGCAACCTCCTCGGATTCTAATGTCTGGCTCTCGAGATCACAGGCGTATTAATCAAATTGTTGTTAAGGCCCCTCGAGATCTCGAGCCCCCCCTTCTCTAAAACTCCCTATAACTTCCCAGCCAACGATTAATTTTTATGTATTTCTGAACCGTTGGCTGCCGTTGGCTCTCCAACTCTTTGGCTCTTTGCCTGTTTAATTGCCGCTCGGGGCATCTCCGCTGGCATCTCAATACATGTTTAGGCACTTTGTGTAACACTTTATGACGGCTACACCCCGAAAAGTCGGAGAGTCGAAAAGCCAAGGCGACTCTCGACTACCGTTGCCATGTGGGAACCATTTCGGAGAGATGGTTTTCGTAGATAGAACGGCCCACTAATCTGGGGATCCTCGATACGTCGCGATCCTATTAAACCTTTGCCCGGAATTCTTAGTCAGAAGCTTTTTATAGAAACCCAGGGAAAGACTGAATTTAAATTTTAAATACCAGCTTAATGTTTGGAACTTGGAGTATATTTTGACTAAGTGCCGGTATCGAATGGCTGGAAAATTGATGGCTCTTGTGCATGGCAATCAAATTTATTTTTATTCACTGTAAACTCACGTTAACAACTTAATTTTTTCGAGAAGGCTGAAAATTGTTTGAAATTTTAATAGTAGAAAAACTTATAATCCTTTTCAAAATGTATTTTATTTAAGAACATTATTTCTCTATAGGTTCTTAGAATCCCTCACATATTGACTTAATTTTGATTTACTGCTTTGCCAAAATTCCAGCGTAAAAAGCTCTCATTAAACGCAAATCTCTTGGATGCCGAGTTGATAAATCACTCAAAAATAAACCCAAATCATCATTATTTACGTCCCACATCAAAACTTTGCCCTCAGCTATGGCCAATTCACACGGGTTGAATCAACTTTGGTTTTTTTGTTTTTTTCAGCTTTTTTCGAGACACTACACCCGCATGTATTTGGATCTGGGGCTTTTTTCGATTATTGCTTAGGGGTTCGATATTTTTTGCATGTTGGTTTGATGGTCTGTTGGTTTGCTTACCTTATGGACTAACAGTATTAAAATTAAAGCAATTAAGTTGCAGGCAGACTTTAATGATCGACAATCGCGGATCGTCGATGGCAGGGCAGCGATTTTGGGTTCCCGGTGCCTCGGACGCTGCCTTTTTGTCGCCGTCTTTTTGGACATTCTCAGGCTTTCGACTGTTGTTGTTGTTGTTGATTCTATTGTTGCTGATTCCGTTGTTGGTTTTCGCCGAAAATGTTTCCTAAACATTTTGTACATTCTGGGGGCGTTTGCGAGCGTGATGCCGAGGGATCTCGGATGGAGTTTGTTTTGGATTCACTTTGGATTGGCACCGCACTAAAATGTAAATTCGTCGCTGGGGCACTCGCTTAATTAGCCCATGTATGCAGATTTTCGTAGTGCCTTTGTCTAAGTTTTCTTCACTACACTTGTTCTGGGTGGCACTGGAATTTGTTTTCTGCCTGCTGTATCATTTTTCTCCACTCTTCCTTCGTCGTTTGTTGTTGTTTGGTTAATGTTGTTATCACACACAATTAGTTATTTTTTATATGTACTTTTGTCTCGTTTGTTTTGTTCACACTTAAAACACTTCCAGTTGATAATTATAATAGGCGATGTAGATGTTTTGCAGATGTTGCTGTAACAATTGTCGAACGAAATGGAATTGAAACGGGGCTGCGGAAAATCTATTTCAACTAAGCTAATTGACACGCAGTTGCAGTTGCAGTAGCAACATTGCAACCGCAACCGCAGCAACAAGTGCCACCAGCAACCGCAGCAACATTTACTTTTGCCTCGACCGCAAAGAGCAAAAAGCGGCAACGTGCAGCAAATGCAAATGCAATTCAATTTATGTTAATTTAACGCTGTTGCTGCTGCAGTTGCTGCTGCTTCTCCGTGTCTTTGGCCACAAACAATTTGCATCTTGTGCGCATATTAATTTACAGATATTTTCACTCTTGCCCACATTACTCATTCCTCATCCTCATCCTCAACCCCTTCCCCTTCCTCCCTGCGGTACCCATGGCCTTTGGTTCCTCCTGCTTGGGTGTTAATTGTCCATTTAATTAAGTAATTTGCTTGGGGGCCTCCTCCCGGCGTTGGCATGAAACGGAAGTCGTTGACTTTGAATCGAAACCCAGATGCTGCCGCTTTTGCTCATGTTGCTGCTAGTGATGTTGCTGCTGCAGGGCATGACCGGAAGTGGCTTTTGCAAGTGGATGATGTAGCTACCTTCCCCTAACTCCCCATACTTTCACTGAGCAATTTGCAAAACGATGAATAAACTGCTGGAGGCCTCAAAACTATAACATACCCTATATCTGTTTTTTGTAATTTCTTGATATACTCTGATTTATCAACTAATTGAGTATGCAGCTCTGAAAAGTCTGTGGAGCATGCTAAATCCATAATTCCATAAGCAAATGGAAAATCATTTAATGTAAGGCAGTGCATGGAGCATTTTCTTTGCTCTCTGGATCGCGGGCTTTCCCATGATTGTACCACCCATTCAGAACCTTACTGATTTCACTATCTCTGCACAGAAGAAAAATATGTATTTATCTCTATGAAAAATGTTCTTAAATTCCCATTATAAAGTTTCTAATTTTCTATGCTGATACTTTTTTAAGATAACATTTTATATATCCCCTTTTAAAATACACTTGTTTCGAATATCTCAGCTATATTAATCTTAATTTCTTTCCGTGTTCCCATTATTATTATTTGTACTATCTCTGGGCATTATGAACTAGTTGGCTGTTTTCATTCTTTCTCTCTTTCACTTTGCATGTTTCAATTCCACTTCGTGGCCATAGTGTGTTTGTGTTATGCTTGTGTCCCTGTGTGCGTTATCAATGGAGCACACTGTGGCCACCATCACCGCCGATTTCCCGGAATGGGGCACTCCGTATATTCGCATATTCACATTGTTTGCACTTTTACTTTTTCTTCTTTCGCCTTTGATTAAACACAATTTTTTACGGCATTGTATTTTGATATATTAATGTATTGTATTGTATTTAATTGAAAGGTATTTCCGTTTTCTTTGCTCTCACACCATATATATATATCTATCGCATATTTGTGGGGCTCAGGAATTAACAACACACAAGTACACACACGGAAAATGTCGGCTGATTGTCGATCTTTCGATTTGCTTTTCTTCTTACACCGAGAGCATTTCAGTTGATTGCTCCTCATCATTTGTTGTAATCAGCAAGCAATTTAATACGATTGCGGCACATTTAACACTTTCACAATTGTTTGGGATTGGGTTCGGTTTTTTTTCGGTTCACAATAATCCAATGTATTTGGGTTTACCGTTGGCAGAAAAAAGGCTCATCACCGCTCGAAGCACGGCGCTCGACTAAACGCGTTAACCGAATCCTGCGGCATTTCCAGCCCTCGAGCAGCATCCACGTCCACGGGGCGGAGCAAGTCACGCGAGAGGGCTGAGATATTGGTGGTAGCAATGGTCTCGGGTCTTAAGAGAGGTCTACTGTAGCCGAACTGAACCACCGAAACCGCTTTGAAAAAGTGCTGGCGACGACAACTTCCGCTGAGTGCTGCGTGCGCTTCAGGCTTCGACTAACGACTGATTGCCTCTGGGCACAAGTTGCCCCCGATCCGAGATCCCAGAGCTTCGCTCTCTGCTCTGCATATATATTTCTCTTTGGACAGAAACCAGTTTGCTCTTCGAGCGGTGCTCTTTAGCCAGCCGCTGATTGGTCGCACGCCTGGGTACATAGCCTCTGGGCCCGGAATCTCTGGATCTGAATCGGAATCGAAGTCGGCAGTTAATGGAGTTGCTGCCGCTTCGGCTGCTGCACGCATGCGCGCCCGAGGCTTAGAGCTGCCGTTTTTCCTTTATTTTTCCTTACGATTCCAACTTAATTATGTGGCCATCAGAGTGCATGCTCCAGTTCTACTAGTGGTAGCTCCAAGGGACTGCGGCAATTAACACCTAAACGTAAGGAACTCTCCCACAATCTAGTTTTATTTTTCCAATTTTTGGCTGGGAACCAAACCGAAAAACCTAGCCAATTATTAAGCCCCACAACGACAGACAGAGCGGCGACTTCCATCCAATTATCTGCTGGCCGAAAGTGTATAAATCAAATTTAAATGCAACTTGGCCTATCAGCGCAGCCAAAACAAAAGACTTAAGCAACAAACTTGGCAATTACATGCGGCCAACAAGACAAGCGGCAGCATCTTTGTTGTTGCTGTTGTTGTTAGCGGCTCATATTTCTTGAGGCGCATATCTAAATATCGAATCATGTTGCTGATTTTCCATTGTCTGGTCTGCCCACTGCAGCAACAACAACAACAGCAACAACAACTGCAACAACACATAGTAAATCTCATTGTGCCGTTGTGACATGACTCTTGTTCGACAATAGATAAAACAAATTGACTTGGTGTGTGCCCAAAATGTCTTCTCTAGTCTTCTAGCCATTTGGGTCTCCACCGTGCCTTTGCCTGCTCCTCCATGCTCCATCCTCCTCCATTTGGTGGGCGTACCGTGGCACACTGGGCAGCGGTCTGCCCCAGCAGCAGCAGCTCCTTTGTCATCTTTTCTGGCTTTTCTGGCGGCAGAGAAAAGCAAAAAGGCGAAAAGCAGAAGAAAAACTGCACTACAATGCCCATTATCAGCTTACATATCTGCGACAAGAGGCCCCCAGAGCGGCAATTGTACGGGGGCCACCGAGAAACCGAGCCAAAAGGAAACCAGCAACAGCAACGTTGTCCAAATATGTTGCAAGTTGGTGTTATTCTTCACACGGCATCATAAATTTCACGTATAATTGACGCTTTCAGTTATATCAAAATTGGCTAAAAGGCGACGACCACGGCGACGACTTTGCGTTGGTGGCCGGGTTTCAACCTCCAGAGAGTTTCGGGCTCCCCAGAGATATTATTTCTTCTTTTTTTCTGCTCACCGTGGCTTACATTGTTTTCGTTTTGATTTCAACTAATAGCAGACAACATCTTACAGGTGTCTTTAAGCGCGTCTCTCATAATTTTTGGGCAACTGGGGACTTTGTGTTGGCGGTATGTTCGGACACTTGTCCGTTTTTAATTGCATTTCTTTGTCGGGATTAGCTTTCGTTTTCTTTTTATTTTGGTTTCAGTTTTTCTGCCACATGGAACAGCTGCAGAAGTGGATCAGAGTGGTGGCACAAATCCATAAAATCAAACATATTGAGTAATCAAAATGCTAAACCCACCCCCTCGAAGAAGGTTCACCCCCTCGAACCCTCCGCGTTGCAGACGACCAGTTGTTGGGCGAGTTCATTAAACAAACAGGCAAATATGTTGGCAATTTCAACCAGTTGGTTTTACACCACTCAACATTTTATGACAGATTTTTCAAGTGTTTTTTTCCGCCTCCTCGTTTTTTAATTTTTTACTGTGGTGCAGCGGTGGCGGTTTGCGGTTAGTGGTTTTTTCGGTTAGTGGTTACTGCATAGTGGCCGCCCTTAGCCGGCAGAATCATTGCCTTAGGTTAGTTGTTTATGAACGCTTTTATTGGCACTGTGCTGGGTCAGGAGATTTACGGGCCGTATATTTGGCGAGAAGTTACGGATACTTGAGAGAACACTTGAGGCAAAAGACTGGGAATTGGGACTGAGTTCAGCGGTGGCAGCCGTTTTCCCAAAAGCGATTGCAGTATTTACGTTAAAGATCTGCGAATGTTAGCTCAAAGGGCACTTTACACTATTAAAGCTAAATACTGAGGGAGTTACAAATTCTATACTAAATAGGGGTTGCTGAACTGACGAAAAGTAATCTGATTTTAGCAAATTTAACGGTTGTGGTTGATAGTACTCGAGGGTGGGGTAACCAACTACAATCCTCATATATTGGCTTAATAAAGCGGGATGTAGAAAATATATAATTTTCTAAGTTAATTAGGTTAGTCCTGCGACAAAAAATAAAGTTCTTAATTTATACTAGAAATTATTAAAAGAATAAAATAGAAAATTGATATCACATACACAGGTAAAAAAAAAATGTTGCACTGGGGCATTTTCTGAGCATTTTATTTACTTGCTTAAAATATTTTTAAAATTAATATTTTCAAGTTCAAGCAATGAACTAAATAACTTTTTACTTTGTTTATTAAAAGGATTTATTAAAAACATATCTCTGTTGATCGATCGATAGGAGCTGAGAGCACAGCCTTATGTCATCCCCGGTCTTTAAAAACTTACCACTTTTCGGTTGTGTAATGAACAGATTTGTCACTGCGCACCATCCATCAATGTGACCACCTGACCCGACCCGACAATTTGTACCACCTTACCCGAATAAAAATCAAGGCACTTGTGAACCTCACACATGTTCACCCGACGAGGAGGAAAATAATAGAGGTACGCCCCATTTAACCCGAAAAAATCCACCCCTAAACAAAATCCAATTGCAAAATCAGTAAGGCAAACATGTTTCGGACGCATCGCATTATGACACGAACAAAGGCGATTAATTAGCCTCGATGGGAGGGGGATGAAAAGATACGAAAAGATATATATAGAGATCGGAAATCGGGGAGGGTTGAATTTCGATTGCGCCGACGCGAGCGAGTAATCGAGATGGCTGCGCGTGCTCATGTCTTTCGCCAACATGTGCAACTGTTACCCACTGATATTGCGATTTCCATTGCGATTGCGATTGACACGAGGAGAAGGGGAAAGGGTTAAGGAAAGGTAAGTTAAGGAGTCCTCATATCGAGCCCATACTTTAACCCATACACGTGCATATGTCATTTTTATAGCGCTATACGTGTTTGCCATAAATCCATAACAATATGACAAGTACAAGTACTTTAGCGGCAGCCTCTCTCATGTGCAACATGTTTGCACGTTCACGCCACCGCCAGTAGACAGTAGACCAGTCCCAAACCGAGTACGAGTGCCCCAACCAGGCATCCCAGGCGATGGAGAGACGCCCTGGACCGACTGCAACTCCATCTCCATCTTAAGCTCCGAATGGGACACCTTGCCTTCCATTTGGCGATTGCGATCGCACTGCGGCCAGGATGATCTCCATGCCGTGCTCCTCATTTGTGCCGCGGCTGCTATGTTACTTGCACTGCAGCATCATCACACTGGGGAATATTTTTATGTATTTATAGGGAAATTATTATGAGCCCCTTAGCCACTTTCACTGAGAAATAATATTACATTTTTATGGCTATGGGGTTAATTTATTGTTAACCTTAAAATCGGACTGTAAATATATTTTATACGAGCCTTTCCAAATCATTTCCTAATATTTTTAGAAACGATTTTTAATTTAAGATTAATACATTTAATATATCAAATTAAAATAAATTATCACTAAATTATATGATTAGTATATTAATTATAATATTTATATGTTAATTTTAGGATATTTAAAGTTTAGTGCGTACTATAGAAATAGTATAGCATTTAATAAAATATTTAAATTCGTTTGAAAGCCCATTTTGTAGAGCATACAACATATTGATTTATTAGGGTTATGCTTAAAATTATGTAAATTTTTTCTGCGTGCAGGGTAAATATTTCGCGCTACTCGCCGCCGCCTGACATGATTTACATGAAGTGAAGACGCACGTTTTTATTACATTTTCGTGGCTGTAAGTGCACCCAAGGCAGCCCGTTCGGCCACCTAAACCACCACCTCCTAAGCACCCTAACCCAGGCCCAACCACCACTGCCGTGTCATCAGCGGTTTGCCTTTGATTTGCGGCAAATGTTACGCACCAACATCGCATCGCCTCGCATTGAGGAAGTGGAAAGGAAACCAACAGCTGTGCAAGTGGAGGGTTAACTGCGCGAATCATTTATCATTTTTGCTGTTACAATTTTCAAGTGTACACCGCCCTACAGCCCAACTTGCCCGCAATTAAACAAACAATAACCTCTCCGAAACCGAAATCAGAATCAAAACCAAAAAAAAAGAAAGGACCGAAGAGGATCTGCTCATCTGCGGGGTGGGACGACACTTGTCACTGTCCGGATAAATGTCGCCCTTCTCGTTCGCGGCTTAAGTCGACGTTTTAATTTTAGTGCGCTGCACGGGTGAGTTTCTGGAAAATTGAATACCCCATTCATTGGAAGATCGTAATCCTCAAATGAGATTGCTTTAGAGTAATCGCTTCATTTACGGAGGATTTTCGGGCTTATTAAGCTTCATTAGGTTTTAATCAATTTGGTTAGAACGATCGAGAGAGTTATATTGTACGAGGTGCTCATTTGGGGCCCAGAGTTATGTTTGCATAGGAAAGACATTCGTTACCTAGGTGGTCCCTTTTTGTAGTTGAGGTCTCCCCTTTCACCTCGTTCCCAGACCGAAGATGTTGCCCCAACGAGCCACCGAGAAATTTCAACTAATTAAAATACCTATAAACTCTGCATGTTGAGTCCTGTTCTGCGGCAGCATTTCCAGCATTTCGTTGGAAATTTTCAAACAGAATCGTCGGGATAAGCAACACGCCAACCCAACAAATGACCAGCCGAAACCGAAAACCGAAACTGAAAATCGAAAAACGAAAAACCTAAAACGAGGCCCTTCGAACCGGCCAAAGATGAATGGTTTGGACCTGGCCAGGGAACCCCCCTCTGGAACCCCTGGAACCCCTGATCCCTACATATCCCACAACCAACTGACAGCGAACAGAAATCGACAGCCGTGCGGTGTTTACTACTCCAACAAGATCCCAAAAAGAAAACACACAAAATAAAAACAAAAACCGGGCAGGAAAAAAAAACGAAATTCACTTCTGATCGCATTGGGAATGGAAGCTGGCCATCAGCCGGAGCTCCACTCCACTCAGTCGAAGTTCCAGTCGAAATGGACAGCTGAAAAGGAGGCTGGAATTTCGGCCCGGCTCGCAGAGAGCTTAAAACTTTTAGCATTTTTAATTAGCGCGTTCTTTGTTTTCGTATCGTTTCGTTTCGTTTTCAGTTTTCAGTTCGTCGTGCTGGCCGTCGAACAAAATGAAAACAGATCCCCGAACAAAACGAATTTTATTTTCGGGGCCTGCATGCTAATTCTCCCCCAAAGGAGGCGTGCTAACCGGAGTGGTTGGCTCCTAGGACGACCAGAGGCGTTACCTCCACAGGGAGCTGTAAAATAAATCACCATTGGCTCATAACATTAACGATGCAACTATAAAAGTGCTGACTTACCATCGAAAAGTAGGGAAACAAGAGCTTGTAATAGATCTGACCTCATTTTAAGGTATTTAGGCAATGATTTAGATAGTTTTTAAGCCTAACCGAAAGTGAAGTGGGATGTTAGTTAATGGTTGAAGCTAGACAAAACAGTCGGTTTTTCCATTAATCCTAAATCTTAATTTTTCACCAATAAAATCATTTTTTTTTCCAAAGTTCGTAATAAAATTTCCAAGCGATTTCCGTTCAAAACCTAGAAATTTTAGTTGTGAAGATTTTTTAAAAACGCGATGAAAAATCCTAAAAATTTAGAAGAACGAGAATTACGATACTTATATAAAACATGTTTATAAATTTGCTAAAGAATATCCTCTTTTTTCTGCCAAAATTTCTGGCTACGCCCCTGTTTAGTATGTTTATCGGCGGCCAGATGGTGATGCAAAAATTGACCTTGAGCCAAGCTAACCGGGTGTAATTAGCTGGTCGCACCAAATATATATTTCACCATTTCTTGAAATCTCCTCTTGAAGTCATGCAAGGAAAAGTACTAAAAGTACTATTCCAGAACTTTTGCTAATCTCTTTCATTGCCGGCACTTTAATAACCGTTCCTTCACAGATACGTGAAGAGACGGTTAAATTGTATCTGGAGCCCCGGATGCCCAGCCTCCAGGTCCCCGGGCTCTGGCCGCAATCTATGGAGGTCTATCGCCGCTAAGCCGATGCAGTAAATGCCAGCGGAGGATTTATAGCAAAGTACCTTGACCAATTACGCAGGCATGTCTCTGGTGCCTCCAACACTCGATCCTCCATCCACCAACCGTTTGACAACGCATCGCGTAGCGAGGACAAACATAAATATCAATTACGGGTCCATAAATTTGAAACCAATTAGCCAGGCGAAATTGATAACAGTCGTTGCGGCTCAAACGCAGCAATTTTCCCCCGGTTCGAGCCAGCGATTTGCTGAATAGTTTTCCTCCATCCCAGAGAGACCAAGTTGACGAGTCGTTTCGAACGGATGGCGAGGATGCAAACAACTTAATACAAATTGAAGGCTCAAAAGCCAAATGTTTAGTTCTCACATTAAATGTAAACGGCAGCGCTCGAAGATTGGGGCGAGACAATCTGCCACGGCAACCCTGAGATTTGCCAAAGAGGGAGAAGAAAGAAGGCCCAAAGACACCACTCCACACCACACAACCATATGGCCAAGACAGCGGCAGCGAGCACTACTTAACTTTTCGACACCCAATGAAATTTTCGCACATTACTGCCAAAAGTATCTAGATGCAAAAATATCTGCCGAGCCGTCGTCGTCGTCTTTGGCTGCAGTTGTTGCATGCAACCGAAACCGAAACCGAAGAGACTCCATGCCAAGCTCATATCTGCATCTCCGCTGGTAGGCAAATGCAATTTATTATACGTCTGGGGACCTGGGCCAGCAGCCAGGGAAGATCACCAGATGAGATGGGTGCTGGGATGAGGATGAAGAGCAGGAGCAGGAGCACCAAGGGTATGAGGGGCTATCCTCCACACACGCAAACCTTTGGCGTTTTTCTTATTAATACATTTTTAGCCCGTTTGCCCGTGGTGGAGGAGGACCATCCTCACCCTCTCCAACTCCCCCTCCCGAACTGAAATCAGATAAAAAATGCTTCGCACACGATTAGGAATTTTTAATTAAAATATTTTGTACTGCTGTTTGTAGTTAATTTCGTACAAGACTCTCTCTGAGGCATACAAAGTGCCCAAACGGGAGGCCATAAGCACCTGCATTTCATTGCTGCAGCGGCAGTGGCAGCGGCTTACCTGTAGCTGTTGTTGTATGCGTGTAGAACAGCACAAAGTACGCGATCCGATTGCCACAGTCGGAGTTGCAAGTCCAAGTTGGATTTTAAGGCAGAGGAGCAGTATCTGGGGGACCTGGGGAGCTGAAAACTGAAAAAAAGGGTGCCGATCTGGCATAAAAATCCTTGTGTTTCCTTTTCGCTTTCGTGCTCAGTTCGCGGACTTGGCGCAACATTTCAACCTGCCACTGCGGTGGCAGCATTGATGGGCGTATACATGCGATTCACTCCGCTCCTGCCCCCTGTCTCCCATCCCTCGGTAACTGCTCCTTCTGCGGTTGCCTACCGCTGCATCGTTTAGCTTAACTCAACATATTTTTAAAGCCGCAATCTCGGCGAGAAGCGAGGGAGGAGGCAGGTGGCAGGGCGCGGGCGCATCGATGATATATTTAGTGGCAGGCAAAACGAAAGACTTAGGCAACGAACTCGCGATTACGACACAGCATGAGGCATTGCTTATATAGCTGGTGCATCGCCAGTCGTACACATACAGTGTGTACTGGCTGATTTATTCAAAATAGTTTATAGGAACAATAACTAACTTACTTTACTGTATTAAATGGCTATTCGTTGATTTTAAAATGAATTTTAAAGAAATTGTATTATTATTTTTGTAACATACGAATTTTTTATTTTAATTTGTAAGCTAATTATTTTTAATTATTATACATTTTTATATTTAACAAAATTGTAAATATAAAAATTTGAGCAATTCCAGCGATTTCTTTTTTGTTTAAATATTGTTATATATTTCAGAGCTCTCAAATTTGTTATTTATTTTTTACTTATCCACCTGTTGATTAATCCACTGTGGCTATATGCCAATTGGCGCTGCCCTGCACGACTTTTTCCAGCAGCTCTTCTCGTCCCCATTGCATTTTGGTCTCTCGGCGATTCGCTGTGTTTTCTTCCTCTCCTTTCTTTCGGTGCTTCATTTTTTCTGTGCTGCCTTATTTCTTATATTTTGCTCAGCGCAAATTGAAGATCGTGTTAAACGCTTAAGTTGTTTTTGCAGCCCAATAGGGCCAAAAGAAGGATGAGCAGGGCCAGGCGAAGGGGCAGGCAGCAACACATGCAAGCCACAATGCATCATTAGCGTTGTGGCAAATGTGTTTTTGCCACACAGACGCGAGGACAGACCGAGATCGTTTTGTATCTTTCGAGACTGAGGAGACGGTGCAACAAGTGCAACAGGCGACCAGTGCCAGTTCATTGCCTTCCGTCCACTGATTATGGCTGAGCCGTAAATTATGACTAATTGATTAACAAATTCTTTAAACAGTGGGACAGGCAAATGGCCAACACGCACATGCCGCATAAATCAGAATCTGCATTCGAATTTCGAACTTTCCACTTGTCAACGTTAAGTCTTTTGTAACTCATCGTCTGCGATGATGAATCTCCTCGAACTGACGCATCACGTGCCCAGCATCCAAAAGCTAATAAGCCCGGGGATCTAAAATCTCACCTTGGAATGGCTTTTGTTTGCATCTGACTTTGGCTCTAGGTTTTCCACCGCCAGTGTTTGCACAACAAACACTTGGCGACCGGCAATTGTCATCGCTTAAAATGCAAAATGTGTCAAATGCGTTTCTCTTTTCGTTCGTCCACCAAATGGAAGAAAAATGAGCCTCAAATGAAGGGGTAAATAAAATGTAAAATGTATTTACCTTTTGCGTGGCCTGAAACAAGCCGGAGACAAAAAAAGCGCACGCACAGATTTTGTAAATGAAGGCTGGAAAAAAAATCAGAAAAAAATACAGAAAGAAACGGCTAAATTTAACATAAACGGGGGCGTTTTGGGGCGGTTCGGGAGCGGATTGAAGAGGGGCTAATACGGGGGCGATCGCAGCGACATTCCACACTCGAATCGTGTCGTGAGATATTGTATTTATTTGCTTAGGCCATGCGAAAATGGAGAATTGAAGAGCTCGAGGGAGTAATGAGTAATCTTTGGGTTGGCAATTGATTGATTATGCTAATTCCGGGATTAAAGCCCATTCGCCGGTCAAATACGAGTATTAGTCTTCATTCTTCAGCTTTCTAATAAATGCCTTTTAAGAAGCACTCTTGGGAGATTTTTAAAAAATAATAGGTTCCTCATAAATTATATAATATAGGTACTTAAACAAGATTTTTTTAAATGAAATAATATTATAATACATTTTTTAATAAAATAGTAAATAGTTCAATCTATAGACTAAATTTTGTATTTTTCTGTAAAATTACATATTTGTTCCCTTCTTTGGCCACATAACTCACCTCAAAAGTGACCTTCTGCGCGCTGAATTTATTGACATCCCTTACCAAACATTCAGCGGAATGTAATAAATTTCCATTACTCGGCTCTCGGTTTCTTCTCACCTTGAGCTGCCATTCTGGGACAAGTCTTTTGGCCAGCTTTTAGTGCACCGGGTAATTCAGAGTGACTACGCCTCGCAGGCGAGTTCAAGATTACCATAAGGCTTATAAATAAATAAAGCCCACTACTCACTACTCACGAAACTTGTTCTGGCCTCTTACAACGTCTTATTTTTTTCGAAACATTTTCCAAAAACATTTTAAGTCGCGGCATGTACGCGACGAATAAAACAAACTGGAGCAGTGCGCATTTAACGAGTGAGCCACACAAAAAAGCGAAACATTTGAAAGCCTCGTTTCGTGCATTATATTAATTTGAATTTTAATTGCAAATTGCAGGCGGCAACGAGTGTGGCAAGTTGTTTCTTTTTTTGTTTTGTTGAATTGGAATGGGTAATGATTAAAAATGCAAGGCAAATACACTTCATTATGGGCCCATTTTCCGCAGACATGTCAGTCGAAGAAGTTGCCGTCAGAGTCCCGGCCACATAATTCACTCACCCAACGGAGGATGCATGCAAAGCAGGAGGAGATTACAAGTGCAACGCATTCCCAGGTTACCGATTTCATCAAAATGATAAAGAAGCCGGCCTGACGGACTGTCTGACTGACTGGCTGACAGAGCCTACTGTTTGCTCTTTTGGCCACAAGAATGAACGACCGAAGAACGGACAAAAGCCAACAGCCAGCGGCAACAATCGAAAACATTTAAGCACTTTGTGCTATGCTCCACTTGAGCCGCGTTGCGTTTCACATTCGAGTGCAAAATCAACACACAAACCCAAACATTACTCAAGGTGCAGGCAAAAAAAAATGAAACAGAGGAGAAACACGAATGGTCGTCGGCTGAGATTTAAATGCCTATCGCGAAGACACATCGACAAACCGCGTCTCCATGGGCAGGGAGTCCAGTTCCAGGGTCCAGATGATGCAGATCCACTTGCGGACACGGGACGGTGGCACTTGTATTGATCTAATCTAACCACGTCGCCGTATGTACGCCTGTCTCCCGCGGTGGTCTCCTCCCTAATGAGTGGGCCTTAGGATCGGTTAGGTTGGGTAGATCTGCCCACGCGGCCGTTTATTGAGAAATTACCAAGTACAAAATGAGGTGTCAGCCGTTTTGATTCTTTCAATTCCGATTCCAATCTCCAAATCGGTTAGGTATGTGTGTGTGCATAACTCTGACCAAGTTTGTTGCCTCAGTCTTTTGTTTGGCCCCAGCATATTTATGATGACAAATATGGCTTTTCCTTGGGAGTGGGGGAAAACAGAACGCAGACACCAATCGACACCTTTGGCAAACAAAGCCTTAATGAAGTGCGTACCTGCCACAGAAAAGCTAAAAGAAAAAATCACAGAGCTAAGAGCCCCGAGTTCTCTGGCCGGCAAATGGAGTGTGTAAATTGTATGGTAAAATAAATACATAAAAGAGCTCAAATCCCGATTTATGCTGGCTTAAACGAGCCAACGTTCTATAACTCAAATTAAAAGCAATTTAAAATCCCAAATAGAAAGGAACCCATACCCATACCCACACCCAATTCAAAAATTCGAAACGAACGGTCCGTGTCGATTCAAGCCTGGCCAACAGCATTCAGATCAGCTCGCCTCGCAACGACAGTTTGCTCCAAATTAAAAAAGTATAAAACCATAAAGACGACAATAATGACAGCCCGTTGATGGTGACAACGACCATGATGATGATGATGAGGCTTTTGCCGAGGGGGCCGGGGGAATGGGCTGCGATCGAGAATGAGACTCCGCCGACTTCGGGGGATTGCTGTCTCCAGAGTGACACAGGCAAATGTCTTCTTTGTGCTGGCTTAAACGAAGGCGAGGGCGGATATATGAGTTGGTTACATTTAGAAAGTGAATAAATGAACAGGTAGTTGGAGAATCATTAACAAAATTCAGTAAAATGCATGGCAAACAATTTTAATTCATAGAAGGAATTTTTAAGAATTTTTAAATAAGCTTCCGGGTGAAAATTATTTAAGTAATTGAGTATTCATTAGATCCTATGAATTTTGGAATAAAATATTGCTTAAAAATTGGCTTATTGTCGCTTCAGTAAAAATAGGTTAGTTACTCAACATAAAATATGCCCTTTTAATTGCTTTAAAAAGATGTTTGTTCAAGCTTTGAACTCAAGCTTAAGTAGAGTTGACCTAGGGGAACCTAAGTATATCATTACCAACATAATTTAATCTTTTGCATAATGGAAGTCAAACCAAAAATTACAAAATTACAAAAGTAAAAAATAAAGAGTTTTAACTTCGGGGCCTTATAAAAATGAAATAATTTTTCTAAAAATCATACTTTTGAAACCCTCCTCGTTATATTGCCTGGTCGCATGGCCGCTTATTTTCTTCTTCGCCGGCTGAACCTAATAATCCTCATGACTCGCATATCAAATGACAACAAATTTACTGCGGACGTCGACTGAGGCTGCGACTGCGACTGCGGCTGAGACGCTGAACGCAGTGTCAAATTGAGCGACAATGGGCGATGGACAAAAAAAACAACAGGGCCACAGTGGGACAGTGGCAACTGTAACGTTTTGTTGCCTTTCATATCCCCTGGCCCCTCGGCTTGCCCCGCATTTCCTCCGGCGGATCTGTGTCCCCACGAATCCCACTCTCGATTCGAATGTGAGTGTGTGCTGTGCATTTGCCGCTTTAATACCTTTTAACACTAATCGCATCGAGCGAAGCGCAATCAGTTGTGATGAGAATATAAATAAAAACAGAAAAAAACGAGCTAAACAAAAAGCCAGCGGAGGGACAGGGACTGAGATTCTGGCCATATATACACACTCACTTTATATATGAGAAGTCTAGGGCGACGCTGAACAAGAAATAAAAATCGTTCGAGTTCTTGGACCCCGCGATGAAGATTTTCTCACGTGTTGTTTGCATTGCTTTATTTTTCGATTTTTGGCTTTTCGATTTTTTGACTTTTCGGCTGCAGAGTGTGAGTTTTGAAACTGGAGCTCTCCTCATCAGCATGAGATGGAGATTTTCGGATTCCTTTTTTCTCGTTTGGTTTTATGAACGCAGTGAATTTTTATGTTCCGATGATGAACTGTGCACACGACCCGAAGACGAAGAAGAAGCCACCAATCCGGGGACTTTGGGCGGCAACATGACTCAGTCTGAGTTGGACTTTTGGCCAAGGTCTTCTTGCTGCTGCTGCTGCTTCCCAAGGTTCGAACTTCGAAATCATCGAACAGGAAATTGCTACAAATTCTTGATGAGATTTACTATGTGTGTTTTGGGGGCCCTAATGATTTCTATTTTATTTCGTTCTCCTGCAGCCGGGGATTTTGGTTCTCTGCTCTGCTGTCTGTGCTGTCTGTCTGCATCTATATCTGCATCTTCTTATGCTCGAGCAACTCAGAGCAACACAGTACGTGGCCACGAGGCCAAAGGGGCTACAAGTTCATCCCGGGATCTGTGGCTATGTTCTGGATTCCCATCCAACACATGCGAAATCAGTAGATCACGAAATGAATAGCCATAAATACAATGGCGGGAAAAGCAAGGAGCAGCCACCAGAAAAAGAAAAGAAAAACAGAAACACCAGAAACGCTGACTGGCCAAAAGGCGGACAAACGGACGGACAGACGTACGGACAGATAGGCATGTAGACATATAGACATATGGGTAACGTTTCGCCATTTAGCTCGATTGCAGTTGCAAACATGCGATTTTGAAGAGGTTCGAATTGGCCAAAAGCGACTCCAGATAGCAACCGACTCGAGTCTGCGTGCCAGAGTCGTCCTCTTGTGGTTCGTAGTGCGGATTAGGACACACTTGGAGAGAAATAACAAAGCTACACTGAACAGGAATACAAAACTATGATATAACTTTATTCTACCAAAAGTATAAATTAAAAAAAAAAATTTTAAGTAAATACTTTTAAGTACAACATTACGTAGTATTTAAACTAATCTTATGACGGTACATATTTTTTGGATATGTAGGTATTTTTAATAACTGTACAATATAAGTTTAATTATTTTCTAATATTGCTATTCTGAAAAGTCTGTTTAAGTTAGGATCATCAGTAAAATATTTATTGCAGAATTTAAAATTATCTTCTGTATATCTTTAAGATTTTTTAAATTAGTTTTAAAAGCATTTTTTTTAGAAAGGCATAAGAAAATAATAAAAGATACTTAATTTCAATCATTTAGAAAATAACTTAAAAAAGAATAGTTTTTTGAAAAACATAACCCAGAAATTCCAAATATCCAATAACTCATAATAACCAACTTTTGCAGACACTTTTAAGATATTTCTTTGTGTGTAGGATATCCGAGCATCAAATTCCAGTGCTTGGGAATGGAATTTCGAAATTGTGGCAGCCACAGCGGCAGATTCTATGTAAATATAGCCCAGCTATGATCGAAACTAACCAACTTTGTCTACCGGCCAGACATTGCGGTTATGGGGCAGCCGCCAATGGGGCCTTTTTTTATGGGCTCCAAGCCGAAATAAGTTCGTTTCTGGGGCCATAAAACGTCAATTGCCGGAGTAGCTGAAGAGAGCTACCAACGTTTACGGCCGAACCGTAATTCCGCAATTCCCAACTCGGCAATCCTGACAACACCCGCTGCTTCTGCTGTTTCTGCCGTGGCAGCCAAGGTAGTGGAGGTAGTAAAAACGTTGGGAATTAATTAATCTTCGCATGCAACTAAATTAACGCATGATTGCTGGCTCAGCAGCAGCTCTTCTCGAATCGCAGGAGCCGGGTTCTCGAGGAGCCTGAGTTCGAGTTCGAGGATTTATTGCATTTATCGGCCAATCGAATTGCGTTTGCAGCTTAAGATTTATACATTTTACTCGGATGGCTGCTCGTTTATTTACCTTATTTTTCTTCCTTTTTTTTGGTTTTTTGGAGGATACTCAATGCGGAAGTGCCGGTCGTTTGGTTACTTCTAATTAAACGTCGCGTAGCCTCAATTTATTTGACTCGATTTGTTCGCTTGACATTAATGAACACGGCGTTGACATGCTCTCGCTGCCACGACATAAAATGGAAAAAAAATAGGGAAAAAAATAAAACCCGACCCGAGGAAAGCGATGACACCTCTTTGTGACCACAGGCACATCGAGATGTCTGCCAGTGGAAATCATCAATTAAATTAGTCGGAGTTAAAGGCAAAGTTGTTTGCAGAACATTTGCAGGCCCAGCTGCAAGCTGCAAACTGCCAACTGCATTTCGCGATTTGCCATTTCGCGGTTTGTTAGCTCTTTGGATTTTGCATTTTGCCTGGCCCTGATCCGTTGGCTTCATTTGCATTTGGTTTGGCCAGAGGACAGAGGACAGAAGACTGGAGTAAGGAGGATGGAGCAGCTCAGAAACTGTGGCTCATTTAAGTGTTAAAAATGGCAGTTACATGAAACCGAGCTGGCAAAATGTTCCGTTTACGTTTACGTTTGTTTCGTGCTCTGTGCTTTATGTGTTTTTTTGTTAGCAGCCCCCTCCCACTTCGCTTGCCATCCGCGTTCGTTGTCTGAGTCTTTTGTTTTAAATATTAAACGGGGCCCTACAAATCGCTGGCAAAAGCCAAAGCTTCTGTGGCCAACTGCACAAAATTTGTCATTTTTCCCGCGGTTTGGCGGCTCATTAGTCAGGCCGCACATTTTCGTGGAAGTCGCAGACGCAGACAGAAAGCTGCCAGGCGATGACAAGCCAGATTAGAGACCCCAAAACGACACTGTCCCTGCTCCAGACCCTCTTCCCTTTCCCTTTCCCACTGCGATGCCCATGTCCCTCGGAACAGAAACAGAATCGAGTCACAGGCGACCCAAATGTTTATTTGTTTTGCAGCCACAAGGGCTTGACACTTTCTGTGGCGATTTTAATTAGAAGCCAAGAAATGGAAGAATTCCCGAATTCCAGGGGCATCAACGAACTTAGGACATGCTGTTTTTAGTTAAAAAAGTATACAATTATTTTTAACTAGAATAAAGTATGTAATTAATTTTATTAAATAAAGTACAATCGCATTTTTAATAAAAATAAAAATTTAATTAAAAATCCCCTTTCAAAATAATAAGGCTTGGAGACATTTTATTCATTTTTTTCATACTAGTGTTGAATGCACATTAATATAATATTTTAAATATTCATTCATCAGGCTAAAATATTCTTAAGGACCACTGAAACCTGGATAAGTTTTCCAAAGACTTTCAGTAAATTGTCAATAATTCTAAAACAATTCCATTTCAGTTTTCCGCTACTTAAAAATTTGATAAGTAAATTATCCCCATTACAACACCAAATGAATTCATTAAGAACTTTTCTTCCTACCACAACAAGCGATAAATGGTATCCAAAGTGAGCGTGGAAAATTCCTTAGATGCGGGCACCGAAATCCCTTTTCGAAGGGTATATAAAAATGTCTATCCATACCAATTGATGGGTCACAACATGGCATCTGGGGATTCGGTTGGTTGGTCTGGACTCGCGTGGTTCGCACGCCTCATCTCGACGGAGAGTTAAGAGCTAATACGAATGGCAAATAGAGGGACTGTGGTGCATGCAGTTTGCCCATTTTCCCATTTGCCACTTACCACTCTCGAGAGCCAAATTATAATTTCATGGCTTATAAAAGTCATATTTGTCTTGCGTTTGATGGAATTCCCATGTACGCACTCGTGTGGCCCAAACAAAACGTAACTAAAAACATTTCTTCACGCTTCTTTGTGTTCCTTTCGGAGTCTGTTTGTTGTATTTCTTGGTCGGTTGGTTAGTTCGTTTGTCCATTTTCTATTTACACACAGCCGCCGTGTGCTGGGCAAACAAATTTTAACGCTCAAATGCTAAAAATCCAAATAGCCATTGGGAATGGAACGAAATAACCGATTCCCATAGACCGGCAATAGAACCGCCAGCATCAGCACCTCGGAACGAAGCGTAAGGAATTCGTAATTAGAAGTGAGACTCCAACTGCTGCAAGTCAACCCCAGCTTCATCCACAGCCACAAATTGCAAACAAAAACAAAGGCCAGTTGTTGACTCGAGACAAAACAAACCAAACAACGATATTCTCGGCCCGTTGTTTGGCCAAACAGTTAACACTCAGGCACTCGAAAGTAAATGAAATCGATCCCCGCCACGGCCACTAAATGTTCAACTTCAGGCTCTCTAGTCTTGGCTTTAACTTTAACTTAACTTTAAAGTCGGACTTGAAATGGGCGTTCACAGAAAACACAATTAAAATTTAATGACGAAAAGGCGGAAAAATAGTTAAGTGCAGTGCAGTGAGGGTCCGTTTTCGGCTTGAGTTGAGGTTTCCCATTCCTCCGGCAATCTCGGTCCCGGTCCTTCGAAGTCCGAGAGAGAAAATTGCCTTTTGTTGCCCAAAATTGAAATATGCAATCATAATGCCGGCGACACAAAATGCCGAATTTGGTTTCCCCTAATAGCCACAATGTACTACTACAGCCCGCATGGCATCGCATCGCGGATCCTACATGGAGCAGCCTCCATCTGTCCATTTCGTTCCGATGGGAGCACTGGGGAAAAAACATATGTATCAATTTAGGGAAATATTTTAAATTATTTTATATAGAAATATTTATACAGAAAGCATCATTCTTTATATTTGTTTTGCTATCGTATTACTCATTGTTATTGTATTACTGTGTTTAACAAATGTGGTATACTCCATTAAACATTTTTAAATGATCCAAGTTCAAAAACCAATGTTAAAAGTATTTTATTTGGTTTCTCACAAATAAAACTTTCTTATTATTTTTATTTATTTTAACAATTTTCCTGAATCTTTTCCAGTGCAGCTTCTTCAGTTTTTCCGGCTTTTAACGGTTGCCGGCCAATTGCAACAAGTGATGTCCCACGCTGAGTTCCCCTCCCCCCGCCTGTCGTAAACTCCTCCTCTTGTTTCTTGGCAGGGCATGGACGGTAAATTCGATTAAACCGCAAATAGGTTTTTGGCCAATCGGGCGGCCAGGTCAGCTGGTCAATTGACTATGACTTGCGATCCGAGCACATCCAAATGGCACAGTGGTGAATCCTATAATAAGGTATCTAACGCTGCATCATAATATTATTTATTTAATATTTTAAGATTCTGTTAAAATATAAAAATTAATTATTTTAAAACGGTACCTGATTATTTATCACTAAAAAAACGTGGTTTAAAATACATTATTGTGGCAATGCTCTGAAAATTTATATATATATTCAATAAAAATGGTTTATAGATATTCAGAAGTACAATAACCCTGTTTTACAAAATAAATAAATTTATAAATAACTGCTGGATTTTTTCCTGATTTATTGAGGCAATTTCTTGATGTAATGAGTTCTATTTTATGGATTAATTAAACAATATAAAGGGTAAATTGTTGTATAAAGTAATAATAAGAGATACAAATTACTCCCTAATCCTTGGAGTACAAAATTTAAAAGATTCAACCCTTTTTGGACCCACTGTACCCGGGGGCCATGCAATGGGTGCAATGGCGGCATAATTTATGATTTCATTAAAGCAGCAAATTTAATCGAACTAAGTTGGAAATCAAAACCATCGTCAGCTCCGCTTCCCAGGCCCCAGCCCATCTATATAGCCACAGCTATAGCTATCATCATCCGAGACCCGATCGGGCAATTTATCGTCTATCGCCTATCGACTGACCGCGTAAGTGGCACAATCGTGAGTACTGTGGACGCTTTTCGATTGAGCAATGATTTGGTTATTGGAGTTGGAGGCCCAGGCCCCGTTATGGGATCTGAAGATCCGGGGATCGGCTTAGGATCGGTTCGGGTTCGGCTTAGAGGGGTGGAAATGCCAGGTTCTATGAACCTCTCAGTTCGCAGAGCAGATCTTTACAGAAAATTACAAGTTGCGGATTATAAAAAGTTGAGAGCGATTGCAGTTTGCCATAAAATAAGTAAATCGCCGCCCAACTCACGCTCCACTGGCGGACAGGGAGGTAAATAAAATGAAATAAAATGAAATTGAAAAAGCTAAATCCGAAAAACATTGAGGGGGCCAGGCGATCGGTCCAATGGCAGAAAAATGGGGTTGGGGTTGGGGATGGGGCCTATGTATTGCAGAAATCGACTCACGGATTTTGTGTTACACTTTTGTTGTTAGCAAGTAGCGAATGAGAGACCCTCCGCACTCCTACTCCTCCCACCGAATCCGAGTCCACGGGCACGGCCACGGAGATGGAGATGGAACAGAGTATCGTGCGGCTGAAGCCAAATATTTTTGCTGCTTGATGACAGCAGAACACTGGAAATAAATCAGGGTACTGTAAGTAATTGCCAAATAACTAAAATAATTTTCCTTTGAACTTTAAGGCCCAGAAATACGACCCACTTCAAGAAGAGGATTTAAAAAAGCTTAGAAACAGATTCAAAAAATTGCCAATTTTTAATATTTATTTAAAAAGACTAAAGACTAAAATTAAAAAACATTTTATTCAAATTAGTTTCTTGTTTATCAATACAATATAAGAATAAAAAACTCTGCCATCAGTATTTTTTTTTCAAAATATTCAAAAAAATTGGGTAAAGTTTTTTTTTAAGAAATAAATAGTTTTTTACAACATTACTAATATTTTCTAAATGTGCACGACCAGCAGCTAGAGCAACCACGGCGATGATGGCGACCATGTTGGCCTGGCTTTTCTTACTCCACCTACCTACCACAAAGTGGCCAACAACAAGCTCGGGCAAACAACAATCAATAGACAAACGTTTGGCTTGTTTTGTGTTTTTGTGTTGCATTGTAAATCAAACGGAACTGAGCAAAACAAGCGAAACGGTATTGTTTTCCAATTGGCAGGCACGCCAGGGAGGAGTTCAGCTTCAGCTTCAGCCTGAGCTCCCAAAAAAACCCCCTTTTTCTGCCTCCCGATCGAGGAGCAGATGGCCCCGGGCTTTGGTTCAAGTTGCCACTGAAGACGCTGACAAGAAAGCCGAAAGGCTCTCGACCCAGCAGCTCAGTACAGTAAGCACCGGCTAAGCCGGACCCCCAATACTTGTACGATATATGCCTGTGTATGTGGTGACCCCCAGCGACCTCCTTATGTTGCTGGCTCAAATCAAATCGGTCCCTCAACTTGGGCGATGCTCACATCACGCCCGTCCGCTGATGTTTCCTCAATTAACCTTTTTATTTCGCTGACTTGGTTACGTTTCTTGTCTCTTTTTTCAGGATTTTTCCTTCTACTTTTTTGGGTTTTTTTACTGGTTGTGCCTGGGCGTATGCGAATTGTCGCCATTACATGGATTGCTTCGTGTTGTTGTTGTTAGCGGGGAAATTGTTAGTTACAGAAAAAATGTTCCAATGGCCAATTTTAAGGAGAGCGACTGGCGAATGGTAAATGTTTCCCAAAATGAGCAGTGGAATTTATGTAGCTAAATGTTTTAGAAAGTAATTACGAATATCACGTATACGCCGGGGTGGTTCAGGTGTGGGAAACTCATAGGGGTTAATAAAGATCATTAGTGTTTTAATTTTGTAAGTGCTGGATTTTTATAAGGCTGAAAACTAACTAAGCGAATGATGGCATTATGATTTTCATTTATTTTTATTACACTCATTACTTTTTTAGACTTGTTTATAACATTGGTAAACTAATTAATGATCTTACCATTAAATTGGAACGTTATATTTCTTTTAATGCTGTAGATAAATCATTAAGGAGTTCTTCATAATATTTAAATAGCTATAAACTAATTTAAGACCGGTTTTATCAAGGTTATTTAATAATAATAAAGTAAATGGGAAGTAATGTATTTCACTTAGTAATCTACAATTTGGCCCACTGTATCGAAGTGGCAGAAGGTTGGAAAAAAGATACTCCCATGAGGCATCTAATTAAAGTCGCCTGCAGCTCGGCTCCACCTTGGAGGAGCTTTTCCAGCCTCTTTTCTATAGCCTTACCGCACACCGCGTTTTAGGCCGGGTCGAGTGCTACTGGTATTTTGGCCAACAAAAAGGCGTTGCAAGCCGGGTTAAGTGAGGTTATGTTATTTGTCAATTTGTCTTGCCTTAACTAGCAACTAGCAACTGCTGTTGCTGTCCCACTAAAAAGCAACAAGGTTATTAGGGTTAAGCCAAAAGTTTCCTCCACTCACACAGTCTCCGAATAAAGTGTACACACACATCGCATCTACTTATAGAGATTGTGAAAAGACTTGCCATAATTTTCAATCACATTAAATATGTATTTTGGCTGCGGACGGACTGTGGAGAAATCTAAAATCCCATATCCCAAATTCAAATCAAAGAGCCAAAAATCAAATCGAAACGAGCGAAAAAACATGTAGCACTTGTCAGCGCAGCCGACAGACAATAAAAATCGAAGACAAGCGACAATTTTTTGGACCTGTAATAAACATCAATAAAAAATCGCTGTCGATGTTACTGATCTCAAGATACGATTTCCGATATCGGCTGGGAGATCGCCGCATTGTGTCCGCTCTTTTCACAAAATTTTTATTAATTTAACAATAAAATGTTTATGCAAATCGCAATGGCTTTTTGCTCGCATTCGCATTATAAAATCAAAAGGCAATTATAATAAGTTATGGCACTGTGGTCGCGACAAGCGGACAAGCGGCTAATGAAATTATAAAACAAATGTCCCTCATTATTGGACACTAAACGCCATTAGGAATTCAAATTTCCACAAAAGATGCCAGAATCTGCCATTCAGCGATTTAATTGATATTATTTTGGTAGTCGGTGGTCGGTTTCCTTTGGTCGTGGGGTCAAATTTATGTGACAGTTGAAATCTGAGGAACAAGCAACAAATGTCAGCCATGGCGTTGGCCAAATGGGTCGTGAATTAAGCCAAACTAGTTGGCAAGATCGATTTGAAATGCGCTTCTCATTATCGCTTGGGCCAACCTATTGGGCCCAATAAACTCGCCATTTAACGGCAGTTTGATGGCCAACACAGTTGAAAATCCACGAAAAGCTGTCAAAATGCCCAGCGGGTCTCAGTCCATATTTATTTGCATAAATGTATTTTAATTTGAATATACGAGACATCTAAGACGATCCGATACCATTTGATCCGTTTGGATTCGTTCTCTACATAGGTTTTGGCCTCAGTTAATTCACACCTCATTCGAAGGTGTGGGCTGGTATTGGTTTGCCACGCCCCCTTTCGCCGCAGCCGCCCTGCGTGCGGTCTCAAAAATCAAGAGGCTGGGGAATTTCTCACGCTGGCTGACAAACAAATTTTCAATGCAAAATAAATTCAAGTCACAAAACAAGAAAGGCAACAAAATTATTGGTAACAAATAATTTTTGGCGCTTTCTTTATGGCAAATTAGCCGCGGCAATAAAATGCCAAAAACATGTGTCTGTATGGCCATGCATATGCAGTGTGTGTGTAATAAATAAAAATCCAGAGTGCCATGCAAATGGCACAACAGGCGTAGTATGAAGACTGCTCGCCCCTCAGGGCTTCCCTCTCTTTCGCCCATCTTGCCATCTCCCTCTCTGCAGCGGTACATATAAAGAAAAATATCATTTGAGACCCAAAGCCATTTAAATAAAATTCAATAGGGCCGTTATCGTATTTTAATATATTGTTTTTTTTTTTTAGTAGTCATAATTCGTAAGCAAATCAAATGGTTCTTTTATGATTATTGTTCCATTTACAAATTTTGATATACAAAAAATGCATGCTTCGATTTTATGATATGAAATGATATGATGATATTCATAGGGTTTATCCTCAAGTCTAATAGGATTTTTAAATATTATATTTATTTATATTTTCAGCTTAAAAATAAAATACATTTTTATTAGATCATTATTTGGTATCCATATATATTTTATAACTTTTCCAAAAGTTAAGTTTAAGTATATGTACATACATGATGGGAAAGTAAGCTAAATACGATCTATGTATTCTACTTAAAAACTCATATAAACAAATTCAGATTTCTAACTAATTCCTATTAAGTTCCTTGTATATTTCTGATTAACTTGCTCCACTGAGTTACATTTTCTAGTTTATTTTTCAATCGAGCAACACATCTCATCGACATATTACAATTTATTTCTGTGTACCGCTCTTCCTCCTATCTGCTCGTTGAGTCCGGCCGAACTGGCTAGATAGTCTGGAAAATCGTTGTTATTATTTATTGCCGCCGATATTTTTATGTTTTGCCGAAGTCGTGACTTGGCCAGGTCGCCAGCCGCCGTCCGCCATCCGGCGACCGCCTTCCTCCGCCTCCTGGGCAAACTGGCAGCCGCCAGAAGGTGTGTTGTTGGCCACCGGACAGCAGTTGGGCCGGAGGAAATGCCAGTGGGGATGGTTTGGGGAGGCAAGAAAAAACCCAGAAGAAACCAACTGATGGACGTCCGAAAGAGTGGCGTTCTTGGAAAGTTTTCGAAGCGTTAACAATAAAGGCATTTGCATCGATTGGTCAGCACCATTCACTCACACATGTCCGAATGCACCGGAAGTTCACATTTCAGCTGCTGTTTTGTATGCCACACAGAAACACAAAAAGAAGACCTCTTTTTTGTAGACCCTGTTAGATCCCAAGCTTAAGTTTTACCTATAAAAGGTTTTATGTTTCATCGCTGATCCACTGCAAGACGATCCGACTCCCACACATCCAGCGACAAACATCAAAGCTCATAAACATGCATGGGCACACTCCAATTGGCTGGGGGTTTCTGGCGGGGATGGGGGGATAAAGTGACAGGACAGGGACTAAGACATCCATCCAAGCTGAATTACGCGTTCGATTTAATCAGCCAGAAGAAAGGGAAAAGCGACGAAGAGTTACTCTATATGAAATGTGGGTTCCTAACTTATCTGACTGATATTAAACTGACTACAAAAATTTATTAACGGTTGAATTCCGTACAAATGAATATGAAATGTTCCAAAAATGTGTAGAATATTTGTATTAGGATTGTAAAATAATAACATAATGATAATAATGAATAATATTATAAGCATTTTGAAATTGTTGTTAAATAATATAATATAATAATAATATAAAATACAATAAACCGTCAAAAAGAGATGTTTTAAAATCCCCAAAAAATCATTATACCCCATAGGTGTCTCCACCATATGAAGATACCAAAAACACGCATTGAGACTTTTCGACGGGGCTGCCATGCACCGAAAACAACCTCAACTACGCGACACAACACGTTGTGCGATCAGCGTTCGATGACTTCGATTTGCTGGACACGATCGAGACAAAGTCGCTTACTTTCGCTTGGTCATGAATATTAAAGACATTAAGTAGGAACAATAAGAAACAGGGACAACTCAGAATCGAAGTCGGGATGGGAATGGAACTGGGAACTGGTAACTGGGCATAGGAACCTGCACTTGATGCGCTTTGGTTTTATGGGAGCCTTCCTTACCCCCTTTTCTTTTCTTTTTTTCCATTTTGTATTTGTGAAAATGTCCGATCATGTCAAAAGCGTCGCATCCCGTCATACAAGAAACAACAATGCAACAAGGGGGAAAAAAGGATTTCGTGTCGTTTTGTCATCGCATGTTCGCTGCTCCCTGCTCCCCCGGCAAATGAAAACGTGAGCTCCGCCTGGCTGCTTATAAATATGCATTTCTCGATATTTTTTATATGGCTGCCATATAATTTAGCCAAAGCGAAAACCAATAAACAATGGCCCCGGGATCCGCAGCCGCAGCCGCAGCCAAAAGTGGAGGCAACTGAAGTTGCAATTTTGCTGTCATCGGAACGCCAAACGAAGACGCGCCAGATGCCATCAAATACTTCAGACCGGCGTTACATCAGTCCGGAGTCCGGACTGAGCGGAGCTCATCCGCAGATGGAGTCGCGTCGCGATCGTTTTGATTTGAACTTTCATCGCCCCGCTGACCACTCGATAAAGAGCGTCAAGTGCGCCGGGGAAGTCTGGGGAGTGGGAACCCAAAGGTTTAGCTTATGCAGAGAAAATAAATTCCATTGGGAATTTTTCAATATTTTTTTGTAGTATTATTATTATTTTAGAGTATTTTAGCACGGTCTTCAAACCCTGTATACCTTCAAAATATATTTTTGTACCCAAATTTATGATTTCTTCAATATTTTAAGATTACTTGTTAAACTAAAATATTTCTCTACATAAAGTTTCAATATCAAATTAAGTATTACAAATATTTTCCCGCAGTGCACGCTTGTTTATGGGTTGGGCCTTCAACCTCTCGTCGGGCTTTTCTTTCTTGTCGATGCTACATTTAAATCGTCATAATTCAAATTGCTGTTGGCGTTTTACATAAGTACTCCTATCTGGTACGGGATCCCAAGCGATCCCAATCATTAGGCGAAGAAACGCTTTTGATTTTGCCTGATTATTAATGATTTCCGTTCGATTTATCACACGATCGATGGTTGTATAGTGCAAGGTCATCGAAGGAACGTGTTGATTACCAGCACACCGTAATAACAACAATAAATTAATGGGCAGCGAAGGGAATTTTGGGGGATTTCACGGGGAAGGGGACTGCGGACTGCGGACAACCCGCTGCTCCTCGGAGCCCCTTTCTTTTTGATGGATTGCGCCCAAGACACACAACAAATAGGTTTCCCAGGTACAATGAAATTTGTTTGCTAACAATGTGCGCCAGCTAGATGGAATATCTCTCTCGCTTACTCACAACAATTCCGGGGCGTTAAATCGAAACAGCGTTCGGTTTCCTTTTTTATGATGATTCATTGCGATTTAATTTCCAATTTGAATGCTTCAAATGAACTTATAATTCAACCATCAGCCACCATTTATCCGGCTCGGCTTCCCGCCGAATTTGTCCATAATTTATATGTTCCAATTTGGTTACAATGCCACAGGATCTCGGGCTACAAATATGTAATCCAACACTAATTGGGAGCTCATGAGGCGTCTGCGTCCACATCTTCTAATGGCGAGTCGAATGCTGCAAATGCCGCAGACAATGCTGGCTAAAAATGAAACTCGTTAAATATTTATGAGGAGCACGAGCATCGCAGCATACCCGATCCATTCCATTCCATTCCGACCTGGCTGGAAGGTTCACTGGCTGGCTTACTGGCTGGCCAGATGTGTAGGCCATAATTGTGCACAGATTTTGATTTGGCGCTGCCATCGGCAGTAAGTGCGAGCGGCGGTTTCAGGCGGGCCAAACGGACCAGGCGGACCTGGCCGAAACCCAGCCCCAGGTGCTGCTACCAACTTCCAGTTGCAGTTGCAGCTTCCTCGCTCCCCGTCGACGTTGCAGTGGCAGCCCTGCCTGCACTCGGCTTGCATTGCCTTGCCCATGGCCATATACCGAGTGTATAGCCCGACTCGCACATAGCTGTAAATAAAAAACTGGCAAGAATGTTAGGGAGAGGTCTAGACGATAAGATACCCTTTACGCCGGTTTTAAGAGGTTTATTTAGAAAAATAAAAACAATTTCGGTCAGAAGTAGAATTTTTTCTTGGTTTGGTATAGTTTCTATTGTTCCTTGAAACTGTGCCTTATAACTATATTATATCAGAAATATTTACTCTAGTCATTGTTATTGATAATATATAATGATTTGGAACCTTCAAATCTTTCCTTATTTATTTGATTTTAATTGCTTTTATTATTTTGTAAATTTCCTTTCGACTTTCAGAAGATATAACAGGATAGATTCAGCAAACTAATATTTATTTCACTCTTGGCTATTAATAAAATATTATATGAATAAAATTATAAGTAAGATTTGCACAGAATTTTTCTAACCATAACTATTAATTAAATTTGAAGGATCCAAATTTTTGTAAATTTTTTGATTTGTCAGATATACCCATGTAAAGCAGCAGTACCCAGCAAACTAAAAGAAGCGAGCCCAGCCCGTCCGAAGCCAGAGTGGCGGTGGCCCATAGCTCTCGGCCATGCACGAAGGCGCAACACTTCAGCTTGAAGCTCAGCCGCTGCGCTGCCCCGGGTTCCGTCGTTGCAGGACCGCGGATGGTGGACTGCGGACTGAAGGCTGGGGACCGTGGACCGCCGAGCTGAGCTGGACTGAGGTGGACCCACAACCTGTTTCGTGGGAACATTACCTAGTCTGGCACTGACTCCGAGCTCTATTGCCAACTTGGGCTGCAGCAGCCGGGCTGAATCGCGTTGACCACTGGGCCGCCAAGTGGAGTTTGGAGCTTGTAGATGGAGATGGTATGGGAGTTGAAGTTGAAGATGGAGGAAAAGTCGGAATCGGAATCGGAGGCGATGCTGACTGACGGACTGCCCGTTGGTGTTGTTGGCCGCTCATAAATGAAACCTGTTAAATGAATGAAATAAAGTGTTATTTGCTCGACTCACAAATGTTTCTTTGGAGCCCCTTTGGGTTCTTTGGATTATGCGCCTCGCTGAGGTTCAGAATGGGGATGACAGCGTGAATGACACCTTCAAAATGATGGAAGAAATATTATAAAAATTGAGTGGAGACCACATGGGAATTTATTACTAGTCTACGACACTAACGTTTATTAATTGCTATTAGTTAATAAATTTAATGTAATATGCTTGACGCGCTTAATAGGATAATACTGATAAGTCTGAGTAGTTAAAAAAGATTATATATATTTATACCCTTGCAGAGGGTATTATGATTTCAGTCAGAAGTTTGCAACGCAGTGAAGGAGACGTTTCCGACCCCATAAAGTATATATATTCTTGATCAGCATCACTAGACGAGTCGATTTAGCCATGTCCGTCTGTCCGTCTGTCCGTCTGTCCGTCCGTCTGTCCGTCTGTCCGTCTGTTTCTACGCAAACTAGTCTCTCAGTTTTAAAGCTATCGGGCTAAAACTTTCCCAAAAGTCTTATATCTATTGCAGGTAGTATATAAGTCGGAACGAGCCGGATCGGACAACTATATCATATAGCTCCCATAGAAATAGTCGGGTAAAAAATGTAAAAAAAATTATATCTTGGGTGTTTTTGAACATATCACCTCCTACTTTTGGAAATACCATTTTGTATCTAATTCTGAATTTCGAATAAATTTTTATCAAAATCGGACGACTATATCATATAGCTGCCATAGGAACGATAAAATAATTAATGGGAATATAATAGGAAATAAATTATTGCTTCGTTGGTTTTTATTGTATTCTCTTCTACTCTGGGATGTGACTCTTTTTAAATGTTTTCGAATTTCGATTTTAATTTTATCAATATCGAACTACTACATCATATAGCTGCCATAGGAACGATCAAAAAATTAATGTGAAATAATAGGAAATTTAACATTTTTGCGTTTTGTAAATTAATAGAATGATCTGCAAGGGTATATAAGCTTCGGCTTGCCGAAGCTAGCTTCCTTTCTTGTTTTAGTTTTATAAAGATTAAATCATTTAAGAATGTTAAGCCGATTTAGGTGTTATTAACATGCGATTTTAGTTTAATAGATAAAATATACTTTAGATACTGGGCTAAGCTCTTTTAAATGTTGATTCGATTATAGTAATATATATATGCCTTATAGGCATACCTGCACGAACCCATCTCTAGATCCACCGAAGCCTCGACTTTATATCTCACGTGTGTGTGCTTTGGGTTTTTGTGTTTACTATGCTCTGGTTCTCGGACTTTGGGAGCTTTATGTTTTCTCGAAGACCCCGAGCGGGATCCGTAAGAAGTTTAATTTGATTTTTTATACTCCTTCCAGGTCTTCTTCTCCAAACCGAAACCCAGGCCCAAACTTGCTCTGCAGCCCTGCCCCATGTCCGTATATCCAGAGGTCCATATACATGTGTGTGAGTGTCAGTGACTTGTAAATTTTTTTTGGATGTTACTGGCGTGTTTTTGTTATTGTTTGTGTTTACCTACAGTAGTTGTGGCCTGCATGTTTTTTTGTTACCTTTCGAGTTGGTCTTCAACTTGAGTTTTATTTTTAACTTAATTTCTTGCCGGCCAAGATTCCTCAGTCCTCGCCTCCCTCTTGCCGCGGTGCGTGTAATTCATATTTCACTGTACACGAGCCCCGAACATAATTCGCAACTTTTGGGCCCAGCCATATAATTTGTGGCAACCAGAAGAGCGGCAAATTGTGGCCATGTTGATCCCCGCGACGCATTATACGTACATTTAGCCAACGTCCACGGACGGACGGACTTTCGAGTATAAATGTGCGGGCTTTACATCATTTAGAGTCGCTGCGCAGACGTTTATTATTTCGCGAGATTTACATTTTATTGTATATGTTTTAATTTAAATTTATATCGTCTTCCCCTCGCCCCGCCGCACGTTTACGCGTTTCGTGGTCCGCCGTTAAATGTTGCCTTAATTCGACAATTTAATTTGGGTTTATGCGGCCTTAATAAGGGGAGCCATAATCTGGAGGCGAATGCTCGCCGAGCAAAGGGCGCATTTTGTTTGACTTATGTGAAATGAGGAAGCTCGGCTTTAAGGGGGCGTGGCCCTCTTGCTTTAGCTCTGCAATTTTCGAGATTTTTCCTGCTTTCGGTTTTTGTGTTCGAAGCATTTGCATTTGATTGGAACTTAATTCCGGTTTTTAGGCTGCGAAATTCGGGTCAAAGATATGGAGTTTTGGATTAAAAAAACTAATGGCAGTCGTCTGATTTTTTATGATTAATAAGAAACTTAAATTGAACCAGTTTTTTAAGAGTAATAAAGGTAGTAATCTTTAGTACTTTATCCTTTCGAAAACAATTTGCAACATTTTTGACATGTTTTTAATTATATATAAACCATCTAACTTATTCTTTTACTTCACTTCTGTACAATTCCTAGCCCAGAAATTACATTTTCACGCCTTTCAATGGCGCACAATATTCTATTCTAAAATCTTAATAAAAATATGAGCACTAAAATGGAATTAAGAGCAGAAAATCATTGAACTTCTCGATAGAAAGGAGTGTGAGATTTGATTCTCCCTTCGATTCGGTTTGAGACAAAGGGTTTAAAGGGCGCCAAACACTTTAGTTCCACTTGGTGGCCAGACAAGGTTATTATATTGGGTCCCAAAACAATTTCCAGCCCAACTAAGTTGTCGGATGAGTAATGCGGTCCGCTTACATTTTGTTCCCATGAAGAAAAATATTTAATTTGATTGCGGTTTTTATGTCTTCATTAGCCAAATGCTAGGAAGGCAATAAATTAGAGATTTCAGCTCGGAGGCTGGAGGCTGTTTTGGGTTAGATTTTCGGTCTTGTGCGAGTATCTCCCATTATTTCTTCGGCTTTGGCTTGTAATGCGGACCATGCATGAAGATTAACACTTGATTAATGAACTCGATTATTCATAATTTGTTGTTGCCGCTCTATCTCTCGAATGCCTACAAATAATTGAAACATTTTGCGACTGCTGCGCATGCGCACATTCAATGCTAATGCAACTTCGATTTCAAGATCATTAAGCGCTACATGGACATGTACATGCGCTTCCTTTGGCCGCCCATTATTGATGATGGAAATAAAAGAGAATAAAAAAAGACAGAAAAATAAATAAAAATACCCACACACATGGACAGATGGATGCTCCTCGAGGGGCACGCACCTGTGTGCGTGTTAGCTGCACATTTGAGGTACGCAACTCGTCAATCAGTTGACCATGTGCAACCGGTTTGTGCTCCACTTCCAGTTGAATCTTCTCCCGATTGATTCCACATACCCTCGCATACCCTCATCGCGGGGTTAGATCGGCTTGTTCGGATCGTAAGCACTATTCTGCGGAAAGATATTCGATCTAAAAGATAACGCCAGTTGACCACTCACTATAGCCCACTCCGACTTGACGATTCAAAGAATTATTGTCAAAACATGATTTGTACAAATTATTCCTCTTTTCAGCGATAAGAATTGCTTAAAAACCTTTTATGAGATTACAATTTAATTTCGGAATGTGTGAAGAACAGTTTAAAGGTCTTTTAGAATTTTCTAAAAAGTAAAATAAAGTTAACCCAAATCGAATATTCGTAGCGTTTTTTTTTAAGAGATTATACATTGGTTCTACGAAGGTAGTCCTCTTCTCATTAATTATTTTTAGGCTCTACAACTCTGAAAATCCACAATATTTAAAGGAAATCTATGAAATTTCAAAATTTAAATGTTCATACATATCTACTTTAAGTTTATTACATTTTTATATCGAAAGCACATCCAATCTTCGTCTGATTCCAATTAGCCGCAGTATCTTGTTCACTTTTTCCTTCAGCTTATTTTTTTATTTTATTATTTTTTTTATTATCTAAGCATGTGTTGATTTTTCCCGAGCTCAGCGGCAGCGCTTTTCCAACTGTCAACGGCGCACAGCCGTCGCGTCGAATGATTTGCAGATTCTGTTTGACAGTCGGTCCGGTTTTTCATTAATGAACATGAGTCCATGGCGGATCGATGGCCAAAGGGGAGCGACTAGGAGTGGAACACACGCACTGCATCGGTGGATGGGTTTGTTTTGATTTATGGCCATATAGGAATGGCTTTGGGCGGGGGATTCTGGGCCAGGAGCGTAAAAGTAAGGGGGTTGCTCGGCCAGTAGAGCGTTCAAATATTTCGTCAGACCTCGGACTTCAACTCTCGGTTCTGTTTCATTTCGTTTCGGCATCGGCAATCGGGATCCCAGCGAGTCCCCCAGCAACCCTAATGAAGATAATTTATTATGCGATGCCGTTTAATTAAAATCAGATAACCCAGCCGAACCGACCAGAACCAACGATCGCTGTCCGTTCAGCTCAGCTCAGATCACCTCAGATCAACTCTACTCAGCTCCTTCAAAATGCATACGAAGTCCCAGGGCTTGCCAGACTGGGAAGTGGAAGTTGGCCTCTGCCGAAATGTGCTGCCGTTTAGGAGATATTCCTTTTTTTTGGTATTTAATAGACAGTAGAACAACAGTAATTGAAATCCCTAAACTATAAATCGTATATGGGATATATAAGTATCAAAAGTAAAAGTAACGAAAGGATTCAAATTGATTTATGAAAAACTGGTACTTATTTCATTTTTAAAATTAAACATTTAAATTATTTTAACACTAAGAATTTATAGGAATCTCAAAAGTAATAAAGTTTTAGACTTACAATTAACATTTTTCTCAACATTTTCAGGTTCTATTGAGTTATAGAAGCTTGACTGTAGGTAATTTCCCAGGCGCAGGGCCAGATGGAAAGATTTCGCGTTAAGTTCAACAACTCGAGAGCGGCAACAAAGTTGTTGCGTCAACGTTGTCGTCGAGATCGCCGAATCACCGAATCGCCGGACGTCGCCGGTGGCAGCTGCCGGGGTCCCCAATCCCCGATCCCATCTTCCCATCATGATTGGTATTGGTTCCTTATCAGGATCTTGTTTAGGCCATCTCGGTGCTTTGTTGATTTTGACTTTGACTTTTAATGCGCCATTACTTGTGTGTGTCCGTGCAGGCGGCCTTCCCTCCGGTTGGCTTGTCTTATCAGCCAGATCAGGCCGAGTTTCACTTTTTCCCTCGCCGACTTCCCAGGCCATCCTTAGTCATCGATGGATCCGCTGCGGTTCTTGTTGGAGTGCTTGTTTTATTGCTTGATATGCAAATGATTTTTAATTGTGTGGTCGCTCCTTCTGGGGGCTTGTTAACCCTTTAAATGCTCACGTGACTTATTTGAACGGAATTCTAGAAAATAAATTGGATTTTTCGTATCAGGTAGATCGTTATTTAGATATATCTTTAAAAAAAACGGAAAATGATCAGTGAGTAAGATAAAGATAAACGAATTATAAGTCCCAATTGATAAGAATACATTGAAGTTACTTTGAAAAATAGAGAAAAAATAGAAAAGTCTTTAGGAACATAAATACCTAAAATCCCATTTTTATCTCAATAAATAGTTTAAAGACATAAATCGGTAATTAAAGGGTTAAGGCAGCAAAAATGCCTTATTAATTAATGTTAATTAAATCATAGTCATTGTGAATAAACTCATTTTGGACCGCACAGGATGCTGTAAATGAGTCACTTCCCCCGCAGACAGTTTATCTAAAAGTACTAATTAAAGCCCAATGGCAGAGTGAATTCGTATCGCCCCATTTTGGCACTTTCTTTGCGGATTTTTCGCGGTCTGCGGTTTCTCGATTTCCGCTCCAAGGGGGCGGAGCACACATCTAACTCGGGTCTAAGAAATGCTTAAGAGAGTGTGGAAGAGCAGTTAAACATAAGAGAAAACCAAGAGAAATCATCGGAGAATCCGAGAAACTGAGAGACTTGGACCGGAAAAAAGAAGAGAGGCCGAAAAGTGCGCGTAATTAAAGCTGGCTTGGAGTGCAAAAGGCCTGCAAATCAATCAGTTGGGCAGGTGCAGCGGTTTTGGAGCCACTGGACGACGGGTTTCCTTCCACGGAGGTTGTTCGCGTTATGTTACTAGTATGTGCTATGTCGGACTGTCATAAATCAAGGCAAAGAGTGTGAAATTTTTTCGCCATATGGCCCGACTTGGCCCGGCTTCATTAGTATTTGCTAGCCATGTCCAATGTGCCGCGCTTGGTCGGCATTTTTAACCATTTATGACTTAATTTCAATTATACGCATTTGGCCAAAAATATTTGTTGGCACTTTGCAGGCAATTAAAATAACAACACGTGCAAAGAGCCAACGACAGTGCCGAATATTTCCGACACTCGATGATTCGTGAGGCTGGGAAATGGATCAATATTAAAAGGTTAATGGCCAAGCGTTTATTGTCAGGGTTAATCTTGTGGACAAATTTATGGCTTTTTCATTACCTATTATTTAAAAATGAAGGAAATGTAATAACCTGAAAGTTAAGAAGTCTGTGATTACACAGGAACACAAAACTAAACATTTTGAAATTTCCACGAACCATTTCTAGTTTTCCATGATAATTGGGTGCTCCTGAGTAAAAGTCCCTCGCACTCCCTTTAGCTGAGTAACGGGTATCTGATAGTCGGGGCACCCGAATATAGCGTTCTCTCTTGTTTTTATATAACTTTTTATAATTTTTCTTACATTCGAAATCAACAGAGAACTCACCTTATTGAGCTGTTTCATGCCAAAATCAAAAGACTCACCACACGAACTTGGTATTATTCCTACTGCTGTGCAAACTGAGCTTCATTAATTATAAATTCTAAACTGATTCGCCGCTAATAACCATAATTATGTTCGCTCGTTGCTTTCAGGCCACTTGACACACATTTATGGCAGTTCTTGTGCCCAATCTGTCGGATGCCGCACCTTGCGGAGCACATACATATCTCCGGATCTCCGGACCCACAGAGAGCAAGGTGCAGGAACAACGCCCCAAGAAGCCCTCGACCCCAAAGCCGGTGGCATCGATTTTAGAAAGTCCATCGAGCACTAAAAACGGTAAAGCCGCCGAATCCGAATCCGAAGCCTTTTCCTTTTGGCCACTGCGCCGCGTCAGGAGCGGAAAAGCAAAACGCCACACCGAAATCCGAAGCCTATATATAACTCGATGGCAAAGGCAGCCGCATAAATTTCATTGCAGACATTTGGCCTTTTATTAATTGTTTGACGGCGCCCGTGCCCATGAAGCGGGACATCCCCTCCAGCTCCTCCGATCCCTCCTCAAATCCCCACGGCCTCTGCCTCTGCCTGCTCCTCCTCCTCCTCCCACCTGTAAGCCCAACCAAGAACCAGCAACTTCGGGAGCAGCCACTGCAACTGCATTTTCCTCTCTCTGGGCGTGATGAGAAATTTAATATTGGCAAACGGATAAAACCGCCAGATAATTATACATTTTGAGTGGCCAAAGCTGGGGACTTGGACTGCAGTTCGGAGTCTTTGGCTTCGGTTTTGGCTTTAGCTTTGGCTTCAGCTGCGGCTTTACAGTTCATGCGCCTCATGATAGTATAAGATTTCATTTCATTAAAGTGCATCACGACGGACAACGGCCGATGGACGGCAGGCGGAATCAATGAGCGGCGGCTACATAGTTTCCCCCGGAGTCCCCGCGGACTGCCGACCCAATCCCATTCCCTGCTAGGCAGCTACCAGCAAAGAACACTGCAAGAAATTGTTATGTCTTTGTTTTGGATACCCATTAAAGACAATTGAATATTCAAAATGTACATAAAACTTGACCATGTATTAATGATAATGGTAAACAATTTATATTTTGAGAATGGTGATTTTTTTATCTATTTTTAAAAGTGTTATTGTTCCGACTCTAAAAGTTATTTAAATATTCTTTAATTTATTATTACACAAATTATTGAAAATATAAGCCTACGAAAGCGTATACCAAATGTGGGACTATTTTGTTATCATGAATACCTACAGAGCCTTAGGTATTCATAAGAAAAATCCTATTTGGTGGATCAAAAAGTATTTTAAATACACTTTAGTATCTAAAGTCGCTAAAATAATAATTACAACATTACAACGTATTGTTAAATTATGAAATACATTGTTTTATAGATCTCAATATTTTTTCCCAGTGCACCTACCTTGCTTACTTTTCTTCTTATTGGCAGATTACGACGGGTTGGCGGGGTGGCCGGGATGTAGCTGGGCAACTTATAATCAAATCCGATAAAAAATTTCATTATTGCTCCACAGCAGCAGCAGCAACAACAAAAACCATAACTGTTTTACAGGTAATTTTGCTGTTGTTGTTATGATTGTTGCTGGCTGCACTTAATTTTCGCATGCGCACTGGAAACCGAGCCGCGCAGCAGCTCATGATCGCGATTTCTTGATCTTCCGTCTTCCCATCCCAGAATTGAAGCCTCCCCGTCCGCAGATCCATCCCCCCCTGATCTTTGCTTGGAACTTTTCGCTCCCGTTCGTGTGCGGACGCCATTTTGCGATTGGGATTGGGTTCTCAGAGGCATGGGCTCCATGGCTATAGCCACTGGAGGTCAGTTGGGTCCGCAGGAATAGAAAGAAGCTTTGATTCGAAATGGCAATCTCTGGCCTATCGCCGCCGCTGCTCCGGCAGCACATAAATTGGGACGTGATTATGAAATAATTGCAATTCTGTACTTTGGACTTGCGCAACTAAGCAAAGCCAAAAGGTAAAGCCACAGAGAAAAGAAACTATGATGAATTTGGACCTCAGAAAGATATAATTTATTTCAGAAAATAATCTCTGAAGTAAATACAAAGCTAAATATTTTTTCTGTATCAATGTTCTATTAATAATATATTTTTCTGTTTTTTTTGTGAACTATAACAAATACCGATATCGCCAAGGCATTCGATGATCTTATTTTTCTGCGTGGAAAAGCAATCAGTTGGCTCCGCTGGCTTCGATTTGCACCTTGGGGAGCAACAGCGACCACTTCAAACGGGAGCAGGTGACAGGCGACAGATGGGTTTCAGTGTGATGAGGAAGCAACTGCGATTGCAACTGCAACACTGCAACTGCAACACTGCAGCAGCAACTTACTGCTGCGAAAGTGTCGCCAGACAAATCAAAAGAAATCGCTCTGGAATACGCAACGGCCATTAAATTAACGCAAAAGAAAACCGCTTTCATTCATTAGAGGTTCCAATGGAACTGTAACCGCAATCGATTCATGTTTTTTCACAGACTTCACAATCAATTTAAAGCAATCGATGATTTTACAATAACAGGGGCATAGATAAAAAATCTATAAAAATAAAAATCTGGTAAACTAAAAAACATTAACGTACAAAATTTCTTAAACCCTAATGTTTTTATGCATCAATGATAAAAATTAACTCTGTTTTCATTTCTTACTTCTGAATATAAACGTTTATGAATATTTAAATATTTATACAACCAAGTTTTTTCCACAAATTTCCAATACTTTTTGGGGCCATACTTATTCTAAATTAATTTAGTTAATAACCGTACTTATTCAAAATTAATTTAGCTTATAACCCTTGAGCACTCAACAACCTCAACCATTCATAAATACTACACTATAACTGCAGTTTTAGAGTCATTGCTGACGTGACAAATCCCTCTGGTCAACATTACACCTGATCCACGTGGAACTCCCCCAACTCATTTGCATCCACAAGTCCCTGAGGGGCCTCGGCCTCCTGGACGGCCTGGTCGTCCGCCAACATATGCAAATTAAATATAATTTCAACACTCGCATTTTTGTTGACTCTGCTGCCGACGGCTCCTCCGCCTCGGGTCCATAATTTACATGAGGTTAACACGCAAGCGAACAGCAGACAACAACAAAGAACCGGCCTTGATTATCAGCGGCAAATCGAATGCACGCACATGCGAAGGATGCAGGAGGGGATTTGGGATTTGGAGGGAGGGGATCTGGGGCAGGAGCAGGGGCCGGGGCCTTTCGCCGAAAAGGAAGTCAACTTTGAAAAGGCTGAAAGAAATTCTATTACAATGGTGAAATATTGCCAAATCATGGCTTTGGGGTAAATAAATTTCCACGCCACCACTAGCCATGACCGCTGAACCGGGATGGATGGAAATGGAGGATGGATAGATGCTGGTACACGGAAAATAAAGTAATGACCAATAACACATTTGCTACAAGACTGTCTATATATTTTTGTTTATAATAAAGTCTTGTTTTGAAAAAGATCTGATAACTATATAAAATGTAAGAAAAGAATAAATCTTTCTTTATGGGAATATTATATCAAGTTAATGGGTAATAAGTTTCGTTTATAAATTAAAAAACTTCCTTCAAAAAGGTAAAATGCTAGAAAATATAATTTACTAGATCAAATATTAGGCATAGATAAGATATACAAAAATATTAAAATGCAATCGGCAATCATATCATATTAAACTAGTTTAAATTTAAGTAAAGAAATATAGAACGTCAGAATGTAAAATGACATTTCAAATTGTCATTTCAAATATCAAAGTGCATTGAATCAGTTTACATTTTTCTAATAATAAGAAATGAAATACATGTGTGAATATGAAATGACCCCTTGCATAATGATATTTCTTTCTCTGTGATCAGGAGTACCAGGAGCGGCCATGGAAGCTAAAGTCCCTGGCCGTGTATAAATAAGTAACCTGATCCCAGCAACACGCTGCCTGACAGGGGCCCAAAAACGGCACACAGCTTCGGTTCGGTTCGGATGGGTCGGGATTGGGATGGGGTCCCCGGTCCCAGGTCTCCCATCGCATCGGATCGGATGGGATCGGAGAAAAGCGGAACCCGTTTGGAGCTTCTGCAGCAGCAGCGTCTTGCGGCATTTTGATTTATAGGCGATTTATGCACTTGGCTGCTGCGGTGGGAGTGGAAGCTGAAGTGGATGTGAATGTGGATATGGAAGTGGGAGACGTCTTGACCGAATTCATGAGCGGACAGCTGGCCTGGGTTTATTACATATTACACAGTACATATCATAAGGTTAGCCTCGACAGGCAGGGGAATTTCAATATTCGGTTATCGGTATTATCGTATGCGCTAGGCGCACTCACAATGTTCTCGTTTTGGAAAGCATTTGAATTCGTGTTGGCTAATACGAGTTTACTAAGGCAACGCTGCGGATGCGGACGCATCTTATCATCTTATCGCGGCCGCCGCTTATCTTGGTGAATCAACAACAGCAACGTTCGCCTCTAGGCCTTCGCACAGGGTGACCTGTTGGCGAAGAACCACATCAGGCCCATGAGGCAGCTGGGCGGGCTGTTGTTTACGGCTCCCTGCTGGATCATCCGCTTGGCCTCCTCCAGGGACAGCTCCACCACCTCGATAATCTCGTCCTCGACGCCGCCGCCACTGGTGGCCTTGTCCGCATCGGTCACTTCGCAGTAATACATGATTTGCTTCGCACCCGATGAGCCGACGCCAGATCTAAAGCGAATTCGAAGGATTAATAACAAGTTATAGGGGTTTTTAAAATATTATTATATTTAACAAAAAAATGGTTAAAGTAAGGAAGTTCTAGGAACTAGGTTAAAAAATGTAATGAAATAAAGACGTTTAAGTAAATACCCATTTTATTAAGATATATAAACTTGTTAAAGTCCGTTGTTAGGCAAGTTATTGAAAAATCAATTAAGTAGTCGGAAAAACTCAAAGACTTTTTTTTGTTAATAGTTGTATGTAAGTGTTATAAATTTCAAAATGTCAAAATTTTTAAAAATATGGTCAAGTAAACATGGATACAAATTTAAGTGGTTTTATTAACATCTTTTTGAAACTCAAAACAAACTCAGCACAATTTATAAAACAGGCCCCCACTCACCTGTAGACCATGACCTCCTCGATCCGCTCCACAGGCACATCGTAGCCACACTCCTCCACCACCTCCTCCCGGGCGATCTCCACCCAGCTCTTGGACTTGTCCACGATCCCAGCGCACAGCTCCAAGGTGACCCCGATGGCGGGCGGGAACTCCTTGAGGTCCACCTTGTCGAAGTTGCCCTGGGCGCTGGACAAGATGCCGTGGTAGACAGCGGGTCGGAACTGTTTGACCAGGACCAGTTTCTGGCGCGACGTGTTGTACAGGATTATGGCCACGCTATCGTGGACCTTCAGCAGATCCCAGTTCTTCTCCACGCCATTCTGAACGTAGTACAGCCGGAAAGGTTTGACATAGGGCGAGTCCTCGGGCAGGGGTCCCAGCCAGATCTTGGAGACGTTTTCCATGCTGAATAATTCGGACGTGGGGCACAACGGCAGTGGCACTGACAACAGCTGACTGGGAAAGCTCCGACCGGCGATGTGGAGACCCAATCATATGGGCTTTTGTTTCGGGGGAGCTTTTCTGACATTTAAGACCAGGCAGGAGATGGTAATACTATTTAAATTTGAAAAGGTCGTTATAAGTAGGAAAAATAAGAACTATAAAAACAGATTTAAAATTAATTATAATACTTTATTACAAGTTTTTAGATTTATGAGAATCTCTAAGTGGAAACCTCGGATGCCTTATTGAGAAAGAACCAGAGTAATCCCATTAAACAGGAGGGTCCACCATTAGTGATGGTACCTGTTTGAACCAGTTTCCTTGACTCCTCCACAGACATCTCCAGCACCTGGATCTTTTCGGTATCAACGCCACCGCCCTCAGAGACTTTCTGACCATCGCACACCTCACAGTAATATAAAGTCATGGCACTGCTAGAGGTTCCAATACCGGATCTATAGTCGTAAACATGCTCCAAGGATTCCGTGGGCACCTCGTATCCGCACTCCTCCAGCACCTCCTCTTTGGCAATTTCCGCCAGGCTTTTGTCCTTGTCAACGGCGCCTCCACAAAGTTCCAACGTGACTCCTATTTCCGGGGGAAACTTCTCCAGATTGGCCTCTCCTTTGGACATCTCAGAACTTTCTGCTGAATAAATTCCCTGATAAACGGCTCCCCTAAATTGTCGTACAAAGATCAGTTTCTCCCGGGATTTATTGTACAACAGCACCACCACACCATTCATGGTTTTTATAATGTCCACCTGCTTTTCCACACCATTTTCAAGATAGTGTAGACGACCTGGTTTAATCCATTGGGCATCCTTGGGAAGAGGGCCGAACCAAATTCTCGAAATACAGTTTGCTGGGTTCTCAATTCTCAATTTGACAGACGAACAACAGGAGCGACGCAAGCCGCCAAGTATTTGTAACATATTTCGGATTTTAAAAAAACATTTTAAAACATGTAGGTATCTTTGAATGATTTCGCAACGACAGAGGTACTTTAATACATTACTCAATTAAATAAGGCATAATTTTAATACATACAGTTCGTTAACAGAAGGTTTATAATAATTTGATTACAAAACACAATCAATGTACTATATATCGTCAAATCGATGACTGGGAACTTAACGCAAGGTCAATGGTCAACTACATGTCAATAATTGTCACACAACCATGGATGCGAGTGTTCATAAAGGCAGATAATATTGGACAGTTCAAGAAAAATTAGAAATAATTAAATTTGTATCTAGTATATCTTACTTTTCAAGATAAGATAGGAGTACAATTATCACCATTTAATAAAACTTTTCAACATAAAGGTTTAACACATTTCTAGAACTGTCCAAATCGTACTCCGGCCCTAAAGATTCCTAGTCAAACATACAGGCACGTTTAGCACACACAATTCCTTATCATTTATCATTTAGCTGCGTAGCAGTTATCGCACACGCGTACTGGTTTCCCCGGCTGACCCTGGGCATTGAGGAGGGGCAGAGTGTGCTCCGAGCAGGCCTTGCAGAAGATCTCTCCGCAGCTGCGGCAGTGGTGTTTCCGACGCGTAATATTGAACTCCCGCTCGCAAGCGGTGCAGTGGGTGGCAATGGAGTCCGGTGCCCAGATCCCGGGACTGCCAAGAGCCTCCGGCATGGCCTGAAGAGATTGGGCGGAGCCGGAGAGCAGCTGCCGCTGACGACGCTCCTGATCCTGCATCTCCGACACCTTAAGCTTGCTCACGCTCAGCTGGATGCCGAGCTCCTCCAGCGTGGTTTGTGCCTCTGACCATTGCGTTCGCACCTTGTCCAGATCAGCCTTAAGCCTGCCGTTCCTCTCCTTCTCTTCGGCCAGCTCCTTGAGGCAGTCCTGCAGGTTGGATATTTTTTCCTTCAGCTTTAGTTCCTTCTCCTGCAGCGAGATCCGCCACTCGCGTTCGATTCTTGACTCCGCCTCCGCTCGGGCAGCCCGCTCTTCGCTGGCAGTGACCTGCGTGGTCAGCGTTTGCGACGTGGTCTTCAGAATCTCGCCCAGATTGCTCCTGTCATGGGTCCATCTGGAGATAGAAACAAGGGTTTATTAGGATTAATGATGTGATTTTTAACTTAAAATTATTTATAGAGAATTGGTCCACAATTTTTGAGGAATATACCACTAGAAAGTTGAAATTTTTTGAGTGAACCCAGAATTTTAGGTATTATTGATAATTATAATTGATCACAGCTAAATCAGAATTAGAATTTTTGTGGATAATAATAGATACAACGTTTTCAAAAAACTTTTAAGGGTACTTCTAATATTAATTGTTTCTTAATCAAAATTTTAAGAAATGTTGAAATATATGATTTCCGACAGGAGTTGTATAGATCGTAAAGAACTGAGTCAAAGATCTCTTAAGGCCATGTCTCTTTCTCATTTATAAACTGAAACTCATAGGCAAGAATTCATTTCCAAAATATATTGTGGCTTAAAATTCGAAAGTTGCGCTTTTTCCCCCATACATATGCAATCCTTATCAACCCCTCAGGGGATCTTACTTCTTCTCCAGCTGATCGATGGTACTGGCCATGTCCTCCTTCTGGACCTCCATCTTGGTCATCAACTCGGTTTTGTGCGTTAAAGAGGCCTTGCAGTCCTGCCAACGAAGAAAATAAGCGGATGTACCAACGTCGAAATGTTCCAACATTAATTTTATAGTCGATGTTAGTAGTGTGGAAAATGAAAGACTTGGGGTTCGGATTAGTTTTATTTCTCTGGGATCGATTTTGGAGCGAGTACGAGTATTAGAATATAGGCTGTAGCTCCAACGCGTATAATACATTGCATGGACTTGTAGATTCATATAGTCTCAATATTTATTTATAGTAGGTATATAATTACAATATTTGTTGTATTTGACTAGGCTGAGTGTATAGTTACAATATAAGCGATTGCGTGGGGATCTATACGTACATACATATGTATAATAAAACATCTGAAGCCTCTCTTTATCACACTATACATACATACGTCGTTATAGTATAATCATATATAATCATTGTTTACGGGGCTCTGGGAAGATAATTTAGCTAACAGGTTGCAAACTGTAGTAATTCAAAACCTTTAACAATTCATATACTGGTATTCTATCCATTTAAGGGATCTGGTCTAGGGATTAAAGGCATCCTATATGGTACATACACGCTATAGAGCTATAGGGTTGTTCTAGTTGTTTTAAGTAGTTGCACTTTGAGTTCCGTTCGGGACCTGGACACGGACTTTGAGTGGTTGTCCAGGCCCCAAGGATGTTGGGAGCAATACGGGCCTTTTTCGATTTTCACATGGTGGAAATTAGATCTTACAGTAAACGAGATCAGCAAATTCTTTGATAAGATTACCTCTTGAATAATAATTTTAAATAATATTCATAAAATTAATTTCTCCTTAGGTTGTAAATGCAGTCAGGCACTAAATACATTCAGTAATGATATAAACCTAATTTTAGCCATCAAGAAATGGGTTTTCATTAAAAGAAAATAAAATTCAAATCTAGATATTGTATAGATTTGTGAAAACCGGAAAAGTTAATACATTTTTATGGAACTAATTCTGTGAAAACCGAAACTGGCCATACAAACAAGGAATCTTATTCTAAATATAGCTGCTGCTTAAGTATCTCCCTCGGCTGTCTGCTCGCGGCACAGGACGTAATCGCTTTGGGAGGCATCCACGCCGAAGTGCTGCACCACCTCAGCCGCCGCCTCGGCCAGCTCATCGTTCAGGGACTTGGCGGACGTGGGCGTCTTGGCATCCTTGGCCTCCGGCAGCTCCTCCGGATTGGGTGCATCCGGCTGACGCGGTGATTTCCGATACTTGCTGGGATCGAAGGGCGGAAAGGCGTCCATCTTGAGATGCATCCGCTTCATGGGCGGTCCGGCGTCCTGTTTGTGCTTCTTGGTAAGCGCCTCGAACTTCTCCAGATTCTGCTGTCGTCGCGTGTTGGGGGAGCGATCTCCGCCAATGGATCCGCCCCCAGCTCCAGCTCCTGATCCCGACCCTGGGCCATAGTGATGGTGCTGGTCGACGAGCTTCGATTCGTATTTCTTTTCTAGCGATTGTAAAATGTTACCAATTTGTGAGGCTTTCGTTTGCAGGCGCGAAACCATCTCGCCCTTTTGTGTGAGTTCATCTTCACATTCCTGGTTGAATTTTAGACGGGATTACTTTTTGACTTTAAGGCTTAAACCGATTTAATTGGAGCTAATGATTAAATTATAAAATAAAGGCTTAAACAAAAGGGACCAGATGAACGAATGAATGTGGGCAGATGAGTTGTGAGCAGAGTGTTGATGATTAGGATGGGTCAATTTGTTTCGCAGGGAATCTTTTTAGGCAGAAAGCTTAAGAGATTACCCTGGAAACCCATCCTGAGTGGGCTACTCACCTGCAGTTTGCGATACATCTCCAGGTTAATCTGTTTGATGTCGTCCAGTTGGCGACGCAGCGAGATTATCGTATCCTGCTTCTCGTGGATGTCCTTCTCCAGCAGCTTCATGGCCATGTCGGACTCCGCCTTGAGGGACACCTGCAGCTTGAGCTCCTTCTCCAGTTCGCTGGTCTTGCGACGCTCTTCAACTAGCTCTTCCGAGGCCTTCTCTTTATCCTTCTCGGAGGAGGAACCGCCCGAACCGGTGGAACTATTATCCGCCGCTGGAGTGGACTGCCTCATGGCTTGGTTTTCGGCTTGTAGAGCCAGCAAACTATTCCGTGCGATGGCCAAATCCTCCTTCATCAAAGCATTCGTGGTCGTAAGAGACTCCACCTTGGCCTGAAGATTGCCCACAGTGGCGCTAAAAATATGTGGAATAACTTAGCCGAGGCGCTCTGTTGTAAAACATTTATAACCCACTTTAGGTGCCTGTTGAGCTCCTCAATGTAGTTCTTCTGGTCCAGCACCGCAATCATGTTGCCCTGCCCAGTGGCATCCAACAGGGCAGGTGGAGCCGCGTCCTCCGGAGCGGCATCAGCATTCCGCGAACTGGAACGCAGGTACAACGAAAAGTCAATGACGCCCTGCTGTGAATCCAGATCCTCCTCCTTGACGCACAGGTTGCAATCGATTACATTTAAGCCCACTAGAATGCCCATTATCACAACGATCTGGAGAGGTTGGGGAGAGATCAGGTTAAAGGGGATTCTTCAGAGGATTAAGCGCACACATTCAGACCTCATCGCTCATCATCAGGGCATGTGGCTCGTAGTAGTCGTACAGTGAATCATCCCTGTGCTCGATCAGGGCCTGCAGGTAATCCGATAGCTTCTTCTGCATCAAGGCAATCCTCAGCCAGGCTCGAGCCCGGCCAATATGAGTGCGAACGGTGGGCAGATCCCTGACACTCGCCGTAATGTCCTGCGCCTCCGGGCAGTAGTGCTCGACGCTCTGTAGCAGGTCCCACAGCTCCTTGCGTGGCCCCAAAAGACCTTTCTTGGGCCTTAATCCATGGCCCAGAACGTGCTCGATGACGATGAAGAAGTGCTGCAGCGGCAGATGATCCGAATCCAGCATGCGACCGTATCGCAGCGATTGCTCCAGCAGCTCCTTGACCACCAACTTGCAGATATTCACCAGATTGCTGCGCTCTATTTCCGCCGTATCCCGGGCTGCAAAGGGAGGAGGAACCATGGTCCCAGGATTAAATCGAGACTGGACGGCGCAGAAATTTGCTTCAAAACCAACAAAACAACTGACAACTTGAGTTTGAATTGAGTAATGAACTTTTATGTGCTCTCCTGGCTGCTTTTTTTCCTGGCTCCCGGGGGTTGTCCCATATACAGCATCGACCTGGCTACCCTGGAGGTGCCCACCAACGATTTCCAGAACGAACTGACCCTGCAATCGATGCTCAGCTCGGAGCTGCGGGCCTACCGCAATGGCCTGAACGGGAGGATCGATGAGGAGGAGCACAAGGCAGATCTTCCCTATTCGCCGCCCAGGAGTTACGAACAGCCGGAATGGCTGCTTAAGGATCTTTTGCCCAAGGAGCTGCAAAAGGCAACGCGAAGTGCCGTTGAAACGGATGCTTTTCTGGGCACAAATCTCTTTGGCAACTACCGCAAGAACTGCTTCTCCACGGAGGACATTGCACTGATCTCCGCCCGCAAGGACTTTGAGCTGCTGGTGCCCAAGTCCTTTCCCCAATGCCTGCTCACCGACAGCGTGGTGCACATGCTCATCCGGTACTTCAACACTGTTAACCAGATTGTCAAGAAAATGTCGGACGAGGACACGCGAATGATCCTTCAGCGGGCTTTCTATGATGCCTTGGGTGGCTACCTTCGGTATTATCTAGTGCCCATGGCTCAGGTTTCCTATTACGCCGGACGCATTAAACTGAACACCGTGGAGCGCCTGGTGACCATCTATCGCCAGTGTCGAACGACTCTGAATACCAATGGAAATGGCTGGCGAACGCCGAACAAGGATATAATGACCCAGTTTAAGGGGACGAAGATCGAACCTGTTCACCTGCCCAAGAGCTGTCAGTCGCAGGAGGATGCCTCCAGTTGTGCCCAGTTGGATCAAAGCTGCATCTCCCAGGAACCGGATCAGGGAACGATGATTGTGCCAATGCCACGTCTGGAAACCCCAGATGAGAATGGCATGCTGACCAACATTTACTTGCCCTTTCGGAAGCGACGCATCTACAATCTTCGGTCTCCCAGATCCGCCTATATCCTGGTGAAATTCTTTCAAACCCTCACCAGTTGCTATCGATTTCAGGGTGTGAGCCAGGTCAACTATAATCGCCAGCTGCTAGCCTGGATAAGGGAGAACTTGCAGATGCACTATGGTGATGATGTTTTCTACCCGGGACTGGGAGGGATTCTGCAGGTCCAAGAGAGGATAGTGATGCAGGAAAAGAATCCGGAGGAAGAACAACGAGAATCCCGTGCATCACTTGAAAAGATTGAGCAAACGGCAACTTCCTCCTCTTCAAAAGCAGACTCCCGAAAGCTGAGTCGTTCGGCCGTCCACTGGCAGGAGGCTCCCGATCCACAACAGGAGCCGGAAGAGCACGACGAGCACCATGACGAGTGGCTGACCGGACTGGAGAAAGTTCACACTCGTCAGGATGAACTGGAGGAGTGTCGGGAGTGCGACAACGATGACACCTTGATCTGGTGCATTGCCGCCTTTCTGGCGCTGCTCCTTCTCCTCATTCTCCTCATCATCTGCTGCTGCATGCGAAGGGGCAAGAAGAAGAAGAGAGTTGTGACTGCTGATGCAGAAGCTCCTCCGCCCATAGAAAAAAAGAAAAAAGTCAGAGAGCCGTTGGTAGTAACTGAGCCGGTAAAAGAAGCTAGGAAAGACGAAAAGGGAGAGCCTGAAGACGATCACCGATATTACTACTCTGGTTCTGGTCGCTCAACCTCTCAAAGATCGGTTCAGAATGAACGTAAGTCGAAATGGTTAATGGCTACAAAAAAAATACTGATAATTTCCATCTTCATTACAGGCTATCCGGAGAATCCTGAGTTGGACTCCTACACCTCCACCTCTTCGCTCGGCTGCCAGTTCAAAAGAAAGTGCGTGCCCATAAAGTTCAACCGCACCAAAGGAGCGGACTACTACCAACCAGACAAAAGTCGGGATGGGGTGGTTAAGCCAGATTCCGCCTTCAAGCTATACTCCGAGGATTCCTCCGCGCACAGAGCTCTTCGGCCTCCGATTAAACCTACTTTGAAGACTACCGCCATTCCCAGCTCGGACAGCGATCTGGTCGCCATGGACAAGGATAGAAGGCGACAGAAGACTTCCAGGCAAGAGGAAAAGCGAAAAAGGCATAAGGAGACTGAGCCCAGCCGGAAAAAAGAGGTAAGTTATCAGAAGTTAGCCAGCTTTCGAGATCCTGAACCCAGAATCACCAGCAGAACAAATCCTCAGAAGAAAGCAGAAAGCCGTCAAAAGAAAGACGAAAGACCAAACAAGTGAGGATTGGTAAGTTTCTTGAAAAATATTTCTTTATAAAATACCTAGTTAATCAAAAAAAAATGCAATTTAGAATCGGACAACGAGTCTTCGGATGATCCTCTCCTGCACAGGAAAAAGACCGCAGAGAAGGCGGAACCCACGACGGGACGACTAAGGGGCGGCACTGAGGTGCGTTAAGTTTTATTTATTTAGTTATTTAGTAATTAACTAATTTCCCTATTCCCTAATCAGTCGATAAGGGATTCACCCAGCTGGGAAACGACCTTTGACGATATCTAATTGGCATAATTTTCATCTGTTTTGTTGTTTGCGGGTCCATCTTTTTAAGTGTATATTTCTTGATAAACCAATAAACCCTTTGGACTTAAACTTTTAACTGATGCTAATTCAGATGTTTTCCTCAGACTAGAAAAAGTACTTAAAATCATGATAGATAAAAACCCTTAGAGTTTAACCCTTTGTATTGGAAGAGCAAGCAACTAAATGTGCAACAATGCAAAGAGGCATGCAATTTGATCAGAGATTACAAGAGCCAACAAAATCTAGAACTTTAATCTAACCATCCATACTTTTCTAAAAATCTTTGATACGAATCTCAAGGGTCATCTTACATCCAAATTAGATGTTATAAAAAGATAATGCTAGTAATTAATTAATCCAAAAGCAAAATGTTGAGACTATACATATACAAAAACAAAACCCAATGCTTTAAAAAGTAATAGATACTTTGGTCGTTAAGGAAAATAATGTGTAATGTAATGTGAACACTAGAAATGAAATAATAACCTACGAAACCCTTTTTAATTACCAAATAAAACCTTTGGAAACTTATGGCTTGGACATCCTAATGATTTTGTTGACCCTTGAAATCTTGGAAGATAACGACAAATGAGGAGAGACACTACAAAGTAGGAGCGTGCTGAGCAACAGAGGCACAATAAGAAGCGACCTACAGAGATGCGACCACTCGGCGAAGAGGCCGACACTCTGGTGCTGCGACTGGGAGTGCGACTGGGACTGGCCGAGTGCCGAGGAGCCACTGTGGACCATGTCGCACAGCCGACGGCCGATAAGGTTTTCAATTGCCATAATACCATTGTCCGTGATGTCCAGGGCGCCGCTTCCTCCGTTTCCGCCGCCTCCAGATCCACTGCCGGTGGACAATCCGGAGAAGCGCTTGCTGTTGCGCTTGCTTGAGTTGGAGCCCGCATTGTAGTTGGACCCAAAGCCGGTCTGCGGATTGCCTCCTGCTCCCAGTTTATCACTGGTCTGCACGTTCTGGCTGCCTGTTCCGCCGGCAACATCAATGTCCTGCAGCTCCTTCAGGCACAGCCACTCGCCATCGACGGATACCCGAAAGTTGCACAGGTAAATGGTGTCCTGGACACCGCCAGCTAGCTCCTCGCTGGTGTTGGCATGCGAGGCTTTCGGCAGGGCAATCGTGTTGCTGCTGTTGTTCGCCTGTTGTTGCTGCAACACTAAGGGTTGCTGCTGTGTCTGTTGTTGTTGCTGCTGCTGTGGTGTTTGCTGTTGCTGCTGCTTCGGTTGCACTTGTTGTGGGGGTGGATTCTGACCCTTTTGCGTTTTGGCCGCCGCTTGGGCCCTTGTTGTTGCTGTTCCACTTCCAATTCCAGTTGTTGTTGCTGCTGCCGTCGATGACTTTGCAGACTTGCCAACCGTCTGAGGCGCCTTCTTGGCCGCCGCTGCTCCTGCCGCCAATGACGTAGTGCTGCTCATCGTTGGCGTTTTCACCGCACTCCTCAATGGCTTCGAACTGCTGCCACTGGCACTGGATCCTGGCACAGTGCTAGCTGACTTTATGCGACTGCTGTTGCTACTACTGGTGCTGATGTTGTTGTTGTTCGTGGACGACAACTTGGTCTTTTTCGTATCCTCGACGAGTCCACGCATTTTGCTGGTGCTTCAAAAACTGCAATGTGTGTGTACGTGGGCGTCCATAAAAATACAGATATATACAGATATATCGATATTAACTGCTCAATAAGTTCAGAGTTTCCTTTGCTGCAGTTTTTCCCTAACAGCTTGTATTACCTTAAAGTGTTTTTCCTTTCCAAAAACCTCTTGAAGAGGGTTTTTCCTATTATTAATAACCAAATAACTGAAAATTCTCGCCGCTTTAAGGTCGCTCCGTTATCCTGTTGTGTACGCGTTGAGTAAGACTGGGCATAAAGTTCTTTATCCTATTGATTTGTCAAGTGTGCTCGCAAGCTTTTTGGGAGCTTTTGTTGGGGGTGTTCTTGATGGAGTAGTATATCTGTCGTATATGCATTTCCGCTGACAATTTTCCGGTGTAGGTTTATTTATTTTAGTTCATTTTTTTTTTATATCTTAACTTTCTATCTATATTTTTTACCAAAAATCCGAAAAATTACAACTAGATTTTAAATTCATAAGAAATCTGAAATGGATTTTGACCCACGAAATTGTTTTATTCTTTGTATTATAGGAATACCTACCATTTTAAGACTTCTTACAATTCGTTTTGATTATTTAATACTGTTTTATTGATCACTGAATAAATATATACCGAACACGATTAACCATAAAATCATTATTATACCCTTTAAAACAATGTTAAAAAATGCTATAAGTTAAATTATTACCCGGAGGATTTTTTTAAAACTGCTTATAAAAAATTGGCAATGTGAATGAAAAACTTCCATTAATATATGTATATACATTATACGTTTGTATAATATATCTAACATATTACTATAGATAATGCCAAATTGAAATCAAAGCTGTCTTTTCATCCAATGAATAATGCTTGAAACTCACCGCGTTTCATCCTCTTCGCTTTGATTTTCGATGGCGAGGGTAATGGAGCTGCATCTGGAGTGGGAGTGGGTGGGACAACAGGTGGGCTGGGTTGCTCTGGATACGGGTACGTGGTGGTCCCGTCAATTACTTCCGACGAGGCGGCTGCGGCGGCTGCATTCGAGAACTGCGTAGAGATGTGGCTAAAGATCTGCGAGGAAATGCTCTCCGTGCGCCTAAACGTGTTGCGTAGGCGGTCCAGCGAGGATGTGGACGTGGAGGAGTTGCTTAGCGCAGGCGCGGCCCCTACAATGGGGGGCGGCTCCGAAACTGAGGCACTTGGCGAACGGGAAAGCGATTGGGAGTCGTCGCTCCTTTCGCGGCGCACCAGCAGATCGTCCGTGCTCATGGTGAATCACTCACTTCGGTACACTTTTCGGGACACTCTACGAGATCACATGAATTGACACGCCTCAATTATACGCGCTAATTTTGCTTAATTGCACTTGAACACGGCGTAAACAAAAAAGTTTGTCAATACAAGTCGAAACAGCTGTTGCTTTGCGATTGGGGAAGGGCGATAACTTTCACTAGTCCCGTCACGGGTCACGGTTATCGTAAAACTATTACTCAACGAAGTTGTGAGTGGTTGCTATAGAAGTACAGTAAACCCTTTTTTACAAACCTGTCCCTTTCTGTACCACTCATTTTGGTAAATCCTTTGAAAGTGGACCACAATATAAATTGATTTTTTTTTCAAGATTTTAGATTTAGATCACTGTGCAGCTAAATTGTGGATACCGATTTTGTAAGGCCATTTTTTTTTTTTAGACATCAAAAAAACCCTACATTTAATTTTTATATTTATATTTTTAAAAGTATAATTATTATTGAAGACTAAAATTAAAAAATAATTTAATAAGTATTTAAACGTTTGACACGATACCGATAAGCCGATAGCTTTATCAAATATCGCCAATTATATCGAAGTACCGCAACACCCGATAAGTATTGATTGTGAAAACAAAAGGATTTGCAGTGGCAAATTCGAGCAGGATGGACATGATAAACAAGTTCTACTCATCTGCCGTGCAGACGGTGTCCACACTGTCCGGCGTCTTGCCTGGGAACAATGTGACGCGGGAGTACGAGGTGCTGGACCAGGTGTGCACTGCCGGAGTGGGTGAGTCTTACCTGGGTGCCTCTCGGCACCAAATCCAACATATTGTGGCTGAGTTAATGTGATCCCAATCCCCACCAAACAGGTCTAATGTGGAAGGTGTACAATGGCCACAAGAAGAGCACCAAACAGGAGGTGTCCGTTTTTGTGTTTGAGAAAAAATCCCTGGAACGCTGGTCGAAAGATGACAGGGAGACCATGCTGGAAACACTGCGTCGGGGAGTTCAGCAGCTGACCAAGATTCGTCATCCACATGTGCTGACCGTACAGCATCCGCTGGAGGAGAGCCGGGACTCGCTGGCTTTTGCCACGGAGCCAGTCTTCGCCTCACTAGCCAACGTTGTGGGCGACAATGTGCGCTCCGACAAGAAGCTGTACGATGTGGAGATCCGACACGGTCTGCTGCAGCTCTTCGATGGCCTTCAGTTCCTTCACCAGGACGCCAAGATTGTCCATCGCAACATCAGCGCCGAGACGATCGTGATCAACAAGAACCGCAGTTGGAAGCTCTTTGGCTTCGACTTTTGCATCGCCAACCAACCGGCCACCGATGGCACGCCCCACTGGCCCTTCCGGGAGTACACCACTTCCCTGCACGTCCTGGCACAGCCCAGTCTGGAGTATACGGCACCGGAGTTGGCCTTAAACAGTGTCAACACCCCCGACAGTGATCTCTTTTCGTTGGGTAAGTAGTCTATAAAATACCTATTTGTTTATTATTTATCTGTGTAGGCATAACGTTAAACAATTGGTTTTTTTGCTTTACTTTATGAGCACACTTATTAGGTTCTATTTTTGTCTATGGCTACATTTTTCATGTGAGTCATAAAAAGCTAGTTTATTGTTTTTGTAGATAATTTATGCATCACAAAAATGAAGCATGCGATTATTAATATATGATAAGAAAATCCTTCTTAATTAAAAAAAAAACTAATCTATTTGTTTTTAAATCAAATCTAGGCGTGCTCGTTTTCACCATATATGCTGGCAAGCCGCTAAAAATGTTCGGCAGCGATTACAGCAGCTTTCGACGCTATGCTAATGATCTGAACCAGCGGAAATATCCACCCATGAACGCAGTGCCCAGCGAGCTAACGGAGAGTCTCAAAGCTCTACTTCATCCCAGTGCCAGTCTGCGACCTAAGCTGCATGAACTGAAGCAGATCGCATACTTTCAGGATGTTGGGGTCAAGACACTTAGCTATTTGGACTCGCTGTACCAGTGGGACAACCTGCAGAAGTCCAAGTTCTACAAGGGCCTGCCGCAAATCATTCCGACGCTTCCACATCGCGTCAATTTGCACTCGATCCTTCCCTATCTCGTCAAGGAGTTCGTCAACTCGCCGATGATACCGTTTGTGCTACCGAATGTCCTACTCATCGCGGAGATGAGCAGCCAGCGAGAGTACTGCGATCACATCCTCCCGCACCTGAAACCGATCTTCAAGCTAACGGATCCCATTCAGATCCTGCTGATCTTTATGCAAAAGATGGATCTGCTGCTGAAGCTCACGCCGGCGGAAGAGGTGAAGCAGAGTGTGTTGCCGCTGTTGTACCGATCCCTGGAATGCGACATGCCCCAGATCCAAGATCTCTGTTTGGCTGTCCTCCCTACATTCTCCACTCTGATCGACTACAACGCAATGAAGAACTCGGTGCTGCCACGCATCAAGAAACTGTGCCTGCAGAGCAGCAATGTGTCGGTGAAGGTTAACTGCCTGATTTCCATCGGCAAGCTCTTGGAAAATCTAGACAAATGGCTGGTACTGGATGAGATTCTACCCTTCTTGCAGCAGATTCAAAGTCGCGAGCCAGCCATCATAATGGGAATAATTGGTAAGTTTTAAAATCAATAGTGTGTTGTTTACGACAGGCAATAAATTGTACTACTTTTTCTGACCCTTTTAGGCATCTATAAAATCGCAATGACCAACACCAAACTGGGTATAACAAAGGACGTGATGGCACATAAATGCATTCCATACCTGGTACCCTTAAGTGTGGAGAACGGCCTTACCATAGCGCAATTTAACACGATTATAGCCCTGATCAAGGAGATGATGGCCCGTGTGGAGCAAGAGCAGCGGGAAAAACTACAGCAACTGTCCACCATACAGAGAGACAACAAGTAAGATAGTTATTTTTTAATGGAATAATTCATAATTCAATTATCTTCCTAAACAGACCAAAAGATGCTTCCGAAATATTAGCCAATGAGCTGGACAGCTCTACCCACTCCGCCAATGGTTCGGGTAATGGTAACAAGATCAGCGATGACATGTTCTCCGGATTCACTGTGGGCCAGTCAAATGCCTCCACAGCCGCTCCTCTGGCACCGGTCAAAGCCAGGGAACAGCTCAAGTAGGAATCAATCAAGACGGAACCAAAGAAAAGCAGCTGAGACTCAAGAAATCCATTTTGTAATTCCAGAATATCGCACAATACTATATCGGCGCCGCCAGGAGCCAGGCCAGATATTCTGTCTTCGATGATGCAGAGCAACCTCACTGGTCTGGGGACAACAGCAGTGACAGCAGCACCTCCTGCACCAGCACCCATACAACAAATGCAGACCAATAATGGTTGGCACAGTGCGAATCCTCTGGTGATGAACCATCAACTGGCCTCGCCGCAAGCTAGCAACAACAATTCCTTTTCGCTGGACGACCTGGATCCCTTCGCTGGTGGAAGACCCTCTGTTGGAGCGCCTAAGCCCAACAACACGAACGGTGCCAATATGTATACGCTGCAGCAGCCCACAGTAAACTACATTTATCCAACCGGGTATAGTCTGAACAACATCCAGCAGCAGCAACAGCAACTTCTGGCAAAGCCCAACCAAGCTCATACGCTACAGCCGCAGACACAGCCGCTGCTGCCGACGGATAACCAGAACCTCAACGCACTTTCCCAGCAGGACATACTTAACTTTTTGAACTAGATACAGTCGTAGCCAATAACAATTGATAGAACTCCATATTCCATATATTTAATATACAAAGCAAACTATAGTTACCAGGTAGCATTGATTCGAGCAACCTAATATTCACTTATAGTAATATTTATACATATAAAATTATCTGTGCAAGTGTGTGAATGTCCCGTCTAAATGTGTGCGTGTTTGTTAGAAATGTTTTAAATTATATTATGTAGATTTTAACACAAGTCTTTTGGACTCTTGCTCGTTGCCACATTCCGCAATCGATATATCAAATGTGAAACGAAACGAATGCATGTAGTTAAATAGAATATGTATTATTATATTAGCTAGACAAAAAGCCAACCAACTATGTTCTGTGCAATTGCTCCTTACCTAAATTTAACAAAATATATCAAATTATCGATACGGTTTTCGGTGTGATTAAATACCTTCATTATTTATTTTATTTCTATTGTATTTCTATTGTACAGACAAATATCAATTAATTTAAAAATCATTTATTCAGTTTTTGTTCTTTAATAACTTCAAGATTAATTTTTACATCACTTGATAGAGTTCTCGACACTGTCGTTCAATTTTACTTCTACCACGTATGGATTAGTTGGCGATCCCAAATATAAATTGCCTTTAAATTCCAACTCACTGGGACTTAAAGCCACTCCGTTGGCCATGGCCAACTTATCCAGGAGAAGCTCGTTTCTTTTCCTTCCACGATTGTACTTGAAAAGTCTTGTGGAGAAAAGATTATTATCTTATGTAAAAGAAGCTCTATTCTTTCTGGAACTTTCCGGCCCGACGGATTAGCAAAAGCTAGGAAAGCAAAGCCTTCGGACGCCGAGTCAGTCCAGTAAATGTCACCCTCTCGGCTAACTGCCACAGAATTGAACAGATTACCCGGACGATTGACACCATGAGGTCCAGGGAGTATATCTTTAGGAGAAACCAACATGACCTTTTCTTTCGTATCCAACTTGCCGTATTAACCCAATTCCATAATGTGCATCGGCTATAATCTAGAAACCCCATGTCTAATTCTCCAACAATTGTTACTAAATGAGGCCCAGATAAGAAGTGAGTAACGGTCATATGGGATTTAAAATTCGATTGGTGCGACAAATTAATACAAAACAACTCTAGTCGGGTGTCCCCACTATCTGATACCCGTCAATCATCTAGCAGTGCGAGGGAGACGGAGACATAAAACTTTGATGGCGCATAACTTTGATTGAATGGTCCGATTTCAAAAATGTCTTCTACATTTATAGCTTTTATAGTTTCCGAGACTCGGCTAGTGACCTTGACCAAGAATATCTATACTTTATGGGGTCGGAAACGCTTCCTTCTACCTGTTACATACTTTTGCACGAATACAATATACCATTTTACTCTACGATTTATTTCAAACGGGTTTTCAAATTACACATTCATTAAAACGTTTAATTTTTATTTCCATAAAATATGCACTTATATTGTATCCTAATAATGAACATTAATGCTATATGAGTTGATCTTCATTAGTTATACCCGTTACTCGTAGAGTAAAAGGGTATATTGTATTCGTGCAAAAGTATGTAACAGCTAGAAGGAAGCGTTTCCGACCCCATAAAGTATATATATTCTTGATCAGGATCACTAGCCGAGTCGATCTAGCCATGTCCGTCTGTCCGTCTGTCTGTCCGTCTGTCTGTATGAACGCTGAGATCTCGGAAACTATAAAAGCTAGAAGATTGGCGTTTTGCATGCAGATTCTAGGAGTTCCTACGCAGCGCAAGTTTATTTTAAAAAGGTGCCACGCCCCCTCTAACGCCCACAATCGCCTATATACGATTTTAAAAATTTCAATATTTCGGAAAAGTAAAAATGCAGTTTTATTGTGTTTATCAATACCTATCGAAATGTAGAAGAAATTTTTCAAATCGGACCATTCGTTAAAAAGTTATTCGTGTTCAAAGTTTCTATCTCCATCTCCCTCGCACTCCCTTTACCTGAGTAACGGGTATCTGATTGTCGGGGCACCCGACTATAGCGTTCTCTCTTGTTTTAGTTTCTTTTAAAGACTTTGCCACATAGTCGGGCAATTTAACTTTGGCAATATACTGATTAAATGGTGATCCCAAGTATAGGTGTCCTTTAATTTCCAAAACATGAGATATGCCTGAGGCTGATCTATCAAACCCATGCAGGGATCTCACAATATTTCCGTTCCAGTCCACACGAACCACAGTACTTCGATTGGGCGCTATATTAGTGGCCACCTCATTAAAAGAGTGGAAAAGTCTAGCCGCAATATCGTTCGGATATATATAATTCGAAACTCTGAAGGGAAGCTGCAATAGACCCACCAAGGATAGACCGTAAACTCGGATAGGGAGCCAAAGAGGCAAACAAATTGGGATTCTCACTATCCGAAGCCACGGACAAAGGCACCCAAATTCCCTCACTATCAGAAGTGAGATTATCCGGCCATCCAGGCAAACCATCCACAAAGACTTCGCTCTGACCCGCCCGTGATCCTTTGAGGTAGTACTTGGTCAGACGCATGGCTGTCGTTTCGGCTACGATTATAAAATCCTCTCCAGGGCTTAAGGCCAAGCCGTTGGCAAAGGCCAACTCATCTAGGAGTACCTCGTTTGTCTTCTTTTCGCGATTGTATCTGAAAAGTCTGAGGTAGGGAATGAAATATTTGTTTACTATGTTATCTATTCATTATCTATTTAATTGAACTCACCGACCTGATGGATTAGCAAACGGAGCCAAGACAAAGTCATGCGATAAGGAATCAGTCCAGTAGATTTCACCCTGCCGGCTAACTGCCAGCGAATTAAAAAGCTTCGCCCTACGGTTTACACTTTTGCCAGGCAGGATCTGCTCCTTGGATACCAACCTAGTCTTCGCCTTCGTAGCCAAATTAACTTGCCATACTCCATAATATGAATCGGTAATAATCAGATTGTTTCCTTTGGTGTCAAGGGCCAGGCCCACAGGATAGCCACACAGCTCATCATCAAAAATATAATCTAGGGGAAATATTATTAGCTTTATAGATACACAGTTCTTTCCACATCTGCTTTACCACATGGTTGCCCTATCTTTGTGATAGGCTGAATAGTCTTTTCATTACTTAGTCCAATGACCTCTCCACTGTGAATACCAGTGTATATCTTATCCTCGAAGGCCAGAAGACACTCTGGTCCAAATATCTGATCCTTCCACAACTGTTTGGCGCCATTCAAATGAAAGTTTGTCTGCAGAACTCCCTTGAGTTCCTTAGGAGGCTTTATCCTATAAGAAATAAAAAGATCTTGTAACTATTTTTAGAACTTCAGAAAACAGCCAACTTACACATATTCTTTGAAGGGGAAAGTGGTGTTTGGAGCCAATCCGGGAAGCAGGATTAATGCTCCCAAGAAAATTGACAAAATAGCAATTGTTTTAAGTAATGCGCCTAGAAAACTCATGTCTAACTGAACGTCTAATTGTTATTACTGAAGCCCAAAAACGACGACGAGGTACAAAGTTCAAGTGTCAAGATAATAGGATGAACAAAAAAATTTGATTTAGAATGGTGCGATAACTTAATTCTAAGCAACTCTAAAGTTTGAATATACTTTTAAAATTATAACGAGACATCTTAATTCTAAATATAAACAAATAGCATTTCACAGTTTAATCCATTTATTATTGGCAGAGGCAGAGCGTGCTTAACATGGCGATAGCCGGTTAATCTGAGACACCTAAATTGTACTTCAATTACAGCTTGACTCCTAGTCCTCCCATCCTTTCCAGCTTAATAGCCTAGTGAGTGAGATATCACGGTCGATTCGGAACGCATTGTCTAAGGCGGCAGCTAATCGGTTGCTAAGCTTAGTGCATCCAAGGTTAAAACATTAAGATATACCGTCTACGAAAACGATTGGCCTACAAGCTAAATACATATAACAATTACTGGCTCTCAGGTCTCGACCAGGATGTGGGTGAACAGACTGTGCATTCGTCGCTCCACCTCCTTGTAGACCAGCGAGTTGAGTCCATCGGAGTGCTGGCGAAGGGTCGCCGCTCTTAGGAGCGCCACCCGGTTGGCATTAGGCCGCTCCGGCTTGTGCTTGAGCATGGTGTACTCACTGAACTCCATGGCAAATCGACAAATGTCAATGTTCTTCGCCTGCAGGCGCTCGTAGAGATCGTCGTCCTCGCCGCCCCAGCCATGATACAGATTGGACATCCCGTTGATCTGTTGGAATTGGACGGTGTTGATGGCCACCACGCCGCCGAAGAGTCCGCGATAGGGCAGTCGAAAGCGCCAGTGATCCAGGGCGGAGCACATGTGCCTCGGACGCTCGGTGCACGCATACATTTGAGCCGAGTTAAGTGGCAGCAGGTCCACGTCGTGGAGGATCAGGCATGGGAATCCATACTCAGCCGCCACCTGGGCGCCTATATTAAAAAGCATCGCCCGGTTGAAGGGCTTGTGGTCAAACTGTTCGACCAGGAAAATCCGATAGTGGATCAGCTGCTGGGGCAGGTAGTTGTGCATGTAGGTGAGGAAGGCGTGCAGCTGCTCCTCCCGCTGCCTGTACGGCACAATGATGGCGGTGCTGTAGCGTGCCTGACATCCCTCCGGACGGAACTCGCCACCAGGATGGATTTCCCGCTGCACATCGTCGTGGTAGTGGGCCAGATGGTAGACGAACCTGTTCTCGGCGATAATCTCCGAGTACTCGCATTCGAAGACCTCCTGCAGCGACACATTTTTGGTCAGCTGCGGCAGCAGAGCCTCCTCGATCTTCGATTCCTCGATGTACTCGTAATGGGATGCGAACCGGAAGGGCAGACACAAGTACACGATGAGCGTGATGAGCCCGATGGCGAAGAGCAGGTCATATATGTGGAAGCTCCGGAACCACAGCCTCACGAACATCGTTGGCAGGAACTCTTGATTCAGCGGTAACTGTGGCAATTCCGCATCCTAGCTCCGGATGCAATCGAGATTCGCGGGCGGTTGGCGAGTCACAGCTGACGACCAGGGGTGCCACTCATCAACACGCGAACACTTCTACGGTGAGACCTCAATATAACTCATTTTATACTGTGTTGCCCCAACGAAATAATTCAAAAAATTTCATTCAAACATGTTTTTATAGTATAAAAAACTGAGTTTTTATAAATTTAATTCTTCTTTAAGTCTTCGATATATTTTTAGTTCGGAAGCACCAATGTGTATTAAAAAATGTATATATATTTAAAAAATCCATTTTACCGAACATTCACTTTTAAGAGCGTTCACTGTATTCCTCAACATTTTTTCCGCTGTAGATTTTTTGGGCGGTTCGCTATAACTGACTGCGCCCTTCCTAATTAATGAAACTGATAAGGGGTATTTTAATGAGCAGTTATTTAATTTGAGTCATAGATAAGAAAATTAAAAAGCATAAGTACGTCAAATTTAAAAAAATGTTTACAATTAATGTCTTTCATACGAAATATGTGCAAGATTTGATATTCAAGCAGGGAGTATTGAAACGTTCTATAAACGGTTTGTCAAATTTTTCCCACTGTACATGTTTATTTTATTTTTTTATAATTTTTTATATGTACAGTTTCTTAAGAAAAAATTTAATACTTATTAAAAAAAACTTAAAAATGGTAATATCACATTAAAGCTGAAACGTAAACGTAAATTTAGCTGAAAGTATTAGATTTCGATGATATTTCGTGGTATCCGTTGAACTGATATTCACTGTATAAACAAACCAAAAACTGTCTGGCAACGCCGTCAAAGTTGTTCTGCATCCCTGGACCGGCGGAGAACTACAAGTCTTTAGCAATTTCTTGTATTTCATGTGCCGGCGGTTAAAATGACGTCCATTATCAAGTTGCACACCATTTCCGGGGCGATGGACGAGTCCCCGCCGTGCTACATCCTCCAGATAGACGATGTGAGGATTTTGCTCGACTGCGGATGGGACGAGAAGTTCGACGCCAACTTCATCAAGGAACTAAAGAGGTAAAACCTTTAGATTAAATGCAGGGACAATGATAAATTTTGTTTATTCCCAGGCAGGTGCACACCCTGGATGCAGTGCTGCTCTCCCATCCGGATGCATATCACCTGGGCGCACTGCCGTATTTAGTAGGCAAACTGGGATTGAATTGCCCCATTTACGCCACCATTCCCGTGTTCAAAATGGGCCAAATGTTCATGTACGACCTGTACATGTCGCACTTCAACATGGGCGACTTTGATCTGTTCTCCCTGGACGACGTGGACACGGCCTTCGAGAAGATTACCCAGCTGAAGTACAACCAAACGGTTTCACTTAAGGGCAAGGGCTATGGAATATCCATAACACCCTTGAATGCAGGACACATGATCGGCGGCACCATCTGGAAGATCGTCAAGGTGGGCGAGGAGGATATAGTCTATGCCACCGACTTCAATCACAAGAAGGAGCGCCACTTGAGTGGCTGTGAGCTGGACAGACTGCAAAGACCCTCGCTGCTCATCACCGATGCCTATAATGCACAATATCAGCAGGCCAGGAGGAGGGCTCGCGATGAAAAGCTGATGACCAACATCCTTCAGACAGTACGTAATAATGGCAATGTACTGATAGCCGTGGACACGGCTGGTCGTGTCCTGGAGCTGGCACATATGTTGGATCAGCTGTGGAAGAACAAGGAATCGGGTCTAATGGCCTACTCACTGGCCCTTCTCAACAACGTGAGCTACAACGTGATTGAGTTCGCCAAATCACAGATCGAATGGATGAGCGATAAGCTGACAAAGGCATTCGAGGGAGCCCGCAACAATCCCTTCCAGTTTAAGCACATCCAGCTGTGTCACTCCCTGGCGGATGTCTACAAGCTGCCCGCCGGTCCAAAAGTGGTGCTGGCCAGCACTCCAGACTTGGAGAGCGGATTCACGAGGGACCTCTTTGTGCAATGGGCCAGCAATGCCAACAACAGCATTATCCTGACCACACGCACCTCTCCCGGCACCTTGGCCATGGAGCTGGTGGAGAACTGTACGCCAGGCAAGCAAATCGAGTTGGATGTCAGACGCAGGGTTGAACTAGAAGGCGCCGAACTGGAGGAATACATTCGCACTCAGGGAGAGAAGCTTAATCCCCTCATCGTAAAACCCGATGTGGAGGAGGAGAGCAGTTCCGAGTCCGAAGACGACATCGAGATGAGCGTCATTACGGGCAAGCACGACATTGTGGTCCGGCCGGAGGGTCGTCATCATTCCGGCTTCTTCAAGTCCAACAAGCGACACCATGTGATGTTCCCGTATCACGAGGAAAAGGTCAAGTACGATGAGTACGGGGAGATCATCAATCTGGACGATTATCGCATTGCTGACACGGGGGGCTACGATTTTGTCCCGATGGAGGAGCAGAACAAGGAGAACGTGAAGAAAGAGGAGCCGGGTGTGGGAGCAGATCAACAGGCCAACGGAGGCCTCGGCGACAACGATGTCCAGCTGCTGGAAAAGCCCACCAAGCTGATAAACCAACGAAAAACCATCGAGGTGAACGCTCAGATCCAAAGGATCGATTTCGAAGGTCGCTCTGATGGAGAGTCCATGCTAAAGATTCTCTCCCAACTGCGACCACGTCGTGTTATTGTCATCCATGGCAATGCGGAGGGCACCCAGGTGGTGGCCAGGCACTGCGAGCAGAATGTCGGAGCGCGTGTTTTCACACCGCAGAAGGGGGAGATTATCGACGTTACCACCGAAATTCACATCTACCAAGTGCGTCTGACGGAAGGACTCGTCTCCCAGCTGCAGTTCCAGAAGGGCAAGGACGCGGAGGTGGCGTGGGTGGATGGTCGCCTGGGAATGCGCGTCAAGGCCATCGAAGCACCCATGGACGTCACTGTGGAGCAAGACGCAGCCGTGCAGGAGGGCAAGACTTTAACGCTGGAGACACTGGCCGAAGATGAGATCCCCGTCCACAACTCTGTGCTTATCAACGAGCTGAAGCTCTCCGACTTTAAGCAGATTCTCATGCGCAACAATATCAACTCGGAGTTCTCCGGCGGCGTGCTCTGGTGCAGCAATGGAACCCTGGCCCTGAGGCGCGTCGATGCCGGCAAAGTGGCCATGGAGGGCTGTTTGTCCGAGGAGTACTACAAGATCAGGGAGCTGCTCTACGAGCAGTATGCGATCGTTTAATATTAAAGACGGTGTTTCTCGTAAGGTTTACGTTTTTTAGTGCTCTTCACAAAGAGCCCGAAAGAGTTTTAGTTTAAGATAGTTTTATTTTATTGTCTACATAAATTGCAGCATGGGATCTTCCTCCCTCGGCCGCTTCTTCTTCCACTCCTCAATCTCGTCTTCTGTGGGCGCCTTCACATCATACATGCTGTTGTAGGCCCGCTTGCGATCGTCCAGTTCCTCGGGAATCGCCCTCTTTTTCGACTTTTCCTCCTCCTCCTTGGCCTCCTTGTACTTGGATTTCTGTTTGCGCTGCTCCTTGTTTTTCTTTTTTTTCTCGCGCTTCTTCGACTTCTTCTTGGACTTTTTCTTCTCCGGTTTTACTTCCTCCTCTTCCGACGAAGAGGATTCAGTACTCGGCGCTGAGTCTACTTCGGAGGCGGGCATTTCTGGTGGCACTTCTGGTACCTTAAATTTAACTTGGGCTGTGGGCTCTGCGGCAGCTGTTGTGCTGGAGCTGGTGGGATGCTGTTCAGAGTAGCCCTCTGGCTCCTGCATGCCCACACAATAGGAGTTCTTGATGAAGGACTTGCAGCACTTGTAGCCCCAGCGACCGGCGTTCCAGAAGCTGCCCCAAACGGTAGTGTGGTTGTTAATGTACACATCCTCTTCGTAGATACTGCGCGCCTTTGGCTTCTCCACACCCTTGATCACCTTGCCGCTGCGAGAGTATTCGATGTACTCCTCGGTCTGGGCCAGCAGCAGCGATTTCGGCGGCACTTGCAAGTGCTCCTCGCCTCCGTACTTCTCAACAATGTGCGTTTTGGTCTGGAATTGCAGTTAAAAATGTTTTATTAACTGATTTGGAGATTTCATTCTGAAAAAAACTTACACTCGACTTGAACTGTTCCTTTTTCAGCTCGTATTCCTTCTGAAGCAGCTCCAACTTGGTGGGTTCGGCCAGTAGATGGACATCAACTCCTTTGCCATGGGCCTCCCAGGCAAACAACTGGGCGGTGGCCTGGGCTGTAGTGTCCCCAGAGAAGCGCACAAAGTTTTCGCCGGCAAACTCAGCTCTGCAAGAAGGAAAGGTTATGAAATATATATACTTTAGTTAAGTTTTATCTACATACTCTTCTTCGGGCACGGCGGGATTTGGATTGTCACGCATGGAGCGCGTTTTTGGATCGTAGTAGGCAGAGTTCGGATCCAAGTTCCTTAGGTACTTTGCTGTGTCCTCGCGAATACGCAAGTTGCGCACTGTGATACGCTGTTTGGAGTCCACCTTGGTGCCAGGCATGTCCACCTCGTCCACATATTTGTCCTCGTTGCCCTCCTCATCGGATATTTCGGCATCGGGATCTAAAAGTTTGGATAAGAGTGATTTAGTAAGAAACGTATGGACTTTAAAGGACTCTCTTCCTACCATTTTTGAGTTTCTCTGCCTTGAGCTGTCGCTTGGCCTCCTCCACCTTCTCGTACTCTTCGATGATCTCCCTGTGATTAGCCGGATCGTAGCTGCTCCAGCGGTCGCGTTTCTCGTCATAGTTCACCGCCGCCTCGTTGACCAAATGCTCGTCGTGGACGACGATGGATTCGGCGTACTTGGCCTGCACTTTGCGTGGCCTTTCCAGGCAATCCTTGCGTTTGTGGGTCACTGCACCGCAGTTTTCGCAGGCGCCTTTCCGGAACTTGGTGATGATGCGCGTGGTATTTAGTCCCTTGGGGGCTCTCTTGTCCAGCTGACCCTGCTCGTCCTCGTGCTGCGGACGCTGATGCTTGAGGGTGGGCCCCGCCGATCCATAGTACCACGGAGCATTGGATATGTACTGCGGAATGTGGGGATTTATGTCTCGTCCCTCTTCGTCCACGGCGGCTGGCGCTGTTCCCGCCTTTCGGGCCTCCTCCAGCTCCTTAGCCTTGCGCCAGTCCTCGCGGGACTTCTTCTTGGGCTCCTCCTCGGCATCCTGGTCGTGCTTGGTCAGAATGATCTGCGAGACGGGCGTGCGCATGGGCCCCGAGCTCATTTTGGCTAAATTTATTTTATTTATTTACCAATTGATGGGCAGTCAATCGATAAGTGTTATCGAATCGAACAGTGCTGTTAAACGGGAGAGCTAACAAGTGTTGGGCAATCATTCCAAGTGGAAACATTCATTTCTGGTGCGGTGAGAATAGCTGTCGCATCCTGAGTTTTTTTATTTGTACCAAGATTCCGACAAGATGAAGTTGACTTACTTCCTTATAATTTGCTCCTTTGTGGCCGCCACTGTGGCCAGCGATGCCAAGGTTAAGATTGGTGTAAAGAAGCGCGTGGAGAACTGCACCCGGAAGGCCAAGAACGGCGATTTGGTCCACGTACACTATAGGGTAAGGGCGATCAGATGATAAGGAGCATCCGGAAACCTAACCCCGAATTTTTAATCTATTTAGGGCACGCTTCAAGATGGCACTGAGTTCGACAGCAGCTACTCTCGCGGCACTCCCTTCTCCTTCACACTGGGCGCCCGCCAGGTCATCAAGGGCTGGGATCAGGGTATCCTGGGCATGTGCGAGGGCGAGCAGCGCAAGCTTACAATTCCCCCGGAGCTGGGCTATGGAGCAAGTGGAGCGGGCGGCGGCAAGATTCCGCCCAATGCGCTGCTCCTCTTCGACACGGAGCTGGTGAAAATCGAACCTAAGTCTGGTTCTGAGGAGCTGTAGAAACACAAAGGCCCCCAGTCGCAATTCTAAGCTAGATCCAAAGTTTACTTAACATCCCTCTTCAAAACATATATATTTTTTGTTTTCTCAATACTGTCAGCCATGTACTCTACATTTTTTGGCCACGCCATGACCAGTAGAATAAATGCCATTCCTTTTATACTAGACCACAAGTTATTTATTGCAAGAGCCCCTATTTCTGACGCCTCAGCCACGCTTCCACCTCGTCAAAGTGGCGTCGCATCAGCCGGTGCTTCTCCAGCGTGCTGCTCTGAATGAAGCGCTCGCCGCAGGTGCCGCATACGAAGGGACACTCGCCGGTGTGCTGCTGCAAGTGGAGCTTCAGATCCTTCGCCTGGCGGTAGCTCTTCTCGCAGTAGGTGCACTTGTGCGGCTTTAAGCCGCTGTGGGTTAGCATATGGCGCTTGAGCTTGTCGGAGCGGGCGAAATCCTTGCCGCAAACGGTGCAGTGGAATGGCTTTTCGCCGGTGTGCATTCGGCGATGCGAGGCGAGCTCCGAGTGCCGCGGAAAGGCCATCTCGCACAGATCGCACTTGAAGGGCTTCTCGCCCGTGTGCCGACGCATGTGGGTCACCAGAGCCGCGGCGGATCTCGTCTCCATGCCGCACAGGGAGCAGAGGAAGCGTTTGATCGCCTCCTTGCGCTTGCGGTCGCCGTTGACGTGCACATCGCGGATGTGGTTGTTCAGGCGCGACTTCATCTGGTAGGTGCGATCGCAGTGCGGACACTGCAGCAGCGGCACCCCGTCCTCGGCGGCATCCTTGTCCAGGTCGCCGCCACCAGAAGTTCGCTTGACGCCGGAGGATTTGCTGTGCTGCAGAATAACGTGTTGCTCCAGGTTCTCGGGCCACATGAACTTGTAGGAGCACTTGTCGCAAGGATGCTTCTTTTCTGTGCTGCTACACTGGCCCAGCCGGTGGTGATCCATGATGCTCTGAAAGATTAATAAAGTTAAGAAAGAAAAGGAAAGGAAGGCAAGCCACCGAACCCACCTTGGACACACATTTGAAAATGCAGTCATCGCACTCGTATGGCATTTTGTCAAAACGATGCATCGTCCGCTGATGCTGGATCATTTCGAATTTCCGCTTGCATTGCACACTGCACAGTTCGCAGATGTAAACGGGTCGACTGCCACCAGTTGGTTGCACTTCGTCGTCGGTCTCCGAATCCTCCAGTTGCAACTCGAACCCAGACTCGTTTGTTATCGAGTAGTTGTGCAGGGAATCGTAGCTTTGGTGCAGCGACAAAGACAGCTTCAGCTCCAGCTGTATGTGGGCACGCAGATCGACGATACGCTCAAAATGCAGGTTGCACATACGACAGGTGATGCGCTTCGCTCCGTTTGGCCGTGAGGTGGCCGCAATCAAGGTTTCAGCCAGTGGAATGTCCTGCTCCTTAAGTCCGTGCCGCTTCAGGTGCTTTACCAGGTAGTCATGTCGGTAGAATTTTCGACTGCACCACTGGCAGGGTATCAGTTTTGATTCCTCGGCATGCACGCTGAGCAGGTGAACGGTGAGAGATTTCTTCTTGTCAAAAACCCTCTTGCACTCGGGACACTCAAAGGTCTGATTCTGTAAAGTGCATGCTTATAGTATTATCTTAAATGTTCGGATATAAACTTACAGTAATCCTGTGCTCGCGGAAGTGTGTTTTCAGGTTGTGCTTCCAGCGGAAACGCAGCGGGCATTTGTGGCAGAGGAAACGTTTCTGCGCATTCCTGCACTGCGACTCGTTGTGGTGTCGCAGAAGTTGTAGGCTCACGAAGCGTCCATCGCAACGCCCGCAGACATGAGGAGCATCAGACCAACTGTGCGTCTGTCGCTGGTGGTCATAAAGCTGATATTTCCGCGGGAACTTCTGCTGGCACAGTTCGCAGCTGTAGCTAACCTTGCGCCACTTCTTTCGCCTCTTTTGCTGATCCTCCGGATCTCCGTCCAGATCGCTGTCCGTCTCCGAGCTGTCCAGGTCCATTTCGTATCCACTTTGGTTGGTTATCGAATAGAAACGCTGATAGATGCCCGCCGCCAGATCCTTGCGAATCAGGCTAATCAACTGATCCTCACCAAGGTCCTTGGAGTCGGGATAGAAGAGCTCAGCCAACTCATGAGGCTCCACATTTGGCCGACCGCACAGGCTGACTATCTCGGGATGCTCCTCCAAGTGCCGCCGCAGATCGGCTATCTTGTTGTACTGGCTCTGGCAGATCATGCACTCGATTAGCTTATAGCCGTGCGGCTTGCAAAGATTGAGATCCACCTCCTTGGCCTTCTTGTGCTCGCTTATGTTGGCCGATCGCTTGGAGTTTCGATGGACCTTCAAGTGCGCTTCTAAAGCCTCGCTGCGGCTGAACTTCCGAACGCACAGGGAGCAGGCAAATGAGCGGCTATCCTGCTTGTGCACACGGATTTCATGGCGTTTCAAGAACTCGACTCGTTTAAAGCTCCTCGGGCAGTCCTGGCATTTAAATACAGACGACTTCCTTCCAGTTTTCCACTGTTGAATGCGCTTGTCTAGCGGCAGGTTGTCCAGAGAGCTGCAATTTTTGGTGGTTAAGTTAAAGCAGTAAGGATCAGAGTTCCATGTGTGTCACCCACTCTTCGTCGTCAAAGTCCGATGCGGCTTCGTCTTCCGACGGCTTCTGCACGCTCCTCAGTTCCGATTCCAGCTTCACCGTCTCAATCATGGTCAGCGGATCCACGGACTTCTTGCTCTCCACATCCATTTCATCTGGTTCTGGGAGCTCCGAGCAAGTGATGCTAACATCGTTGTCACCACCGTCCTCGTCCTCCGTCTCCAGCTTGACCTCCACATGCTGTTCGGCACACAGTTCCATGGGCGCCTCCTGCAGGCAATCGGTGCTCGAGGGAGCAGCTCCGTTCCTCAGGTGCTTCATCAGCAATTCGTTGGCGGCCAGCGCCTGCTTCACATAGCAATAGGCACCCATCAGCTTCTTGGTGCATCCGCTGCACAGGCACTGCGGCAGCTTCTGGCTTCCAGTGGCGTCCAGCTGAAAGGAGGAGAACTTGTTAATCATTGGTTTTTACTTATTTTCCAAACTTTGTTTACATTGATTTCGGTCAGCTCGCAGAGAATCTCGGAGAGCAGTTTGTCCGGATACTTTTTCGAGGGCGTGGCCAGCTTCAGCAAATTGTCGGTGTCCGTGGAGTCGCAGGTGCGACAAATCACCGGCAGCTTCATGGCGAGCACCTTGTTTGTGGCCAATTTAAAGGCTTTTCTCAGGAAAATTCCAAATCAACAATCAGAAAAAACATTATTGATGGTATGACCTTGAAGAGCGAGATGTGAAATCCAGATTGCTCCCTTAAAAAATACTAAGAATCCGAAACATACCGCATTATACTGGGTGCGTTCACCAGAAGTCATGGGTTTATAATTGGGGACTAGAAAACAGTGATTTTTTAAATCCCCAATTCTACCGAAATATCCTTTAAACTATTTAAATTTTGTATTGATAACTGTAAAAGATAATTTTTTATTTTGAAAATCTGTAAAAAGGAAAAACAATTCAGATACTAAGATTATAATACCACAGTTAACCGATTTAATTGTGATTTATTGGAGATCTCGGCTTTATATAACTGCTGACGGCGCCCAATTGTTGAATGTAAAATCATGTGTGTACTTTTATTCCTTTACTACTACGATAGAACGGGGTGAATTTGTTCTTTAGTCTACATTGGAGCTTAAAATATAGTTTGTGGCGTGTGCGCGGGTGGCATACGCAAACGGAAAACCGGCCAACCGACACCAAGCCTCCGATCCTACATCCTTCGACCGTCCTCCTTCTAGTACTTCTTGATCGTCTTCCGGATGAGGGCCAGGCGCTGTTTGTGCGCCTCCGTGACGGCAGCCCGCTTGTACGGACGCAGTTCGTCCGTCCCGAAGCCGGGTATCCACATGTTGTACTTGCGCTCGAAGTGCAGCTGGACGTCGCGCACCTCGATCTTGTTGGACTTGCGGTGCTTGGCGAAGGCGCTGGTCGACTTCACGGTGTCCTCGACAAAGTCGTCGATGATCTGGAGCAGCAGCTCCTCGACATCCTCGTCCAGCTGCGTGGTGGTGTCCACCTCCCGGACGAGCTCCGTGAGACGCGGCTTGGTGAGCATCTACAAAAGGGGGAGCTGGATTATAGATGGGATTAAGGATATTCCGGGTGCAATCCAGCCTTACGGGGGTGTTCTCGGAGCCGGCGGCGGATGCTGTGTGATTGGATGACTTGCTACCAACACCGGATGGGGTGCCCGAACCCGTGCCCAAACCGGAGACCGGACCGCCGTTCTGCGAGGATGAGTTGCTGTTGTTGGTCATCGGACTGTGTTGGGAGGGCGAGGCCATGGATGGGTCGTGGTGGTGCCCGCTGGCGGACGATGTGGAGTTGTGGTTGTGGTGCAGGTGGTGCTCGGCGTCGCCGTTGCTATCGAAAGTGGTAAAGAGATCCGACATTGCTTTTGGGTTTCTTCAGACTCAAATCAAGTGGGTGGGTTGGACAGGTGGGTGGGGTGGGTGGTTTTGGGGATGGAGTGGGTGGTGGTTAATAGTGTAGAACCAAAGCCAAAAGCGTTATTGTACTTGTTGTTTTTGTTGTGTGTGGCCCTGCTTTCTCAACTGCAGTCGGTGTGTGTGGGTGTGTTTGATTGCAAGCGAAATGAAAAAAAGAATGGTAGTTGTAAATTTCATGTGTGGGTTCGAGTATTACTCGTTTTTTCGTGTAAACTTAAATTTAAGATATACTCGAGAGTTGCCCCTGAAGCAGGCCACACTTACAATTGTTGCGGTGTAGACACTTTTCTCTTAAACTTATGTTTTTCCTAAATTACTAAACAAAATAAAAATAATCAGCTACGGCAAAATGAAGAATAAGACCATTTCTGGGCGACCAGAAAATGGCAGCCACTCTTTGGTATTTTTGTGCTTCATTTTGGTATATTATTTTGGTATTTATGGTATCCTGGAGTTCAAAACAAAACAAAGACGGCGGCGTATTTTCCGAATATCACGCAGATAAGCGTAAATTACTTATTAATTGGAACAATAGCTGCGCATAAGCAAAATGTCAACGGGCGAGGCAACAACAGCGGACAGTCAGTCGCCGGAGAATGTGGAGGATGTGGAATTCGTGGACCTGGCGTTCACAAAGGAGTTGCGTAAAGCCACAAAGGATGTGCATAACCTGACCGATGTGCTGGTTAATGCAAAGTTCGCACTAGGTGGGTTTACTAATCCACTTTAATTGTATGTTACCTATATGTTCTCCATATTTCTTAGCCCTTTCCGATGACGAGGTGTGGTACGATGGACTCTTGGCCTTCTACGAGCTGTACAAATTCTTCGAGACCCATCTGCCGGAGCGTCTGCTGCCCAAGGAATTCTACAGGACAGCGGCTTTCGAGCGGGATTTTGACTACTTCTACGGTTCCAATTGGAGGGAGACCTACGAAGTGCGACCGGCGGTCCAAAAGTATCTGGAGCACCTGGAGAAGATTGCCGCCCAGAATGAACTGCTGCTTTTTGCCTACTCATACCAGATGTACATGGCTCTGATGTCCGGCGGACAGATGCTGCAGAAGAAGCGCATGATCGCCCGAAAACTTTGGATCTTCTCCAAGGGCGACGGCGAGGAGCAGCAGAAGCAGGCCGACAAGGAGGCCGAGGTGGCCACCGCAAGGGCTGCAGATTCCACTGTGAATGAGGATGACTTGCAGGCCAGACCAATGCCCGCCCAGGTTACCATTTGTCCCCCTGGCTGCGAGGCCACCTATTTCCCCGAAAAGGTGAGTACATGCTTTAGTTCTTCCTTTACTTATCATAATGGAACTTACCTATTAGCCTTTCACTTAAAACCGATTTTATAGGGAAATGGTGAATTTTTTCGAACAGTTTGCATATCTTTTGTCTTATTACCTTATAGTTACTTTCGACTACCTTATTTTTTAGATATCCGTTCTAAAGGCCAAGCTCAGGCGCGTTTTCAACGATCATTATGGAGCTTTTGACGATGATCTGCGTGCTGCTTTCATCGAGGAGAGTCGCAACGTATTCCGCTTAAATATAGAAGTTGTGCGGACCATCAAGGGCGTCAATCGTGCCAATCTTAGGAAGCTGGCCCTCGCTGTGATCTTCGTTTCTAGTATTGTACTGGCCGTAAAGTTTGCCCTTAAGTAAGACAAGAGAAGAGAAGAACAATAATGTTAGCTCCCCAGAGCAGGTTAGAATTGTGATCACACATTTATTTAGTCGTTTGTTAAAATAGTAAATATTCCTATGTACCGCTGATTTCAAATCTTTTTTATTGGGCTTTCTCAGTGACGAAACAATCAAGCAGTCCTCTCCTATTTATCCACGGCATCACGCGCTCTATGTTGGCCCTGTAACGTTCGTTGCTGAACATCCCCGATCTCATTGATTCCGCCTCCTTACTCTCTCCCATAAAGTCATTGGGGGAGAAATTATCATCGGTCTTGTTTAGGCAAATCGTCAGGGTGGTAAGCATAGTTGAAACCGCTAAAAGGAAAACAATAACTCAGTTTTCATTTCGAAATCAAAACCTTTTTAGTTAAGTTACCAAAAGTTGGGTGCTCCAGCAAAATGGTATGCATTTCCTTTAGGGAGGGTACAAAACCATTGTACTTCAACAATTGGGCGTGCTCCACCAAGTTTTGATGGTACCATCGGATGAGATAGTCAAACTGATCGACCTTGATATCCAGGTGAGTGGAGCTCATTATGAAGTAGTAAAGGTCCTGGGCAGGACTTCCGTATCTCGCCACTTGGTGATCCAGCAGGAAGGTTTCCTTGACATGGCCCTCAGAGTCGTATTGGAACATCATGTTGTTTATCCAAGCATCGCCATGATTGAGCACATTGAACTCTTTCTCATTGATTTTAGAGTCCTCAATTATTTTGTCGATTTGGGTATCCAAAGCAGACGACTAAAAAATCATTCTTAGTTATTAAAAGCTTAAAGAATCGTTTAGAAAGCTTACCAGTTTGTCCAGATACTCATCGACGCCATCAAACTTGGAGACTGCCTCCATAAATGGCTTCCTCGTTTGAGCAAACATACCCTTGTAAATCTCTGCAGTTTGTTCTGTAAAAATGCCATTATTGTACTTCGACGGGTAGGGTCCATTGAGTTCCTTGTATTTCAGAGAGGCTGCATGCCACTGGGCCAATTTCTTCAACGTGCACTTGCTGTGCTCCAAGTCCATTCCCTTCATGCGATCGGACATCTTGAAACCGTCTGTTTGTAGGTTATCCAAAATCAGATACTCCTCGCTGACATCCTTGCTGAGTCGGTAGGACTTGGCACTAAAAGTGACCGGCAATCCAGCATCCTTATAGAGCTGCTCGAAACTGGGTACATATTTGCTGTACACCTCGATCTCCTTGGGGAAAAGGTTTAAGTCCGCGAAGTTTATAAATTCATTGGCTGTCTGCACTTTCACGATGTACGAAAAGGTCTTGAGGCTTTTGTCTATAAAGGTAGGAGTAAGCCTAAGATTTGTTCCATTTTCTTCAGTTTTAAATAGTTGTTTTACTACCTTTTAACTGTGCCTCAATATCAACCTTCAAGAGCGTAGAAGCAAAGTTGTCCCCAGGTTTCGTGGCCGACATCGAAGAACCGCTTACAATCTTCTCGAAATTGGGTTCGCTGGATGAAATGATCTCCTTGAAGTCGCTCACATTAAGCCAGTCTAGAATCTGATCTGGATTCTCAGGCGGGGATTGCTTCAAAGGCTCCGGCGCTCCGAAGAGATCTGGGATTGGTTCAGTGCTATAAAGGTAGATATTATATATTTTGATGCTTAAATATCATTTAAAAGTGCTCACCTCGGTTCCAGGAAACCTCGATTCTCCAGCCAGGGCAAAATTCGTTCGATATATCCTTGATACCGCTTGTTGGCGTACAAAACGTTCCTGAAATTAACTCCAGCGTCCGAGTCTCCCATGAAATTGTCAAATGTGGCCGACTCGGTTGGATCCAGAAGGACCACTGGCAGCACGGCAATTGCTGGGAACAGCACCCATCCTCCGTACTTGATTAACTTAGTGTGCATTTCTCTCAACGAAGGCTGGTGGCCAGTAAAGCCTAAAATATCCAAGTGCTTCGTCAGCTGTTCGTGGTAATGTCTGACTAAGAAGTCAAAGGAATCCAGCTTATATTCTATTTGAACGGAGGTCATAATGAAGTAGAGCAGGTCCATGGTATTGGTGCCGTATTTGGGGTTCTGGAAATCGACAAAAACCATGTCCTCCAATTTTCCCTGGGCGTCCACCTTAAATAGCAGATTATTCATCCAGCAATCGCCATGACCTAGCACATTGAACTCAGTAGGATCGATGACACCGATTTTCAGGAACTCCTTAGTTAGACCATTGAGAATTTTCTCCTGAAAGATAAAAGTGTAACTAATTTGATAGCATAACTAAAAGTCAAAACTTACAAGCTTCTCGCGATAGGCTTCTCCGTTCTTAAACTTGTTCAGATTGGCCAAAAACGCCGTTCGAAAAGATCCCAACATTCCGTCCATAAATGCTTTAATGGCATCCTTGTTATTTCCCATCATTCCGTATATGAAGACATCAGGATAGGGTCCATTAACCTCAACCATCATGGCACCGGCTGCATGGAACTGGGCCAATTTCGTCAAGGCAAACTTGGCTTGTTCCAAGTTAAGGCACTCCAGACGATTCAAGTTCTTGTACCCATTCTGGCCGAGATCGGTCATCAGCACCGTGTTGGCCAGCTTGGGCTCCTTGGTGGCGTCCAATCTGAATGCTCGTGGAGCAAAATGGATATCCAGACCCTTGGCCTTATAGAGCTCCTCCAGTTTCGGTAGAATATCAATATAGGCCATGTTCTCGCTGTTAAAGAAGTTTGCAATGGTCATCATTTCATCCATTTGCGGGGTGTCATGTGGAACCTTCATCATGAAGGAGACCAGCTTGGTGCTTTTGTCTAAAAGGAAAATCATTTATTAGTTAACAATGGTTATATTGCAACATTTAACGTCGATCGGTCAGTCGTTGCCAATGACCGTGGAATAAGCCTTGTCATTGTGAAAAGCAAACAATCGTTATACATGTATTGTTAACATACTATAAATGACTGGTACTCATACATGTGTACGATGTGATTACTTATCACCGACCCACAGGAAGAACCCCACCTGGCGACGTTATTTCTTATTGGACAAGTGCCAAATTAGTGCTATAAATAGTAAGGGAGTACCCACTTGGATCTACGCAGTTAACTCACCAGTGAGCTCCACATCTATGCTGATCCTCAGCATAAGCGTGGCGTAGTTTTCTCCAGGGGCCATGGCGGGCTTCATCCGGAAACCCACAATTTTTGAGAACTCGGCTTCATTTGCAGCAAGTAATTCCACAAATTGCGATTCATTCAGCCACTTGGGCACCAAATTGCTGCGGTCAATCTCTGGCTCGGATTTGGTGACCGGAGCTGGGGGCTCAGAGTTCACCTCCGTTTTTTCGGCTGGCTGCTTTTCGAACTCAGAAGTTTTCACTTCATAGCTCTGCTTGGCCTTCGAATGGCGTAGACCCATCGTTAAGCTTTACGAGTATTTATAAGTATTTAAAAAAAGAGGTTGGAACTCGCGATTCGCGTCCGTTCAACTGGCCGATCGGCGGTAAACTGATATTCGGCGCACGACTGGGCTGCCTAGTTATGGAATTCTAATCACTGGTTTACTTGATAGCGTCGATAGCACTTGCCATTAGCGAAACCTCTCTTATTTCATCAGTTTTTAGAATTTTACACCTTTCTATAACTAATCGGAGTGAACTTAAACACTTCTCATTGATAAGAGCGATTGGGTTAATAGCTTAAACTATCAGATTATTGCATGCTTTTATCAGTTTCTTTGTTTTCGATTATCATTTTCTATCAATTTTATCTTTCTATTTAATCAAATGATCTGAGATTTTTAAAAATTAGGGCAGGTTCGTGGCCAGGGAATGACACGAAATTTTTTTTTTTATGTTTTTACGCTGTTGAGATGTTATAATAATAAGTTATTATCGTGAAGGCGTTATTTCCGAACCTATAAAAAATATATATTCATGATCAGAATCATTAGGCAAGTCAATATAGTCACGTTCTTCAAGATATCTGTCTGCATTTCGTAGTTTGTGTAGATATTTATTTTACTTCAGTCACATTTAGATTCGTAAAATCCGCACAGGTATTAAAGCTTAAAAATTCCCACATCGTTCTTCTGTTTTTTAATTTAATTTAACAAAATCAAGTATAACTTATTATAAATAAGGTTTGCTCAGTGTAATAAACATAAAATTAGTGGAACGACTAAACTCCTTTGGAAACAAGATATATCACATTCTGGATAGACCTTTAAGGGTCCAGAAGACCCCTCTTGTTAAGCCAAGGCATAACCCGCTCAATATGGGCTTTGTAACGTTCGTTCCCGAGGAGCTGTAGTCTAAAGGTTTCGGATTCCGGCGTCTCGACAAAGAATATCTCGGGACTGTAGCCCTCATCGGTCAGGCAAACGGTTAGGGTACTGATGACAGTGCCAACAGCTGGAAAATGGAATTATTAAATAAAATATTCAAATGATAATTTAATTTCCAATATCCACGTACCAAAAGCTGGATGGTCTATTAAAATAGTGTGGAGTTCGTTTAGAGACGGAACAAATCCGTTGTATTTCAACAAATTTGAATGCTCTACCAAATTCTCGTGATACCACCTGATCAGATAATCAAACTGATCGACCTTGATGTCCAGCTCTGCAGAACTCATTAGGAAATAGTAAAGATCTTGAGCTGGATTGCCGTATTTGGCATTCTGATGATCCAGCAAAAAGGTTTCCTTGAGACGACCCTCTGAGTCGTATTGGAACATGATGTTGTTTACCCACGCATCTCCGTGGTTAAGCACATTGAACTCCTTCTCATTGATTTTGGCATCTTCGAGGACCTGGTCTACATGGTTGTCCAAGATCCATGGCTTTATAAAAATAGATAAAATTACAAATTATAAAATATTTCCGGAGGGTTCTGTGTGATGATACGTTACCAGTTTAGGCAGATATTCCTCAGCGCCCTCAAACTTTGCAAATATCTTAATATACGAATTCTTGGCCGTGGCAAACATATTGTGGAACATGTCGCGCGTCTGTTCAATATAGATTCCATCGTTGTACAATGTGGAATAGGGTCCATTGAGCTCCTTGTACTTTATAGAAGCCGCATGCCATTGGGCAAGTTTCTTCAGTGCGCTCTTGGTGTGCTCCATATCCAATCCTTTCATGCGATCGGCCATCTTGAAGCCTTTGGCTTGTAAATTCTCCATTAGCAGATATTCCTCTTTAACAGGCTTACTTAGAACAAAGGACCTTGCACTAAAGGTGATCGTCCGGCCTGCCTCTTGATAAAGTTTTTCAAAGGCTGGTACATATTTGCGGTACATTTCCATTTCTTTGGGAAACATGTTTGCATCAGTAAAATTGTCAGGGGTAGCTTTTGGTTGCACTTTCAGTATGTAGGAGAAGGTCTTGGCGCTGTTATCTGTTGATATTATCATTATTATCATATTTTCATATCATTTACATAATTACCTACCTTTCAGTTCTGCCTCTATATCAACTTTTAAAAGCTTGGACGCAAAATTGTCCCCGGGTTTCGTCGCCGAAGTCCAAGTTCCGCCAACAATCTTTTTAAACTCGGGATTGGAGGAGGATATTACTTCTTCAAAGTCATTGACATTAAGCCAGTCTAATATCTGGTTGGGATTTTCAGGCAGCTCCAATGAGTGCGTTTCAGGAGGTACAAACTGATTGCTGAGGGTGGAATTAATTAATAACAAAGCGAAACTTAAGCGTATGATTTCACTTACTAGGCTTCCAGGAATCCCTTGTCATACAGCCATGGCAGAATCCTTTCAATATATCCCTTGTAACGTTTGTTGGAGAACAGAAGGTTTTTAAATTTAGCCCCATCCTCGGTGTCTCCCAGGAAATTGTCAAAGGTGGCCGACTCGTTTGGATCCAGGAGCACCACAGGCAGCACGCTAATCGATGGGAACAGAGCCCAACTTCCGTGCTTGAACATCAGTATGTGAAGTTCCCTCAGAGAAGGCTGCTTGCCGCTGAAACCCAGCAGATTAAGGTGCTTGATCAACTGTTCGTGGTAGTGCCGGATGAAGAAGTCAAAGTAATCCAGCTTGTAGTCTATGTGCACCGAGGTGATGATTAGGTAAAACAAGTCCTGCGTGGGAGAGCCGTATTTGGGGTTCTGGAAGTCCACGAACAGCATGTCCTCCACTTCCCCCTTTGAGTCCAATTTGAACAGCAAGTTATTCATCCAGCAATCACCGTGGTTGAGTACATTGAGCTCGTTAGGATCGCTCTTAATCAGGTGTTCAAAGTCCAAGAATATCTGAGTAAATGCAGAGTCCAATTTTTCCCTAAAGCTTTCTCCATCCTTAAAGTTCTTCAGATTGGCCATGAAAGCTGTTCGGAAGGACTCAATCATTTCTTTGTAGAATGCCATTAGGACCTCCTTGTTTCCACCCAAAACTCCGTTTACGAATATATCCGCAAAGGGTCCGTTCACCTGAACACTCATCGCAGAAGCCGCATGGAATTGGGCTAGTTTTTTCAGGGCAAACTTGGTTTGCTCCAGATTAAGGCACTCGAGGCGATTCAAGTTCTTGAAACCATCCTGACCCAGGTCATTCATTAGCACTGTGTTGGCCAAATTGGGTTCTTTTTTGGAGTCTAGCTTGAATGCCTTGGGAGCGAAGGTAATGTCCAGACCCTTAGCCTTGTAGAGAGCCTCCAATTTCGGCAGTATATCCGAGTAGACTGCATTCTCGCTGTCAAAGAAGTTGGCCATGGCCAACATCTGTTCCATTTGGGGAGTTTTGTGTGGAACCTTCATCATGAAGGAGACCAGTTTGGTTGTCTTATCTGGCGGTGAGATCGGGTTTTAGAAACTCGTTAGTTGAAATCATACAACAAATCTATTATCGTTGGACATGCACTTGCTATTATTAAAAAATGACTCAAACAACCAGCATTTATTGTTTACTGGCTATAAATGAATTGAAGATACTACTTATCAAACTTCTATATAAATGAAAGCCCTCATTTATGGCGCTTTCTAGGCCGACAAGATTGTGCACATTCTCAGGCTAACAAGACATGGAGTATGCAAGGGAAAACTCACCAGTGAGCTCCACATCTATGCTGATCCTCAGCATAAGTGTGGCATAGTTTTCTCCAGGGGCCATGGCGGGCTTTACCCGGAAACCAACTATTTTGGAGAACTGAGCGACATTGGCGGCAAGTAATTCCTCAAATTGCGATTCATTCAACCATTCTGGCCCCAAGTTCTTCTCCTCAACTGGGGAAGGACTGGGGGGGTGGGTGTTCTTCGGGTCTGATTGAACGGGTGACCCCTCGATTTTCGAACTTTTTATTGAGGCCTTTTTCTGAGCTGGCGCTACTTCATAGCTTTTTTTCGACTTGGAATTTCGTGATCCCATGGTGACAAGAAATCGCGAACTTTTTACGTCCGTTCGACTGCGGTAACGACTGTGAACTGATGTTTGTCGGCGAAAGTCCCCCTCTAGTTATGCCGTTCAGATCGGCGTTGATATAGTTCAATTATTTCATCACCACCGACAATTCTACGCTTTAGCTTAATAGAAATGTTTGAGTGAGTTTAGACTATTTGTTGAGTGGGTGCGATCCACTCGAAAACAATGAATCGTAAATCCAACTCATTGATAAGAATTGTTTCAACTGATAAACCCAACGCTCAGTGCTCAAACACAAATCAGTGATAAAAGTTTATAAACTGATAGTGGAATTTGTTAAACAATCTTTTCTTTATTTACTTACAAAAATAATATCAACAGTTTTTAAAAAATTATTTGGTGACTTCAAAGGCTCCACGTCGATAGGCCCAGGGAAGAATTTCTTTTTGGTTTTTAATCATGCGGGGGTTCCTGAACAGGTTGTTCCGGAACTTCTCACCAGCTCCAGCACCCTCGCTATCCATCAGACTATCCATATTAGCATCTTCACTGCCGTCGACCAGGACAATGGGCAGCAAAAGGGATACGATGGGCAAAACTGTTGTTCAAAGAAAGGGCATTAATAAGTGCTTAAAGATTAGAATATTCCATGATTGGCTTACTCCAGTCACCGTGGGCAAAGATCGATTGGTGTAGGCTCCTGAGAGAAGGCAGTGCTTTTGGGTACTTCAGTAGCTTAAGGTTTTCCGTTAGCTTTTCATTGTAGTACTTCAAAAAGTAATCAAATTTGGCTATTTTTATGTCCAAATGGGTCGACGAGAGGATCAAGTAGAGTAAATCTTGGGCGGGCGATGAGAACCGACTCATCTGCAGATCCACAAAGTAAGTTTCCAGCAGGTTTCCTGCCTCATCGTGCTTGTACATGAAGTTATTGCACCAGGCATCTCCGTGATTTAGAACACGGAACTCTCCTTCGATTTCGGGAGCATAAGCCTGAAACATGTCCTGCGCTTGGCTGCCATAGGTTTCCTGTAAAATAGAAAGTGTTTAGTTTTAGGTTCTTCCGATTTTCTTTATTGTATCAAATACTTACCACAGCCTTTGCCAAATGAGTGGCATCGTAGAGCGCAAAGGCTTCGACATAGGACTTCGTTTGGGTTTCGCGGAAGTCCTTAAAACTGTCTTCTTGGCTGCACAGGTTACGATTGTACTCAGCGGGATAGGCTCCCTTGAGTTCAAAACGCACTGCGGAGGCGGCATGAAACTGCGCCAACTTCTCCAAAGTGGCCTCTGTATGCAGAAGATCCAATCCGTTTTGACGATCCACATTCTTGAATCCCCGCTTGCCCAGATCCTCCAAAACGATTAGTTCTTCTTCCGGTTGACTCTTTGCCTCATAGTAACGTGGTCCAAAAGTAACCTCCTTTCCGGCCTCTCTGTACATCTGCTCAAACTCGGGAATGTACTCTCCGTAGGTCTTGCGCTCCTTGTCGAATACTTTCCAACTGGCGACGTTATCGCGGTTTCCAGAATTCGGCAAGACTTTAGCCATATACGATACACTCTGAAGGGAGCCATCTAAAACCAGGTATTATTAAATTAAATATTTTTAAAAATCTATACACATCACTTACCATTAAGTTCCAATTCAAAATTCGCCCTCAACAGCAACGTTGTGTAGTTTTCACCCTTTCCAGCTGTGGGTTCAAGACGGTATGATTTAATTTTCTTGAGGTTCGGAAAATCACGATCTATAAACTCCACGAACTTCTGCTGATCGAGCCACTTTGGTAGCTGCTCAGCGGTACTGTCTTCTTTTCCCTGAACCATTCCGTTTACCTTTTGCCGTCGTAATTTGCGCCATTTCATGAGGGGGCTGCCTTATATATTGGTCTAATCAGTTGGAGCTTTTTGTTTAAAAGCTTTTGCTCAATTTCGTTGGTTGATGATTAAAGTCCGTCGCGTGGGAATGCTTTTCGATCTGGGTGGACCTGTTTGTTTGGATCGGCGATAGTCTGACTATGATTGTGATGCAAGAACCACATTCAAGCCTGACCGGCAAGAAAAAAGTGCCCAATTAGTCATTCTAGTCGCCGAGTATCGCAGTTGATCTTGCTGCTTGAACTCTGATGATCAGGTTTAAGCTATCTTTATGCCAGTTCATTCTTACTACGACTTTTTCGCACCGATGACTGGCGAAATACGGGTTTGTTTATCTCCCCTAATATTCTCTACACGAAGCTTTCAGCAAAAATTTCTTCCCCCCACAACTAAACAGGTTGATGAGCCTCCAAAAGCTTGTTTTAGACACGTTTATTATTTATTTATTTTGATACTGTTCATCGGTATGAACTATAATAGTCATAGTACCCTAAAAAACCAATACGTACATCCATATCTTATCTTATTGTAATGGCTGTAATTATTAGTTTTTGGAATAAACACATTGTTTAGTCTTCTTCGAAATATCCTCGATTCTCCAACCAGGCTAAAAGTTCTCTAATTTGAGCACCGAACACAGGGTTCTTGAAGAGCTCATCTATGTCATTACTTCCAAATTCCGAGAGCATGATTGGCAGGATTTCCGTGGCAAACTCAAAGGCTGTTAAGAACACAATAAGCCTTACATAACGAGATAATAATGTTACTTTTGACCTACCCCAATGACCGAATTTCAGTAAATCCAATTGAAGATCCGTGAGGCTGGGCTTCTTGCCCTGGAATTTCAGCAGGCTAAGATTTTCGATCAACTGATCGTGGTAGAACTTCACGTAGCCATCAAATCTATAAGTTTTTTCAGCCGGGGCCGTGAGCAGTAAACTGAAAAGATCATAGACAGCTGGACCATATTTGGCTGCATGAAAGTCGCCCAAGAGCGCATCCTTAACATTTCCAAAGGCATCGCTTTGGATGAGCAAATTGTTTGGCCAGCAGGAGCCATTTAGAATGACATTAAAGGAAGTTCTCAAATCCAGAACCTCGGTGTTAGATTTCACATACTTTTGAAATGATTTCTGTGAATTATAGTTGCAATTACTAAAAGGGTATCTAAAAGTAGACTCTTGATAGTACTTACCACCTTATCTTCGTACTCTCTGGCTTCGTTCGATCGGAGACTCTCGTGAAACCTCATTTGATACAAGCTTTTTAGTTCGGCAGCCTCATTCCCCAATTTCGAGTGCTCCCCGAGCTTGGGGAGCTCTTTTGTCTTGGCGAAATTCTTCGCTATATAGCAAGCTGTGCCGGCATGATAAGCAGCCAGTTTCGAAAGTACTCCTTCCATGGCGTTTACGGACAAACCTTTCAGGCTATTGGCCACGGAATAACCCCTGTTTAGGTTATACTCCAAATAGAGATGTTTGGATTTCTGTTTTCCCTGGATGATCGGTGGGCTGAAGTGAATGATCTGATTCGCATTTTTATACAGCTCCTCCAGGGCAGGCAGTACATTCTCGTACATGTTACGTTCCACTGAGAAATCCCCTTCAATGGGCACCTTCAATCCACTGGAGACCGATTCCGGGGATTTGATTAGGTAACTCACTTGGCGTTTCTTGTTCTCTGTGGTTAGTTAAGTGTTAGTTTAAAAGATCACATAGTATTTATCAGATATCTTACCTCCTATGAGTACTTGAAGATGAGCACAGAGTGCGGGCTGTGCCAGTTGATTCTCCCATTTGTATCGAATGGACTCGATTTTCCTAAGCTCCGGAATCTCCTGCCTCACCAGCAATTCCAGATCCTTTTGATCCAGCCAATTAGGCACAGAGACATCTTGGGATATTTGTGTTACCAGAATTGGACTCGACATTCTTCTTCCTTTCCCGATTGCAAACTGAACCTGGCCCGGCAATTTTATGACAACCAAGAAAACCCAGCCAGTACTTTTCATACATATGTGTACACAAGAATCGATAAGTGCGTAGATAGGGAATGTGGGTTATATGATTGAAATTTACGAAGTCAGGCAAACATGATTGCTGGTTTTCAAGTTATCTTAGATAAGTCAGTTTGAACACACTATTAATTCGCACAAAATGAGAGTGATAAGTTTGTTCCGACTACTCAAACGTTAAGAAGCTCGGAAAACATCTGCTATATTTCCCGTTAAATCCCATCTATCATGACCTAATATATATTGCATTCTGCCCTAATTGAATCGGGAAATAGTATCGAAAAATTGCGAAAAATGCCAGAAATTGTAGCGAATTTCAATTAATTTGTCATAGCGAATTGACAAGGGGAGAGTTGCGGATAGTCAATCTCAGTGGATGGATGAACATGGTGTTTTTCTTTTGGGAAAAAATTAATATGTGACACGTGGCAGGGTCTTAATAAAATATGTTTTAATTAACTAAGCTAGTTTCCCACACCACAGGTGACGGAAAGATCAACTTAAGGAGTTAAGATCTAGGGATATAGAGATAGCAAAGAGTTTACTGATGCGCTAATCGCCGACACGTGAGTCCACTTTATAGAGAAAAGGGTGTGGCAAGCCACCCCGAAAGCGATCTAATTCGGCATGAAGTGTCACAAATTCATCAAAACATATTGTACACCAAACTACCAAAACATCAGCCGCAAGGGGCGAAGTCAACCCCCAGGTATCAGGCCAATTTTCTGACTTCCGAACCCGAATATCCCTGCAATATCCGTACCGAATTTATTTGGTCCACGGACGAGGGGCGCTAATCTGTTGGAAATGGGCGTTGAACGCAAAAATTCCTTGGTATTTAGCCGGGCATGAGCATCAAACCCTCAAGTGTTACACTTGTTCCTGGGTTTTCCTTGGTTAGGGGTTGCTACAATTGACTTTGAATTGCAGCCCTCCCTTTTTGATACTCCCCTAACCGAGTGCCTCAATTTATTAATAATAATTTCACGCTTTGTTTGCCTTGTCAAATTTTGTATAATAGTCTTCTTTCTATTTTTCGGGTTCCGTTTAGGGAACCTTAGCGCTATGTATGCAATGTGACTTCATTGAGACCACCGAATGGTCGTAGGCATGTGTTTTCCCTTCCAGCAGCTGCAATTATTCGCACGCAAATCACGACATGGTTCGCTTTGGTTTTTCCTCGGATTTTCAGTAACAAGTGCGGGTTGTGTTTTGGGGGATTATCAGGTGTATGTCGGTGGTACTTTTGACTTTAAAGCCACCACCGTTTAAGCTACTAATTTGTTTGCTATTTCATTTACCAAATTAAATTATCTCAAAACTCCGTTTCCCAAATGAGATTATCTTTCAATTTGTTTAATATTTCCTTCTAAAAGTTTTCTTCATTTCTTCATTTTATATTTTATACTTTATAAATAGTAGTTCTTTGGCTTTAAAAGAAGTCATTCAGCTAATTACAATAACTTGTGTTTTCTTTATACAACGTAAAACCTTTCTGTTTCAATGGTAATTAATGGCAATTATAAAAAATCTGTTTAAAGGAGACCAATAAAGAAAATTCTTTTAAATATTATAAATCTAGGATCAGGTTAAACTACAGATCAACTGGAGACACCTATAGCCCCATACAGAAAAAATCAATTAAGTTCAGATTAGCCCTAAAGTAAATACATAATTTGTAAATCACAATAAATTGTATAATATTTTCAAAAAATTAAACCAAATATTTAGCACTTTAGTGGATTATTTATTGTTTTTTAAACAAACATTTATGTGTTAGTGGTTAACAGTATTCATTAATTCTACCTACAAGTAATTAAGATAAATTTAATAAATTAAGTAAAACTGATTGTAAGATCGTTGGAAGAATTTCCATACGAATACTATCAATTCAGTTTCGGGCTACATTTTAGTATTATAGCTATAATTATCGACTTGCTTTTCTTGAAGTCTAGATATTGTAGATATTATTATAAACTCCTGGGTAATCCTGAAGAACATCCCTACGTTAAACTGTGATTATAGGGCGAGGCAAAGTCGCGTTGATAGGCCGCCGCGGGATGCAAATGATGCGGATGGATCGCTGGAGGTGGCGCCTGATGGTGCCCATTCATGCTGCCATAGACTTCCGACCGGGACTTGTGGGAATTGGAGGGCGTGCCACTGAGCAGCTCCGCCATGAATCCAATGTAGGTGATGGCCAGACGGAGGGTTTCGATGCGGGAAAGACGTTTTTCGTAGGCGAAGGTGGGCACCTTGCGGCGCAACTTGTCAAAAGCCTCATTCAGGTTGAACATCCGTCGGCGTTCGCGGATATTGGCAGCTCTTCTTTGGGCCATGCTGGCCACCCGACGACGGGTCTTCTTCGAGGAGCTGGAGGATCCGTTGGCTCTGCCATTTGATGACGAACGTTGGGGTACCAGGGGTGTAACCTGCGATCGCTGCCACAGAGCTGTGATAGAGGAATTCAATATTTAATACTTTTTCATAGAGTTTCCCCTTAGAAGTACTCACACAAATCGGTGCAGGGAAAGCCGGCGATGAGCTCCTGGTAGGGCACTATGGGCGGAGGAGGAGCCTCCTGACCCCAAAGTGGCTGGAACGGAACCTCAGGCATGTAGGTGGGTTGGTCACTAGGATGTGGATGCTGCATGACTGTCTGTCGAATTGGATGGTCTTACTGGTACTGCAATTGGAAGACCTTGGGTCTGTTCTGCTTGGAAGACTGTGTTGCAATAAATTCTGATTGCCCTCACGGACCGCGAAGTCAACTCGGTCCTGTTCTGAATTTTCCTTATTGGATTTTCCTCCCCGAAGGATGGAAGCATCTGCACGGAGGCCATTTTGGATTGGCAACAGTTTGGCGCGTTTCGATTGGTCGTCCTTGGTCGAGGGTTGCTGAGGTGACTTCTGATGTTCCGGCTTACAAATGTGTTTATAAAAATTAAAGCGAGCTATGTTTTTGATAGTAGTTTATATTGCTATCCACTGAATTAAGATGGATCTGGGAAATATACATATTTCATAAGTTTTTAAATTTTAAAAACGCTTAATTACACATTTATATTTTGGTAAATGATAATAAAGATATTGATTAACATATACTAGTCGAGATCACAGTCCTTATCATTCCTAGTAGCTCATTAAAAATGTATGTATATGCCATTTTGTCTTCCTCATGCTAAAATTTAGATGTGCTGTGTAAAATCAACTTTTAGCTTAACATATGGATTATAAAAGAGCCTTCAGAAAGCTTGTTTTAAAATCGAAGTCCTTCATTCGGAGGACTAGCCACTTTTCAAACCCATGGAACGGTAAAAAGTTCGCGGTTCTTCGCTTGGCTACAGGATGTGTTTTCATGTCATCCGAGACAAGACCCATGTAACAAAACGAAACGGTTATTATTTTGTACTTCAAACATGTCCCGAAAAATTTATGATATTAAAAAATATCCAAACAATAATTTTGAAGTGTAAAACAAAATAAATACATTTTTTAATTAACAATTTGAAATTAGGTAAAAGGACTTAACTTTTTTTAAATTAAGACCGTTTCCAAATGTCACTTGTAGTCAAAGTACCTATCTGTTGCATGCATTTGTTTTTGTTTATATGTGACTCTCTGGGACTCGTGCTCCACATTCAGCTCTCCTGCTGAATTGGGAATCCACTGCAACTGCGCGGATAATTTTGCCGGCTGCAAGCTCCCAATCGCCCAATCCGCTAGATATTGCGATGCCATGGAGATGAAAGGCATTCCCCCAATCGTGCCAAGTATTTAGCCGCGTGGCAACAGGACAGCGTCCGAGGCTTAGAGTGGAATGCGCCGTCAGACTGACGGTAAGCCTTTGATGGGCATTTCGAGGTCTGATTCCTCGGGGGGTCGTATCCATTCGCATTCGGGGGATTTCATTGTCGCTAAACTTTTCAATGGGGCTGATTGGAAAGAGGGGAGAACACATCTTCAACTTTCGGTTAGCATTCGAAAGTTCCGTTTTTATGGCTCCAAATGAGGTTTCCAGTTTATTTATTTAGTTCGTTTTATGTTCTTCTTCTCTGGGAGGAGTACTACTCAAGGGTGCTTCATTGTGTCAATAGCCTGAAATTGGATATCAAGTGCCTCGGATACTGTCAAGCGGAGACAGACAGCTGGCTTGAAGTGTTCCCACTTTTTGATGACTTAATCCAGTCGCCCCCCCTCGAAGTTCAAAGGCTGTAGATTCCGCTTAAAAATAGTTTTTAAAATTTGCATTCATTTCATCTCCAGCCATTAGACGGAGTCCATTGCCTCGGTTTTAAAGAACAAACAAACTCCATCGTAATCTTTCGATTTGTGCAAGCAAAAGGGAATTCAAGTAACAAGAAATGTCTGGGGCGATTTGTTTGTGTCTGCGTCTGAGCACTCGCCAAGATTTATGCCCTCTGTGATGGCAAACCCAGCCAGCTTACATTATGAAAATGTAAAAATATGAAAATGTGGAAATTTGAATTTGGCACCCCCCTCCTCGCCCTCCCCTCATACTTCGCATTTCGTAGCGCTTTCTGCCATTTCCTAATTTTCCACGCAAATGCATTTTATTTATTACGCAATTTGGGGATTTGTACTCGCAGCCGCAACTGTTGTAAGCGACATGAAAGCGCTTAGACTCCGGAGTCCGGAGCGTTAAGCGAGGCATTAGCCCAGTGGATTACGGCTAATACCATTGTGTCCCGAGACGACAGTCGCAACGGGGCGTATACGGGATATACCCAGGTGCAATAGGAGGGACAAAATATTTACTTTTTAAAAGCAAAGAAGTAATGAATACTTAAAAGTAAGTCTTGAAATTTATGACTCCATAGAAATATTATTATTTAGTATAATATTAAATACTAATAATTTATTTATGTTATTAAAATGGAGAATTGTCGGATTATGCATGGGCAAATCAATGAAAAAAAAAGTAAACAATTGCCAACAAAAATAAGAAAAATAATAACAATTGAGTGCTATTAAATTAGGCAAGTGCGTATTTCGGTTTACTTGATAAGCATATCTCAATCTCTAAAGAACTTTGGGGTCTCTTCTCACAAAAAGAAATCAGAGTACGACTGTTCTCTCTGTCGGATCATTTAGTTTTCTAGTTGCGATGACGAGAATCGGACTTCTGTTTTGGATTAGCAGCCTACTGCTGTTTAGCATTGTGACAGCCGCTAAAAATGAAAAAGTCGCCAAGGCTAACCCCAATGTCGTAATCCTCAACGAAATGCTTAGTAATATGGATGAAAGTGTCGAGCCCTGTCGAAATTTTCAAAACTATTCAGTTAAGTACATAAAACACCGGAAGCTGCCGCCAATATTACCGGAGTTCATAACCCTGTTCGAAGAACTGAATAATCAGACTTTTGAGGAGGGCACTTTGGAACGGAAGGTGCAGCGGGTCTACAATATCTGTGTGGTGTCAAGGTTAGGCGTCCAAGAACCAGAGGAAATACTAACTCTACGAGAACTGGAGAACAGGTTCGAGATATCCCTCGGCGATTTCCTGAACTACTACTATGGGCGTTATGTTTCGCCGAGCTCTGTGGTGTATATTGTGGACCGGGATTACGTGATACGTTTGAAACTGTTGTTGGATACCTTTAATGCCAGCGATGAGGGGGATAAAACTGAAATTGTACGTAGTTTTGAAATAGCCCTAAGGTTTCCCCAAGATTGTGCGGATTTCGTGGCAATTCGGATGGGACTGGCAGTGAACTTGTTGTACGAGGAGCGTTTCCTGGGTTCCGATAAACTGAATCGGTTGCAGTCGAAAGTTGAAAAGATTTTTGAAGCAATCCGTCGCCAAATTAACATCAGTCTCCAAAGAAATCCACTAAACTGGACGACGCCGGAGATAGAAGCTCTTCAGGAGAATATAAATAACTTGACTCTGAGGGTTGGAGGCATTCCGAAGAATGTTAATCGCCGTGATTTCGTCACCAAATACTACGAGGGCCTTGACTTTTCCGACGAAGACGACATGACAAGATTTGCCATTGAAAAGTTTACCCGTTGGCGATTGGCTAAGAAACCGGAATTTCGAACTACGAAATTGAATACCGTTACCATAAATAAGAAGCTAATTGTGGTGTCTTACCTACTACTGGCCAATTCCACCTTTGAGCTCGAGAGCCATGACTTGTTTCAGATGACACCGCTAGGAGTTCTGTTAGCCTTCTATATGCTGAATAGTTACAAGCCAAGTAATTGCAAGGAGTTTAACGACACTCCCTATAACACCCCCCGTTGGGAGGAGGAAACCCCCAATGATGCATTAAACCAATTCTGCTGGAAGCTGTTTTCTGGTGATAAATCATTGGCAAAGCAACATACAATCCTTCTGCTCCTGGACCTGGTACACAAAGCTTACTTCGCCGCAGACTCGACCTTCAACCAGTCGCAACCCAACTTCACCACCAAGCCGTTGAGTCAGCTCTCTTTCTTGAGGTTGGCCCAAACCAGTACAACCCTATTTGGTCTACAAACCGAACTGCTCAACAATCTATTGCCAATGCAGCCATCATTCGTCCAGGCTTTTGACTGTCCAGACAATCCGTAGAACAGCGTAATATTGAAAGGGCCGAACAACATGATTCAACTATTATTTTTCGCTTATTTAAATAAATGAATAAATGTTACAATCAACCATTTGGGGACTTTTTCAGCAATTGTTAAATTAACGGAATGATTTTTCTTATCAGGAGCTTCAAAGTAAACAAATAAACATCAGTCAACTTAGTAATGACTCAATAAAGACTTAATCTTTATCAAAATGTACGTGTTCATTTATTTATTGTAATTAAATTGAATTCAAATTTGAATCTCGACATGTGCTGGAAATCATCCCACAAGTTGACTTGTATTGTTGTGTTAACAACTGGCAATTAAATTTGTACACACAAAAAAAAAGCATGTTCCCGTAAAATCGATATGGTCATGCAAATTTCAGGTCATGTAAAAACGCAATGGGAAATACCCTTCTCGACCAGGTCAAATTTACCTGGCCACATATCAAATTAAAATTGATCTTAAATAATGTAAAATTGACCTACGTTTTATATCGATTTTTTTTTGGGTGTAGCCAAACTTTTTACAAATTAGAGCAAACCTTGAGATTAAAGCGATTTGTGTGAAAGTTGAGCAGAGCAAATCATAAATACACAGAAGTAGTAAGAGGAAACCCAAATTTTTGGGTGGCTTCCCGCAGAAAAGACGCCTAATCGAAATTTTCCGTAATCATGGTAAGACGGCAGATCCTTAGCTCGTTCCTTTCGAGGACCCAGGTGCTTAGGAACTACCGCGCGACTTTTGTGCAGGGCACCCGGTTGGAGTACGTCTCCTACAGCACGCCGCGCAATCAAAAGGAGGCGCCACCCATTGTGGTGATGCACGACCTCAATCTGTCGGGGGAGTCGTGGCGCCACGTGGCCAGCAATCTGAGTCAACATGGCCTGCGCCAGGTGATCACGGTGGACGCTCGTAATCATGGCCTTAGTCCGCATATCTCCGGCCATTCGGCGATGCATTTGGCCGCCGATGTGGAGGCCTTGATGGGCCACCAGAGCCTCACAAAGATCGTGGCCCTGGGACACGGAATGGGCGGGCGGGCGATGATGACCCTGGCCCTCACTCAGCCGCAGCTCGTGGAAAGGGTCATCCTGGTGGACATCACGCCGGCACCGGTGCCCACCAGCTTTTATCTCACGCGACAGGTGTTCGAGATGATGCTACAGGTGGCGCCCACCATTCCTCGGAATTTGTCGCTCTCCGAGGGTCGCATGTTCATCCTGCCCGTCTTCCAGGACGTCGTCCAGGATGTAACCGAACTTCAGCGAGTTGTCTTCAATTTGCGCAAGTTGCAGGATGCTTCCTTTGGCTGGGCAGTGAATCCGCAGGCGGTGCTCAGCTCCTGGTCGGACCTCATGCTTGACTACGAGTCCACTTTGGGTGGACTGCGTCCCTATATGGGCGAAGTGCTGCTCATTGCCGGTTCGCAGTCGGAGTTTGTCACCTCATCGAGTATTTCGGTGATGCAGCGCTACTTCCCTAATACGGTGGTGCAGATCCTGGACGCCGGACACTGTGTGTACGAGGATCAGCCGGAACAGTTTGTCGAACTGGTCGTGGAGTTTACGCAAGTTTGCCTAGTTTGCTGAAGGAGAGGTGCTTTAAAGAGCTTATTTTTAAGGGGCTTTTACTTACCTAACCGATAACCCTTCTCCTGGTGAGTGAGTGCTGAATTTCAGCTTTCAATGCACTCCAGCGATAATTGCGCTGTCAGCACAATGGAAATGGAAAACCGCTGGCAAAAAAAGGGCTGAATGGCAGGGCGATTTGTAGTAGTGGCGGCTGCCGTGGAAATCGATGGCAAATCAACGTGGCAGCCAATCGAACCGATACCCGATACTGGGATACTCGACTCAGGTGCTTCAAGAGGGACCGAGAAAGATTGGCGCACAAAGACCAAACGCCTCAACCCGCCAATTTGCCAATAAAGCAGCCGAAGGTGAGGCGAAATGCGCCACAATGCGATACAATTTAGATTTATATGCTTTGTCTGATTTATTTGTATTGGACGTGTGGGCGATGGAGACGTCTGCCCTGCGCTGCCTGTGCTTCAAAAGTCGATAATCTGTGTGCCTGGAGAGGGGGTCTGGGTCTCCATCCTCCTTCTCACTTCTGTATACCCGGTACTTTTGCTGAAATTGAGTCATGACTGAGATTTGAATGTGCAAATGTACACGGGACACTGGGAAGCGAAGAAGCCTTGAAGTTGTTTGCCCAGAACCAGAAACCCATGTCCCGGCGCCTTTGTTCTGGCTTTAATGAGGATTACGTGAAATTTCATTATGCTGCGTAATAAATAAGTAGCAAGTCAAATAAACAGGGACTAGCAAACACACCCGACCTAACCAACCCAACCACCCACACATTCCGCAGTTGTAGGTACATGAACATTTCAACTGGGATGTACGGTCGGGAAAGCATATTAAAATTTAGACACGTTCGCATTTTATTGCTTGTTATTTTGTGTCTGTGCGGCAGCTGCATAAACCCCCCACCCCCGAAAAAGCTGAGGAACTCAACTAGCGGGGTTTTCTTTTTCTGCTCACATGCACAAATGGTTTGCTTACTGTATTTTTTACTGCCAGGGGCCTTGACCTCAGTTTTATTTTTATTTTGGGAAAATAATTATCAAACCTTAAAAATATGAAAGACTATACCCAGCAGAGGAATAGCTGGCTTTATTAGTTTTATCTAATTTCGATTTTTGTAAGCTTTCATTGGTTAATGGTTTAAACTAAACTAAAATCAACTTATAGATTAACTTTTAGTGTTTCGGTGTTTTAGAATCTTTAATTTTAGGATAGTAATGGATAATAGTTAGATTAATAGTGGAGTAAAGATCCACATATATTTAAGGAAAAATTATCTGGCAATGGGTTTAAGTCCAAATAATCTGATATATGGACCTATGGACTTAAGAGGTATAATGCAAAGTCCCCAAGACCCCTAATTGCACCCATCCCTTTACAACCATTGCAATGGGTGTACGCAATCTGTCTCAATTAAATGTGTATTGCCTTTTATGAATATTGATTTTACAGCGCCGCTCGGGCGTCTCCATTAAATGGACTTTGGATGGGGAAAGTGCAGGCTCACCGCCTTCGATATCCAATGCACCTTCCGATTCGTGTCAGTTTATTCAGGCAGATTGCTGAGCTGTGCTCTCTGTTTGCTTTGCCTCGTCAGGCAGCCAATTCATTAGCTGTTCCTCCGATCCAAACGAAACGAAAGGCAACATGAAAGCTGCAGTGTGTTCACTGCACTGCGAGATGATGAAGAGTCATCTTCCCCCATCTCCACTGGAAACCCAAACCAAAAACAAGACCCATCTATATCCCAGTGAATCTTATATTCCCTGTATTCCGGGGCAAATCCTCTGCTGCGCTTTTGTCTTTTCAATTACGGACCCGCTTCAAAGTCAAACTTTTGTGCAATTATCCTGCAAGACAATTTACCCTGTCTCGATTTTTATGAGCGCACAAAGTTTTCCAGCGGAATAGGAACTTTTCCCCAACCAGCCAGCAACAGTTTCCATTTCGCTCTGTAGCCCTTTTGTTGTTGTTCTCCCTTCAAGACAGTTGATTTTTAATTTCGTGTCGGCGGTTGTTCGCCTCGGTACTTAATTTCTAAGGGAGAATTTTTGACGGGTTAAAGCAAAAGTTAGTTGGCAGCCCGAGACGCTGACCTAATGAGCGTTGAATGCCCTCCAACCCCAAGAAATTGACACCCCGACGAAGGCGGCTAATGAAGACGGGGGCATCCGGGACAGCAGGACAGCAGGACACCAGGACACCGGATCTCCCGGAATCGGGGCGATAAGGTCAGCGGACTTGGTCGTAAAGAGGCGGCCATAAAAGCGAATGGCGGGTGAAAATGTTGTGCTAGCCGGGGCGACAAACGTGTCAGTTGCGTTTATCACAGGGTCCTGGGTTCGAGACCAGGTCCGGGTTATTAATAAACATTGCTTCAGTGTCCACGCTCCGCTGGCAGGGAATTATTCTTGTGCCTCCACCAGTTTCGGGGCTCCACTAGTGGGGTTGGGGCTAATGTGGTCGGTCATTAGTGGGGTAATTGGCAGCTAATTGGCTTGATGAGTGCCGGCCAGCTTGATTGGCGAGTCAAACGATGACTCTCGGCTCCAAATAATATGAGCCTAAGTCTCGCAACTCTTTCTGGGAAATTCAGCAGGAATCTCTTAAATTGATTTCAGGTGAAGGAAAAGAAAATGTAATCAAACTTTGCTGATTAAAGTGAAAATGCGAAAAAATTATGAATCAATTTTCCCGTGGATGGCGAGCAAAGTGCAAAGTCATCAGTGAACTGCAAAAGTGGTTCGATGTGCAGCGTTCAGTATTAGCCGCCAATCACGGAAATTTGCATAGTTCTCTGGCGCATTCAGCTATAGACTATAGACTAGCTAGCGATGGCAAAATCAGGTCAAATCCATCAAAAGGCGAGGACGCGAAAGTGCCAGCCAATTGGTTTAAGCAAAAACAGCTTCTAACGAGGTAAAATGTCGTGTCGATCGCATCGTAACATACAAAAGTTCTAATTTTTTAACGAAAAATAATTACACATTAGTTTGGAAATTTTCATTTCCATATTTGGAAAATTTTGGTTTTGCACAAATTACCAAAAAAAAAAAAAATGTTTTTTGACTTTGTTGCATTTTTATAAGGGGTTATCACAATGTTGTTCCAAAAATTTTGAAAAATGTAAGTTGCTATGTTTGAACACCAATCGATTTGAAATTTTATAACGAATTCAGCGCAGTTTCGCATTCCATATATGTTCACTTTGTTGCTGGTTTTCGGACAAATTCTGTTTTTTTTTTGAGGAAATTCTTCCCATTTTTTTTACACCTTTCTGGAGCCTTTCGTCACTATGTGTACTGCCGTACTTAGTGATTTCAATATTGCAGTTTTACTTTGGGTATTAATAAATTTCCACTCAATAAAAACCACATAATTGAATAAAATGAATGCAGCCGTTGTGGATTTAACTTTTATATTTTTCTTGCTACCAAATGGTTGATATATATGCACCAATCAATGTTTTTGTTATTCCTTGGGATTATTTTTTGGCGCGTATTTATTTTGAAATGATAAAAATACAAAGCATTGTTATTTTAACGGACACGTCACAATCTTTTAGGCATTCGTTTGTCATTTGAATTGAATTGAATATCTTTATAAGCAAGTATTTATATATTTCATGAAGCATAAAATAGGGCCGCTGAGTAGGCCAGTGGACAAGCTATCAAAGAATCGAAGATCCCGAACTCAGTTCATTTTTTTATTCGTAGTCTCTTGGATGTTATCAAAGATTTCAGTTGTTTTTATTATTCCCAAGTAATCGGTTCGAGTTTGATCAGCAGTAAAGGCCCCACAGCCAGGAGTTTAGCAAGTATTTTAATCGGCAATGGACAACACGGCAGCCAGGGTGGTGTACGCCAATCATTTCTTTGCCCAAAGCTACACCGGAGCAACCATCCAGCAGCAGCAGCTGCCACATGCGCAGCACCAGAATCCAAGTCACCAGATGTATCACGCCAGCTATATGGATCTTAATCTGGGATCTGGTCTTAATCTCAATCTCAGTCTTAGCCACAATACCAATCCTCAAGCGAGTGTGGGTTCCGGCCTGAGTCCCCGGGGGGTTTACAATGATCTCTATCGATTTGAGGATGGTGGCGGCGATGCCAGTGGATCCTTGTTACTTGGTCAAGATGAAGATCACTTTTGCGGCGGCGGTGGCGGAGAGGAGGAGGCCTCACAATTTGGAGGCGCCATGTCCATTTCACCGACTTCCTCAGTGGTGGCCAGCGCCTCATCCTCCTGCCCGACGACCTCGGGCGAGTCTCTGAACCTGGAGGCGGAGACAGACCGGAGGGAGCAAGAAGAGATAACCGAACTTGAAGATCTAGGTGAGCTGAACCAGGAGTTAGACTTGGAACAGCGACCGCCCTTCTCGCCCAACATGGGTGGCAATACATCCTACATGGTCTTCCCGCGCACCGCAGCCGACTTTATGCCCCGCCTGCCGCTCCCCAGGCATCCGCCCTTCATGAACGTTGGCCAGGAGCAGTTCATCATTAAGCAGGATACGGTATTTGTCCTAGGAATGCGACTCAATGTGACCAAGAACGATATTATCATGTATTTCGGCAAGCTCGGAATGATCAAGATGGACGAGGGAACGAATAAGCCGAAGATTTTTGTCTACAAGAACAAGATGACGGGTCGCTCGAAGGGTGAGGCCACCATTACCTACACCAGTCCCTTCTCCGCCCAGGCGGCCATCAGTTGTCTGAGCGGAGCCAAGTTCATGGGCCAAACGCTGACCGTCCTGCCCGCCTATCTGTCCACCAGAAGGGGCAGTGTCCGCTACAGTTATCCGAGGGAGCTAAACACGGCGGATCAGCAGCGTCGCCAGCGGGCGCAGAAATGGAAGCCGGCGAGCGATAATTGGGTGTGCATGGTGTGCCGCAACAGCAACTTTGTGTGGCGCTCCAGCTGCAACAGGTGCCAGGCGACCAAGATAGCCGCTGCCAAGGATCAGGGGGCATCGGGATCAGCAGCCAGCAATGCCCGTCGCTGGCGGCCACAGAAGACGGATTGGCCCTGCGGTTTCTGCTTTAATCTGAATTTCTGGTATCGCGTCAAGTGCAATCGCTGCCATGCCCCGCGCTCCGACGATCCGCCGCCGCCCAGCTCCGAAGCGCAGGAGGAGGCGGAGGAGGAGGAGCAGGATACCTGGGAACTGTTGCTCAATCAACCCAGTGCGGAGTAGGGCCAGCATCCCCATCCCCATCCCATTTGTGCATGTAAACATTTATCGTACCCCCGTTACCGTTTGTGTATCTCAGCATCCGTTTGTACGTGTCTATTGACGAACCACAGTTCTACTTTCTCTAAATTTAAAGTGATTGGAACCTTAAATCCCACTCCCAAGCCAAGCTAAAAACCAAAAAGAAGAAAGCAACCAAAAACTTCCGAAATTCCTGTTTATGTCAGATCTTAAAAAGAGCTTTTACAAAGCAATACCCAAGTATATCCATTGCGAACCCCCCAGGATCCCCCGAGATTGTGGGACAATGCAACTGGCTGGATGGTAATCCACTTAATCCGGGTAACTGAATATTTTACCCCGGCACAAAAGGCAACCGGACCAGCCACCTGGCGAGCTCTAAACGTTTAATGAATTTATTTACTTTCCCGACGCCCGCAGTCACTGGCTCATTGGCTCTGTGGAACTGCACTGAAAATCGAAATATCAGTTTGTATCAAGTCGAAATTGTTAAATAAAAGTTGTCTTCTTTTCAAGTATTGCGTTTGATTTATTCAAAAGCTATGGAGTTTGTGATGAAGGTACCCCTTTTAAAAAATGCATTATGTTCGTCAAGGAATCATTTAATTAAGTTTTCACTAGCAGAAGAAACGCTTACAATGTTGGTACTTAGTTTAAGTAAATGGCGTCAGAGAAAAGAAACTACTGATTTTAAAAGTTTAACAACTCCTCATCGTTTTGTCATATAATTATTGTAATATTTAAAAAAATTATAACTTGTGGGCTTAAATGCCAATCGATTGGGAATTATATAACGAGTTCAACGAGTTTGGCCAAAATATAGTTTTTTTTAAAGTTTTTTTGCAATAACTCGGCCACAAATTGTCCCAAATCAAAGATGCGGACTACTATAAACAGCTTAAAATCCAAAAAATTTATTACCTTAATTTTTTTGCTGATTAAGAAAAAAAAAATTTTTTTTATTTTTGCGAAAAATGATAAAAAACTAACATTTTAATGTTTAAATGCCAATCGATAGGGAATTCGATTACGAACTTAACGAGGTATGTCATTCCATATTTGGACTATCATTTTTTTTTAATTAAATCAAAAACTAATTTTTTTGGACGGAAAATAGGGATCTGGGTTTTTGGTAAAAATAGGATTTTTCGTAGTGTTTTGTTGTTGTAAATTAGGCTAAAATTTTACAAATTCCAAAATTACGTACTTACTGCTCGTTAGCTATAATCTAATGTTACTGAATACTGCAAACATTTTCAAATGTAAGTCTGAGATATAATTTTTCCGCGTGCTTTAGTACCAAGCCACTTGAATCCATGTCCCACCAGCGCTGGCCAGCCTGCTCCTTCCTCCGCTGTCATGTGATTTAATCAAACTTTGCGTCAGCCAAATCTGTGCCACAACAGCTTGGCTTGGTTGGTTGGTGGCCTGCCTGCTTGGCGGAGACGTTAGTTGAGTTGCTCTTTTGGCTGCACCCGCAGTTGTGGCGGGTCCTTCGTCCTTCGTCCTGCCCACCTGCCACGCCCCCTGGCTGTTCACCTGTTCACCAGAGGCGGCGCCAGGCAGACTTTGTGTTGTGCATTTACTTTGCACTTTCTTCCACACGAGCGGAGAAGGCAGCTGCTTGAAGCTGTGGGCTCTGCAATCTATCGTCCAGCGTCCATCTTCTGTTTTGCTTGGTCTGCCGCCTGCGGGGTATTTGCGTAGCTTCAGGTGTTGCTGCTCCTCCTGCTGCCCCCGAGAACGGAACCCTGGTAAACCACCAACCTCAGAGACCCCAGACCCAAACCCAAACCCCTCCACAGTGTCGCCGATTTAAGTGGCAGCCGGGGAGTAAATGCAATAAACACCATTAGCTGCAACGACTCCGTCGGTCGTTGGTCGTTGGTCGTCGGTCTGCCTGGGGTTTTTCGCCCAGTTTTCCTCCCTGACCAGGAAAAGTTCACTGCAAACGGGGCCATCAAGGTACGAGTTAGTGGAAAATGTGGGGAACAGAAAAGGGGAAAGTATTGCCGCATCAAAATGCAAACGCGAAAGGCGAAAAGAGTCTTAAGTGAATTGAATGGAAAACTTTCCCTTCTGCGGGCGCCATCAACTTTCGGGGCTGCAAGCGGGGTGGCAGAAAGTTTCTGAAGCCTGATTTGTTTATAGTTTCCAAGATTGGCGACTTTTTGTGACCCATTTTAGCCATAACTTCAACATAATTAGACTAACTTGATTTGACTTTGGTCATTGGGCCATCTATCAGCCATATTATCAGCGTAATTTTATTTATATTTATTTTTTAAAGTTCAAAGAGAAATATTTTCAGTTTATTTGACTGATTGGCATTTAGGAGGTTCATCTTTCTTTTTTAGTTTTTTTTTTGGTTGCAATCAATTTGGCACTAATTGGCACTTTGTTTTAAAAAAGTTTTCCATTTAGGTATGTATTTTTTGCACGATATTTATTGAATTTATAGCAGATTGTTTAAAGGTTTTTAGAAAACTAAAGTAGGCATAGAATTTACTTAGCACTAAAAAGTCACACAAAATATTACATGACTCAAAAAACGAATACAGGAACACCAGAAAAGAAATCCACAAAAATACAGATAAAAATGCTGAGGAACACGCCGAGTTTTGCAGAAAAACTTAAAACGGAGCATGCAGGAGCCAGAAAATCGACCAAAATAGGAATTTTAACAAAAAAGAAGAAGGGACAGCCTAAGAACCTTTTCCATTTCCCCATCGGCTTCCAGATAAGCTCCACGGCGGCCAATGAACGGGTTTCGGTCAATCGGGATTACGGCCATATGAATACCAAGGGTTCGGCCACCCCGTATCCGCAGAAGACGCGATTGATAGATGAGATGGCCCTGGCGGCTAAGTTGGAGTCGGGTAGCCCGAGCCTGTCGCAGAGGGGTAGCTCCTCCTCAGGGGCCTCCAAAGATCTGAGGTTCTCACAATTGAAAAGTGTTAGCCTACTTCCTTCCGAGTTGACCTTTCAGATGCGACGCAAACTCTTCGACGAGGGCGAGTTCACCGTCTGCAAGGGTCGCAAGATGAGCGAGGTCTACCATCGGATGGACGAAGATCTGGAGGACATTTGCCAGCCGCGCCAGGCCAGAAATACTCCGTATAGCAACTACAAGCAGCTAAAGGACTACTGCGAAGTGAACAACATTCGATTTAATCAGGGATTCGGCGCTTAGCGTCTCTGTGGTTTGGGTTTCTCAATTGTTGTCATCGAATTAAGAGCAGGAATAAAGTGCAGGAGCTGGGATCTCCTTCAGCTCCTCGTCGCCACTATCTGTCACTCTTTCAGGTGTCACTCACGGGGGATAAATGGTGCCAAGTGCAGCGGAAAACCGGAATGCAAGTGAGAGAGCGAGAGTTTCTGGAGTGGCCTGACTAGCAGATACCCGGTAGTTCTCTCTACTCTGTTGGTAAACACTTTGATTACACAGGACATTTTTACACAGACTAGAATTTAAAGTAGTTTCTAAAATATGAATTTAATTTTTTGATATATTTATTATTTTTGGGGATACATTAAGACCTTTTTCATGGCAGATCGATGTTATGTACAGATATTTATGTTAGTTCTTTGAAATTATTAAACTACAAATTATTCGAATTCCTTAAAAAATTACTAACTTTGTAAAACAGTCTACTGTCTACTTTAATAAGAAAGAACCTCTGATATTTGCATTAAATCATATATTATTTATATACATAAAATAGATTTTAAATTAGTTGTATATTTTTTAAGAAAATTAGTTAGAATAAATATGGAAATCTTCACCCCTTTAACAAAGGATCTACCATGATTTTCTCTCTCTTGAGGCTCCATGGATACCGGGGTAAATAAAGCAAACGCCTCTTCGCTTTTCGCTGGGACACAAGCAGAAATCCACTCAACTTCACCCACATCCCAGGATCCCAGCATCCACAGCCTCCCCGCCTCCTTCTGGCACCCCGAATTCTCCGCCTTTCAGCTTCTGCGGTTCATTGTACTTTACGAGCATTTTCAGCTTGCTAAGCTCGCGACTTCCGCGTGTTTTTCCTCTATTCCGGCTGCCATTTTGTTGCGTTTTTGCGTGGTTTTTTCTGTTACCCAGGATTCATCCTTTGTGTGGCTCGGGCACGTGCATCGAACAATGGAACGGTGTGTGAGTGTGAGAGTGAGTGTTGAAATGTTTGGCTATGAATTATGGCAACACAGATCGACACGGCCATTTCTAAGCCCAGATTGGCGTGGTTGTGACAGTTTCGAAGGCTCGCTGCACTCGCGTTTCGCATATCGCGTATACGCAGCGTTTCGCCGTGTTCGGTTTCTGGCTGTCATATTGCCAACGACACGCCAGGGATCCCGGGGAATACCCCAGAAATGTCCTCCAAACCGACTGTCTTTTTCGGTCTGCGGTCTGCGCCGTGCCGCCCTGAAAAGTTGGCCGGACACAAACAAAAAGCGGATGCCCTCTGACAGCTGTTCGTGTTTTTCGGTCCTGGCCAAAAACTGCAGAGAGCAAACAGCAAACAGCAAATTGGCAAAAGGCCGTCACATTAGCGCCATTTTCCACTCTGCGGTCATAATTCACTAAAATTAATTGTCGCATTCGAGTTCTCTGCGGTCGCCGCTCTGAACTTTTGGCTGCGATTTCCCGAAGTCCCCGGAGTGCTGTAAATATCCTTCGGCTGACTTCTATTTAAGGTCTTTGTCGGGAAGCGTTGTTAAAGCGCTAGATTCGCGGGCATTAAACGAATTGGTGTACGCTTAAATCAAAGCCTTTCACTTGAAGAGCCTCGGAAGTTTGCCAAAAGTATTTTTGGCCGGATCTTAGGCAGCAGGCTGAATGCCAAGGGTTTTTAGGTTGCCAGTAATGTATGTATATACCTCTACTAATTTTTTGGGAACATTTGGAAAAGAAAAAAGAAGGGAAAATTATGCAAAACATAATAATAAAATTTAATAAAAAATACCGAAACTCGCGGGGGATTCCACTGACTGTCCCAATGTGTAGCGGGTCCTGCTAATGCTGCAACATTTTATGCAAATACCTTCGGATCCTGACCGGTCCGCCTTTGTCCGCTCCTTCGGCCATCTTTATCAGGTATTTGTTTATGCAGCTGCCAAGTCGAGCCGAGGCTTATTTTATTACATTTCTTGGGGGACCGAGTGCCCCGAACCGTTGGCCGTTTATACAAATGGCTTTTGAAATAGGCAAATAAGTACTTGGTAAATAAATTTCAGGCACCACCTGCTTACCTTTTTCGGGCGGCGGGGGCGGAGCGTCAATCGCACATAAAAATAAGTCGAGAGACAACGATGTCATTCAAGGACTAAACAAAAAGTTTGAAACTTTGCTTTGTTTTATTCGTTTCGGGTTATAAAATGAAACGAATGTTGGCAAACTTCAGGCGGGTTTTGAAAGTCGGCAAATACGAGCGTGCACCATCGGCCACGCCCATTTGGGAAAAGCGTGGGCGTGGGCGTAGTGAAACAGAAGGTTTCTTACAATGGGTCAAATATATAAATATTTTTGAAAATTCGTAACCATTGCAAGGAACTTAAATTGATGTTAGTTTAAAGTTTGATTATATTTATACCCGTTACTCGTAGAGTAAAAGGGTATATTGTATTCGTGCAAAAGTATGTAACAGGGAGAAGGAAGCGTTTCCGACCCCATAAAGTATATATATTCTTGATCAGGATCACTAGCCGAGTCGATCTAGCCATGTCCGTCTGTCCGTCTGTCCGTCTGTCTGTCTGTCTGTCTGTCTGTCTGTCTGTCTGTCTGTCCGTCTGTCCGTATGAACGCTGAGATCTCGGAAACTATAAAAGCTAGAAGATTGGTATTTGGCATGAAGATTCTTGGAGTTCCTACGCAGCGCAAGTTTGTTTCAAAAGGGTGCCACGCCTCCTCTAACGCCCACAATCGCTTATATACGATTTTAAAAATTTCAATATTTCGGAAAAGTAAAAATGCAGTTTTATTGTGTTTATCAATACCTATCGAAATGTAGAAGAAATTTTTCAAATCGGACCATTCGTTAAAAAGTTATGCGTGTTCAAAGTTTCTATCTCCATCTCCCTCGCACTCCCTTTACCTGAGTAACGGGTATCTGATTGTCGGGGCACCCGACTATAGCGTTCTCTCTTGTTTTTTTCATATACCTCCTGTTTTTCAATTTAAAGCTCTTTATTTTAAATTTTAATAATATTTTTAGAGACAACTTCTTAATTTTTCATGGATAGTTCTTAAGTGAAATCCCTGGAGATGGCTTTAACCCACTTTTATTGCCACCTTAAGCCCTCTTGCCATATTTTTATCCGCAAAATCTGCGAGCTTAGCCCACGGTCGATCTGAACGCCCCCGGAAACAATAAAAATGCCTCGCGTTCACAATGCCGTTCGTTCCCAGAATAAAAAGCGCTTATTACGCCGTATAGTTGACTACGGTCTTTATTATTGGGAACAACGGAAGCGCCGGCAACAATTGAAATAAATGAATTGGGCAAAAGGATTGCTGGGCAAACATAAAACGGAATTACTGGCGGGTCGGAAGGATTTGGCCCGATTGCGGATTAAATTTTGATATCCGAATGCGAGTGCTGAGGAAGCTAATGGAGCCACTTTACAGTCACTCGTTATTGTTTATGCCGCCACAAATTCTTCAAAAGTATTAAATCAAATTTGAAATAAATTTGGAAACAAAAGCAGATGCTGACTTAAAGAGTTGAATGCAAATGTGTATGTGAATGTGTGCTATATACTCCAGAGTTTCTATTGTGATGGGGACGACTCCTCACAACTAAGCCAATTTTTCGGAGCTGGGAGGCCACAGAGAAGCTGGCACCTATTTCAAACTCAATTAAACACGAAAAGGCCAGAGAGTCGACATCCTAAACCCCATCCCAAAACCCATCTCCCCCTGGTTTTTCATTCGGTGTGTCATGAAATTCTGCACGGTGGACACAGCTGTTCTTTATGTGGGTGCCCCACCGATGAGTTTGGTTGGTGGGTGGCCGAGTGGGTGAGTGGGTTTATTGTGAATGCAGTCTGCCGGGGTGGATTAAATATTTGAATACTGTTGCCATTCTGTGCCTCGGCAGGGTGTTTCGTTTTGATCTCATTTAAAGGGCTTCTTGGGGACGGTAACTAAATAAAGAGCTTCGGTCAGTGCCGAAACTTTTAATAAGAGTTTGGCAGACTTTAACCTTGTTAGACGGCAGTGTCGAACACAGGGAAATGTTGGAAAATTTACATCAAATAAAAATCAATTAGGCCGGGGAACGAAAATATTCTCTCCTTTGGCAGATTTTAATATCTTTCAAGGGGACTTTTTAAAACGAAATATTTTAAATTATATTCAAAAATTTAGATAAATAATTATTTAAATTGTGGGTTATTTAAATTTGAATTCTTTAAGTTAATTAATTAAATTCAAATTCAGATAATTCCTAGCGACAGGTTAAATATGTACTTTTAAATAAGATACCCGCATATTAGTATGTTAGTGCCAGGATATATTGATTTAACTCCCATTAACCACGAAAATGACAAAGTCCTTTAACTGACAATACCCCTGCAATCCTATAAATCCTTTTATGGACCAGGATACCATGGCCATGGCGAAATCAGCAACACAAGCAAAGACAACTGAACATCAACAAAAAGCACACACAAACACAATTGCCGATTAGAATGAGGATGTTTGCTGTGTTCCGGTCATTTGCATACATTCACATTCACCGTACATTCGGGGCCGTGCCAAACAACCAAACAACCATATACAGAATACGGATTCGGACACGGACACGTGGACACCTTTTTGACCCATCAGGCTTTGCATTTAAATTCGGCAAGTGACCCGCATGGTGACCATGCATAATTAGAGCCACTTGCCGAGGTCTTGTTATGGCCCAAATATTTGGCTTGTAAATTGATTTCGGTTCTGAAGTTGTTGGCCATGTGTGAAGTCTGAGTTTCAAGATCAAGGATATCAGGAAACAAAGAATTAACAGATTCATCAATGTCAGTGGCATGTTTTCCCCTGAATTTTTATATACATTTTTTCACCCTTTATTTTACGTTGTAAAATTGTCATATTTCAGTTGAATAATGTATTGAAAAATTCCCTTTTTTCATTTTTTCTTTTTTATGATAATTTGATTGACATATTTTTATATACTCTGCTTAATAATAAATAAAAAGTTTTTTTTTGATATTAAATTTCCGTTAGCCCATCTGACATCCTAATTATCCACTTTATACACATTTTTCATATTTTTGCTCTTATCTTATTTTCTTTTGTTGCCTGCCAATCATCAATTCGAATTTCGAACTGATTGCCAAATACACCTGTTCAGTGATGCTTTTTATAGCCTCGAAAACACTGAACAATTCAAACTGGGCTTTCGGAGTCAATGAACCAGCAATGCCTCTCCCCCTCTGATTCCGATTCCGATTCTGATTCCGATTCCCATCGGTAACCCAATTCCCATACCATGGCGATTTCTGATTTCCGATCCCAATGCGAAACACTGTCCCATTGCTGACCAATGCGCTGTGGAGCGGAAAGCTTGCCAATTATTGTGTGCAAAGTCCATAAATAATATGGCTGGCATTGATGCAGGGAGCTGGTGTGTGTTCTAGATACTCTCCCCTGAAGAGCTCCCAATGATGCCACTTGCATTGAGTGGAGCCGCTTCCTGGCCCATTCCGTTCCGAATCTAATCTACATTTATGTCGCCTGGCCTCCCGGAAAGCAGCTTCTTCGCCTGGCTGCTGGCTGCTGGCTTCTGGCTTCATAGGAGCTCCATGTTTGTCCCCGGCACACATTTCGAGTGTTTTGTTTATGTGGAGCACACATTTCCAGCTCAAGACATGGAGCCGTCGTTTGCATAATAATTTAACTCATTACCCACACTGCTGCTCCTCCAGGTCCTCCAGCTCCCCCTCCTCCTGCTCCCTTTTTGGGACAGAAACTAAATAAGCATAAGTAAGACACATTCATTTGCCAGACGAGTTCGCCTCCTCCTTCAGTTGGCAAAAGGATTTGCGGCACCCTGAAGCACTAACGAGGTAATTTCGAGGCTCGGCGAGGTCAAGATGTGACGACGACACTTGCGAAACCAACACCCAACCACCCACAACCCAACCACCCATCCAAGCTGTGATGAATGCATTTCTGTTAGGGAGCCCTCATTACGCATACGACACGTGCGCCCGTCTCCTAAACGTTCTGCCATTTAAACTGTTTCCATTTCTAGACCCTCAGACCCCAGAAGCGCTTACCTCTGCGAATGGCCTGTCAACATAATTGATTTGGCTTGCTTGATGGCGAATCGATAGCCAAACGCCTTGGGGACCATTCGAATGGCAACTTTTACTTTAAAATTTGCATATTCGTTAGCCCGAAAGCGAAGTTCACTACTACAACTGCACTACGCACAGCTAACGATGCACATAAAGTGCTGCAGGTGAAAGTTTCGGGGCCTCCGTTGCGGTTCTTGTTCTGCCTGCAAGTTCCACATTGCCGCATTGCATTGTCCAACTTTTTATTGCCTTCGCGGTGCTCCAGTTTTTGGGAATCATTTTGGGGTAATGGGAATGGAAATGGAAATGGGAAGAAAAACTGCGGATAAATTACTTCTCTCATTGTAGCTTTTCAATCTACTTAAAATGGCCTTCACTCGTTTATTAACTATTTTATTTAAATTTTCGCCAAAAGCACACATAAATTCACGCATGAAAGCATTTTTAATAAAATAATCTAAATTCAAATTCACATAAATAATTTCAACATGCAATATCTCCTCGTGATGAAAATGAAAATAAAATGTTTGTAGATAAATAGAAAAGATATAATTACGAAAAAAGTTTGACCATAAAAGTTGAATTTAAAATGATGAAATTATACATTTAAGCAGTGATATAGTTTACATAATTTGTCCAGCTCATGTTAAAATATTAATGTTAGGGGAGTGTAGGGTAATGTGACGAGTAGGGTAATGTGACGAACTCGTCGAATCTCACATATGACGTCACGACAAAAATTCCAAATAAATGTAGTCGTCTCCCCTTATCGTGTCGACAATGTATTTACAGTAATATTAATAAGAAGTCCCATAATTTGTTCGTGAGGTAATTTTTTCTAAAAAGGTGGTGCGCAAACTAGCAAATCTATTCAATTTACTTGTGTTTCAGCAGGGCCAGAGCGAAGAGGAGTGAAAAATAAAATCAGGTAAGTATATGCACGTATAAATGAGATCTTTGTCAACAGTTTTTGGTACTTGGCGTTTGTTTTGTTTGCACCGTTTAAGAGTGACACCGTTTTTGCTCCAAGTCTACCTTGTAGGGTATCGTGACGAACTTTTTGTAGGGTATGGTGACGAACTTTTTTTATTCAAGAATTTGAATTGTTATCGTTGATTATGTGTAAAAAAAACAAGAGAGAACGCTATAGTCGGGTTGGTGTCCCGACTATCTAATACCCGTCACTCAGCTAAAGGGAGTGCGAACGCTGTACTCGGGTTGGTGTCCCGACTATCTATTGGGGCTAAAGGGAGTGCGAGGGAGATAGATATATAAACAATTTTGATTGCGTATAACTTTTTAATGAATGGTCCGATTTGAAAAATGTCTTCTACATTTCGATAGGTATTAATAAACACTATAAAATGGCGTTTATATATTTTTAAAATCTTAAAAGGTGTGGCCTCCAGACACATTTGAAAATCGTTTATGGCGATTGTGGGCGTTAGGGGGGGCGTGGCACCTCGATGAAACAAACTTGCGCTGCGTAGGAAGCCCAAGAATATGTGTGTGAAATCTCAACCTTCTAGCTTTTATAGTTTCCGAGATCTCAGCGTTCATACAGACAGACGGACAGACAGACGGACAGACGGACATGGCTAGATCGACTCGGCTAGTGATCCTGATCAAGAATATATATACTTTATGGGGTCGGAAACGCTTCCTTCTCCCTGTTACATACTTTTGCACGAATACAATATACCCTTTTACTCTACGAGTAACGGGTATAACTATTATAATACCGAATAACATTAACTGCTGCAGTTTTATTGCTTTTTCGTATTGTTTTAGGTATGTCGTCAGTTAAATCAAAGTTTGTTAAAAAAAATGAACTCGAAAAAGTGTTGCAGGCAATAAAATTAGTAAAGCTCCATGGTAGATCGACTAATTCGGTTGCAAATGAACAAGGAATTTCGGAACCCACTTTTAGAGGTTACATTAAAAAAGTAAACGAAGCCAGTGTTGATGTTTCAAAGGAATCCGACGACGTGGTATTGAACTTTTTAAACAATCATTCTCAGATTACCTTTTTATTATATTATTGTCATTTTTCATCCATTCTTGAAAAAAAAATAATTCGCACATACATACAGTTTTAGTGTGTATTTATTAGTTCGTCGCCTTATCTGGCAACTTTTGAAAGTGCAAAAAAAGGATGATTCACGCCAAACGCTGTAGGATTTGGCTCCGTTAGATTTTCGAATCGTACTTTTACAGAAATATGCTCAGCAGATGTAAGCAACTTTCTGCATTTACACTTTTAAAAAATATAGATTTTTGGGGAAGTTACATTAAAAAGAAAATCGTTCGTCACATTACCCTACAATTTTTAAAAGTGCAAAAAAAGGATGGTTCACTTTAAACGCTGTAGGACTTAGCTCCGTTAGAATTTCGAATCCAAATTTTACAGAGATATGCTCTAAAGATGTAAGCAACTTTCTGCATTTACATTTTTGAAAAATATTGATTTTTCGAAAAGTTACATTCAAAAGTCGAATCGTTCGTCACCTTACCCTACACTCCCCTATTTAAAGTTCTTATGGTGTGATATTATTACTCCTTAAGTTTTTTTTTTGAAAATGTTTCATAAACCCCACAGGATAGAAATCGTATGAGTAGATAAAACACCATGCTTCGCAATATCTGGTTTATCTACAGCAATGTCTTCCGAACATTTAATCGTCCGTTTAATAAATAGCCCTGAACACAATACATTGTCTAGACTGAAGGCAGAGTGGCTGGGGAATCGAGGGATCAACTAGTTTTTGCTCCAGCTTCTGTCCTTTTTATGCGTTTCCTTTTTTCCCACCCACTCGGAGTGAAAATATTCTTGTACTTTTCGTGCTGATTCTCGCTTTTCTCTAATCTCTCCCTCTCTATCGCAGCTTTGCTCGTTTTCCTGTCCAGGTCAGTGTCGCCACCCAAGGGGATTCGCATCCTGGGGAGCTGTTCTGTTTTGTTTTCTTTATTCCTGCTTTTTTTCCAAGTCCCTGGCTACGCCTTTTCAGAGCTCATCCCGCATTTTCCGCTGCTTTTCCTTCGCAGCGACCGAATGCAACGGCAATTCACTTAACTTACTCAAGTCGTTGAGGGCATAACTTCCGCTCCGCATTCCGGCAGAAGACCCAATCCCCCAATCCCCAATCCCAATCATCCAGCCAGTCCGTTTACTGTCTTAATGCCAATGCTCACACATTCCGGGGCCATCCTCACGCATTTCGCAATCCTTTTCCCTTCAGCTCATGCAATTGTGCACTTTAGTGCGTTACTTTACTTTACTGCATGTGAGCTTGCTTAAACTAGTTGGATTACTTTGGACTATACGACGATTGTAAGTCGAAGTCGTATGAATGGAGTAAATATTTACAGTGCCATCGTAATAGTATTTACTAAATACGATTCTCATTTTTTGTTTGATCTGCTTTCAGTCCTTGAAGGTTGTAGCAAAATGTGATTGAAAGAGTTAAGGCAACGATAATGATGGTTCAAACTGAAATCGGATTATGGCCGTATGACACTGGCATACATTTTGCCAGTGATATGAAAACCTGTTTTCGGTCCCTGATTTATATCAAGTAAAAACACCTCTTATCGAGTTAAAAAACTAGTGACGATCGCACCTTCAACATGCAAAAATTTTCTGATATTAACATTTGTGACGAAAAATTAGGATTTAGGCCAGGTATTTAATTAGTTTTATACTATTTGTAGGTAATGTAGATTCAATCACACTTAACTGGTCCAATTTAGATTAGTAGATATAACTTTTTAGACCGAAATCTTGTATATGGTTTCTGTGATCTTTGGCGCCGGCTGTTTCATGGTCGTTAGTGAAATTGGTTTAACTAGATCAGTGAGTTGCCACCAAAGTGCTAATTGTTCCGGATTCGGGCCTTACACTTAAAAGCCTCTTTGGCCAGGGCAAACAAGTGGAAAGCGCAAGCCGCCGCCAGAAGCCAAAAGAAAGTGAGTGAGTTTAAGTTCGAAATGAGGTGTGAAAATCCCTAGCCGGCGATTCAGTTCTACGGTAATTCTCTAGCTGAACGGAAGCAAAATGAGACTGGTGATCGCGGTTGTGGCTCTTCTGTGCCTGCTCACCTGCACCTTGTCTTCGTGTGCCGCCGAGGGTCACCTGAAACGCTTGAGCAGATCCCTGATCTTCCCGCCGACGAGTCCCACGCGTGTGCAGTTCATCGGTGGCATCGGTATTCCCGTGGAGGGCCTGCACTTCGAGTCGGTGACCTCGGGCTATGTGCTCAAGGCGGAGTACTTTCTGCCCACCAACTCAACGGAGATCACAAGGGTCTACCTCAAGCCGATGGCCATTACGGGCAGGGAGGAGGAGGAGGAGACGTCGCCGTATGGAGCGGTGTATCGCTGGGTTATCTACCGCGGCATTGAGATGGTCATCGAGAATATGGGTCTGCCGGGCAGGAGTTGTCTCCTTCGGCTGATCTGCGAGCATGCTGCCCTGCCCTTGAACCACGAAAGTGGATTGCTGGGCGAGATCATGGACATAGTGCTGAGACCCTCCAGTTCGGTGGACCAGTTGGGTCAAACTTCCGATCGGGAGTACCACCTATCGGAGCACTTCGGCAAGCGGGGAGGCGACTGCCAGGCGGAATATGCCACTAGATGCAAGAAGTCGCCCATGGAACTCATCAGCCTGCTGCTGGAAGTCAATGAATAAATGATTTACACCAAAGAACTTTTGTTTCGAATTGAATTTGAGTTTTATTTTTAACAACCAACAACCACAATCACGTAGGCCCACAATTAGGGTGTGACAATTACAAAGTTGATAAACATTTTAATTAGTTTTGCCTGGCACTGCGACTGAGCTGCTGCGTGATCTGCCTGCGTAATCAGCATCAATTGTAATTAAGGACACGCTGTCTGACGGGGCGTATGCGTAATGTGTGAAATCAACATGCAAACAGGATCACTAGTGTACTTAACTCGCTTAAATTTAAATGGCAAACACAATTTGCCTGAATTATGTGCTGCGACTAGGCCGGAATTTACGGCTTTCTCATTAAGTAATCCCGGGCACGTATATGTTCCCTCCTAATGGGCTTAGTGAATTTCGGACATATAATGGTAGCTGGAATAGGAAATAGGAGCTGGACAGCCATGAAATAATTACACACACATTCAATGAAACGCGACCGGAATTGGGGAGGAAGAACCTACATCTCCATGTAAGTTTCCATCTCCTGACCAACGATTGCTCCTGGCATTTCAATGCCAGAATGTGGGAATGAGTTTAATATTAATTAACAGCACGTCAACGTGTGTAGCAGGCGGAAAACGCAGGCCATCGGGTTTCGGGTCATTAGTTGAACGCTCTGTTGTTTTGTTTATATATTTATTTTAAAACTTTTTGCTGGAGGCTCTGGGGCTTCAGAACTCTGTAGCCACACAGAAAAAAAATTGACAAAATATCAGATTGATATGCGCCGGCTAATTTAATATTTATTAAAGATCATTTTGATATGAATAAAGATTATGATTATCTTATTTTACAAAATAATAGATATGATATTTTAAAAAAGTAGGAGAATAATAAATAAATTTTTTTGTGTTAATTTATACCTATCGAAATGTAGAAGATCTATTTCAAATCGGACCATTCGTTAAAAAGTTATGCCCGATCAAAGTTTTATATCTCCATCTCCCTCGCACTCCCTTTAGCTGAGTAACGGGTATCTGAGAACTATAGCGTTCTCTCTTGTTATTGATGAAATAAGGTTGATATTACCCTTTTTTGATATCGAATTTTTTTTCTGTGCAAGCCATAAAAACAACAATATAAAAATGAAAATTCTTTGAAACCATCATCGGGGAGCGGGATCTGTTGGTCAGTTGGCTCCATTTGTCTTCAATTTACAGCTGCCCCGAGGCGGAATTTGTGTGTGGTAAATTATTTAGCAAATGCAAATGCAATTTTTCAGCTGGGTGCGGACATTGTTTGGCCCCCGGGCAAAAATAAGGGGTTCCGTTCAAAGGCAGATCCCCCATATATATATATCGAAGAATAATAAGTGAGTGGCAAAGCAAACAAGGCTACTCCCAGGCTATTTATTAATATTTCTCTTTAATATTCTTTGCCCCAGGGGCTGAGTTTCACACATCGAGACGGGGTATTCACTTGAAAATTCCTCTGTCCATAAATTCCTCAGCAATTTACCCAACTAAACTGACATATGAGGCGTTTCCTGTCCGGTCGAGGTCTTAAGTCCTCACTCCTCACTCCTGCACTCCTTTAAGCCTGAATATGCTCACTGCAATCCTTTCGCACTAAACATAATTTAAAGGCCGGAACCAACGGAGGAGGACCTCGCCTGTCGAAGGAGAAACTGCCGTTTTGTAGTGTGGAATTTATGGGCAAATGTGGAGATAAACTTGCTGTCATTTATCAACGAGCCATTGCCGGATTGGAATGGGTCCAGGGAAGGTCCTGCTGAGTGAGTGGGGCCTTTTGAAAACATTTTGACTTGAAATGATTACGCCAAAAACTCAACAGATAAAACCCGGAGCACGGATGCGACCATAAATCAGTAAGTAAATGTGACTTCCTCGGCCTGTGAGTTGGACTTTGGAGTCCTGGTGGGGATAGGGGATAGGGATGGACTCCTCCTTTCGCTCGAGTGGTGAATGGTCGAAGGTAACTCTACCAAATTGCAGTGAAAAGCGGACAAACGACGGACGGACAGACGAACGGACAGGGAGTTCAGCTCCGCCGTAGATTGGCAACGTTTGATGGCAAAAGTTACGTTCGCATTTATCTTTCGAGCAAGTGTCACTTGTGAGTTTCTTGAACCGCAGCCAAGTCCGGAGCACAGTGTCCGGCCAGAGAGGCATCCGCATCCGCACTACATCCTGCTGAGCAACAGGAGTTCTGTGTCCTGTGTCCTTGGCTTTAAAAGGGTTTCCTGCTGATGGGCCACTGAACACCGAATTTTCCCCAGAGTTCAATAAGCAAATGTTTTGTCTGCAGTTTAATTGCTGCAAAATGGCAATCTACTGTTTACCAATATTTTGCCCCAAGCATAATAAAGCTTCGGATTATAATTTAATCATTAAATAATAACAGAAATTACTTAGAATTAAACATAATTTAGACAACAGAGTTTATAGATGATTTGGCTAAGTTACAAAATTGATTATTGATTATGTTTTATATGAGTTTTAATAAACGCATTCTGTATATTCAGTTTATTTATTGAAAGTATTTGAATGAACAGTCGAAGATCGAAGGGAATTCAATTAATTTGCATAGCTGCATGGCAACCATCAACTAAAATTGTGTTGAATTTCCAAAGTAAATTCGTCTGATATTTCACAGGTTGTTTATGCAGCTCGTAGTTTGACAAATTAGCTGACTTGGTCGCAGTTGTTATGCTTTGATTGCTTTCGAAAATTATGAATCGTGGGAGTTTGCCTTACATCGCTTTGATTTATGTGGCATTAAGTAATCATAATTTATGCTTAGCCTCAGACAAGAGGAAACCCTGGCTGTCTGATATTTCTGTGCAGGCTAATGAGTCGACTCGACTCGAAGTTCGTTGGCAGATATTGCAATTTGCATATGCACAGAGTCAGCGCGCTGATTAGCATAATAAAGTGAGCGGCATCCGTTGGCCAGGGATATGTGCTGACTGGCAGTCGCAGCAACACGTCGTATGCGCAATATTAATTATTCAGAGCGAGGCAAAGGCGCCTAGAATAAAGGAGCAGACTCGGCAAAAACAAAAACATAAAACAATGCGACACTTGTCGTCCTTCTTACCTTCCTATCCCCCCTTTCCATTTCCTTTTTTGGTATTCCGTATGCTGAATTCCCAGCTTTGTATTTAAACGGGAATCCTGGGAAGAACATGCCCCGGCAATAAACGAGCAATTTTTCCAAAATTACAAAAATGTGAGCAAACATTTTATTTGCGCTCTTAACTTGGTTGCCTTGCCAGCTACCGAGCCCAAAAAAAGGCCTCCTAACGTAACATTTATATGTACACACAGGCTGACATAAATCTTTGCCAATTCCATGGGGCGACTCCTTCTTCTGTTTTTTCTACTTGCCTTTTAGTTTATTTCGCTCATTTCATTCTCTTTGGGGGTCTTCTTTTGACTTTTTCTGTGACTTTTTTCCCGTTTCGCTGCAATGACAAGAATTTGAATAATTCGCCAAATGTGCCAAGTTGAAATGTTAAAATTTCCAACGACGCGTCGCAGCCTCGACGGAAGTTGGCAAGCGGCCGGGAACTTCCGGTTTGGCAAAAACTGGAGTCACGACCCGCCAAATGATTGCAAATGAATGGAATGGTAGGCAAAACGACGCCCACGAGGATGCTGGGGAGCCAAATGCCGGGCAGGATGCGACGCCTTAAGAACTTCGCGCTTAATGCATCATTAAATTTATAGCCCGAAAATTATTTAGCGCAATTTCGCTAATGTGTCACGCCATAAAACAAATCACGAATGTTGCTTTTAACCGAAAGTTTGTCTTGTTAGGGGCGGCAAACGTTGTTAATATTTTATTTTGATTTTTTATTTGGGTTTTATAATTAAAAGCAGGAGTTTGTTATACAAACTTGGGTTAAAAGTTTGCGGATTAGATACGAAGTCTTCTTTTTTAGAAAACTTTGTGGATAATAATAATAAGCAATGTTGAAATAAATTGGTATAATTTTTACTGATAAATAAATAGTATTATAGTCTCTTAAAAATATATTATTTATTTATTTTTAAAAGTAGGTACACATTCTCATTTTTCATTTTAGTTACCGCTTATCAAAAAATGAGAGGACAAATTAAAAATTTAATTTAATTTAATTTAAAAGCTTGAAAATGAAATCTTCTCTTGTTCTCTGCTGCTGAAGAAAAACAGGCTTTTTCTTGTTTTTAACCGTTCTACCTGTGTCATAATTTCCCCTTTATTTCCACGGACTGCATAAGCCGCTCCTTGATGGCATGCTTTCATGTTTTTCCAACTGTTCTCCGCCTTGAATGGCATGCAGCGACAGCGAGTGCAGCCTGCAGGTCCTTCGTGCTGAGAGGGTCCTGTTTTTCTCGCCTCCTCTTTCTGTTTTTCCCAGCCGTGTTGTCAGTTCGCCATTCTCGGTGTGATGGCTAAAGAATTTTTCAATAATCGAGCCATGCGCAAAAATGTATGAAGCCGTTGTCCTTCTATTGAGGAAATTAATAACGCCATCTTGCTGGAAAATGTCGAAGCATCTTGCGCGTGGCATACTTCCGGGGGCTGAGAATTTCGCCCGAGGCAGAGGAACTGGAACTGGGACAGGAGCAGGACAATTAATGAGATAAGTACGTAGAGGGCTTGAACTATAAGGGGTGCCGAATGAACCACAACTAATTTATTTCATTTTCTCCATTAGCAAGCCGGCCTTCATCCATCACTTTTGTGCCCTCGTCCGCCGTGTAAGCCTGATAAATTCAGCGATTTTGTGAGCCGTCAACGGCTTGTATCTGCGATGCATATGACACATTGTTTTCAACGTCAGAGATCCGCTCTGGAGAACCCAGAAAGCAATTAAATTGCCGACTTTCGGTACAGTCGAAATAATCATTTGGTGTGTTAAAAAATATAAATAAATAGGATTAGGAAAATGTAAAACATAGAAAAAATAAATGGGCTATGAATTATTTATTTAATGTGTATGTTTAAAAAATCAGACTTTTAATTAATTTTAAATATATATCATTTATCTGAGATAATAAATAATAAATACACTTGATAAATAATACCAGTATTCTGGTTTTGTTTTCAAAAGGATTGTTGTTATTAATATTTTTGATTTAATTTTCATTATTTAGCAAAGTGATACAGATTATAAATAAATACACAAAATTGAAGCCATAAATTTGCAAAAAATCGCTACCAAAAACTTTGGTTTCTCAGTCGTTAGCACTGTGATTTGTGGCTTTATTGGCTAAATTTGAGTTTAAGTGTAGATATACTTAAGCACATATATGTCCACATATGCATACACGTGCCATATCTTTGAGCACACGCTCTAATGGCTGTTTCAGGATAATAATTTGAGCTTGAGCTGGCTGGGGGAATCCCCGGGGCATTTAAGCGCCGCTCATTTATCACAAATTTCCCATTTACCAGCGACTTGTCCGAGTCGGGTAAAATTAATATGCGAAAATAAATTATCTGGCCAAATGAGCAGCGTTTACCGCAGCCGCTGAAGGTTATGTAGCTTGTGGGTTGGGGGAGGTGAGCGGGAAATTCCATTTTCACACGCGATTTTTTGTGTTCGGTCAGCTCCGGAGGCTTTTCAGCTTCATCAGTCACAGGAGCAAGTGGCCGGCAAACGGCTGGCAAATAATGGCCAATGGAAAATGGTCCAGGGCCGGCAAGCAAACAAGCTCGAAACGCCTGCGATACCCTGGCCATTTGGCAGGGTAATTGAATATCGGTCAAGTGTGAAGGGAGCGGGGTTTGTTCAACCGCTTGGAAAGCGATAAAACCCCCAGCGAAATCCCTTTAAGGCGGCTTTAACATTTTACTTTCAGTAAAAAGAGTAGCCACTTTAATAAATAGGATCCGATTGTCGAAAGCCCGCTCACGTGCATGGCCTCGGAAATCTCCCTCCTTCCGCCAACAACGAGCCTAATTTGGAGGCATTCATTTGGAAAATTAAAAATTAAATTGCTTGTCTCGCTGCTCCCGCCCTGATATGGGGAATTTTCGTAACAGTGGCCCCGCAATAAATCTCATTAACGAGCACCAAACATAAACAGCATGCGGCAGCACAAAGCAGAGAAATTGAGGGATCCTTGGGTCTTTTTGGAGGAGATGTGTCTCCACTTTTGAATGGCTGTTGCTAAGCACTCAGTGATTAGCTAAGGAAAAGTGAGCAGGGACATGAACATGACGATTTGATTGGATAAGTTAGTTAGCTAAGGGAAAAGTACTTGAATGGGATAACCGAGTTATCATCACATCGCCTTGACAAAAGCCAAAGTATCAATAGATATATGGCTTGTATAAATTGAACAGTATCATATAAAAGCGTACATAGAAACAAAAATGTGCAAAAGATCATATTGATAATATTTTTTAAAGATCAAGTAATTCATATCGAAATGATATGCTTATCTTATTTTACAATATTTGTTAAAAAATACTAAATTTAGGATTTTAAAATTGTATTTGTATAAATTTTATGAAATAACTGATATGATACAATATCAAGTTGATATGTCTGAATCATAAATTTGACATTAATCATATCGGCTTGTTATTGATATAAGGTATAGAAAAGAGACCAAAATTTTTCTTATAAACACAAATGTGTATTTAAATCCTATCGCAACATTTCAATGGGAGTGAGCGGTAAAGGCAATCCATCATAAACCTGTCAGCCGCAATATGCCAAGTGGTTGCGGTTCAGCAGCCCCAACCCAAACTTAACTCCCCCATAACCCTGTTGCACCATATGCCATTTCATATCACATGCCACATGCCAGCCGATGCGTTGATAAGATTATTGTATAAAGATATTCCACAGAACGCAACACATTTGCATAGTAGCGGTGGCTCTGTGCCACAAAAAGCCAGGAGTGGGAATGGGAATCGGAATCTATGACATGCCGCGGGACTTGCCGCCGGGTTGCACGTTTAAATTGTATTTTGTCGACTGCCATCTGCTCGGCTGCCAGCTACAAATTTGCCAGTAAACACTCGAGCGAAGCCTGGCAGCCGGAAAGCAATTGCTTCGCGCCGTGCGAGCCCCTGAAATATTAGCCTCGTTTTGCCAGGAGTCGAGTCGAGTCGAGTCGAGTCGAGTGCCCTACCATCCTGCCCCTTCTCCTGATCCTGCCCCACTTTATGGCCTCTGATTGCATTTGCCTGCCAAGGTAAAAATCACGTGGGGTATTGGAACCTTTTTCCCCGCCGAATCGTCTGCATAAATATTTAAATATTCCCAAGATTGCACTCGTTTCTCAACTCACTGCACGTTTTGAAAGTGTAAATGATATCAGGTTTCCGAATTGAGTGTTGCCTCGATTAGGGTCATGTTTCTTTACCCTTTCCTAATGGTGTTTGGAAGTAACAATGGCAGCACTCTTTTCTGTCCGCAAAGATCTGAGAAAAATAATTGAAAAAGTAGAAAATTCCAAATAAAAATGTTTTCTATAAAAACCTTGTTTTATATACCACCATTTTTCCATATTTTCTGATTTTTCTGACCTAAGAGCAGCTTAAAATCTGAAAATTTAATTGGTATGGCGTTCCATATTCTGACCATTACTTTCGTTGCCTTGGGCAACGTATAACATAGGTATTCACATTTTCCATTGCTTTTTAAAATTTGTCTGCCTTGAAATCGGTTTAATAATAGAAAATAGAGGGGTGATTTTTTGTTTGATTTCCTTCAGGCCTGTCCCCCTGCTTTATCCCATAAGCCAACTTCAAAGCCACACAAGGGCCAATAAAACAAGGACCAACTCATCGGAATATTGACGCCTGGCCTCTTAATTGCTCGACAAACGTTCGCCAATTCATCGCACACCAGATCAGGAAATCGGAAAGGGGAGGAAGGCTTTGGCTTTGGCTTTCGCTTCACCCTCGTCTAAAATAAAATTTTTTCTGCCGACAGCTTTCCGTTTTCTGCTCTTTTTTTAAGGACGAAACGGCATCCGCCTCCAATTAGAGTTCTGCTGATTTGGCGCACTTAGCGAGAGGCATGTGTTTGTACGCCTCGCTGCCCATCGTCCACATAGAGATGGGCTCTGAAGGGTGGAGAACCCATTAAGATCATGCTCCATTAATTGAGTTGCCATGAAATCGCCTGGTCCATGTGAATGGCACTTGTTACTGGGCCGATTGTAACAAGGATGGTGTCAGAATTGTGCATGTTCCAAATGGTTTTTGGGTTTCTGGCCCCCCCCGAAATTAAGTTACACTTGCCAAAGCGCCAAAAGAAGTGGCAGTGGAACATGGCCAACGAGAATTAAATATGCATGGCTATGTTTTGAAGCTCGACGGCCAAGAGGGAGTCCCGGGTTTACCCCCCCTCCTATCCATGGGCCGTAATTGTAATTAGCTTCTGCCTAGTGGCCTCCAAACCGAATCGGATGAACAAAGGATCTGTGGGGCGTGGCAGATTTGGCGATTGTGGGCGGGAGTGCGGGTGCGAAATCAGATAAATCGGCTAAATGGGTTAGCGCACTGCCGCCGTTTTGGCCAATAAAGGGCATAAATAATCAGCACATATTGGGTGTGAATGGGATTCAAACAAAATTCGGTTTTTCCTGTGAAGTTGATGTGGATGGAATTTTTCAAAATTTAATTTCCAACATGGTTTTAAGTGGATGATATTGGGATTTGGTTGTACTTGTACTTGTACCTTTCTCAAAATGTTTATGATCTGATAAACATGATTAATTGCCCAAATTGTAAATGTTCTGTTCAAGATTAACATCGAACTGGCCACAAATGTTAAGCAATCATTTTTAGCTTTTGCACAGCTTGCTTTTAAACCTATTTACCTGTGCTCCCCAACTTACCCCTGGTTGTAATCCACCGAACGGACTGTTCTGCAAAAACTTTTGCCAAGGTCTGGGGACCTAAATGAAGTTTGTGCCCGCACTTAACCAAACCGCAATAAATCAAAACACCTGGTGGTGGTACCTAAGAGCCATGCCAACCAGGAAGACAACACCCAACAACAATGGTGCGACATGGGCAACAAAACAGATAGCAGCGAAAGAAAAAACTTTGCTAAAAGGGTAACTATGCTAGAGATGCCCTTGCTCATATGTACTCCTAAAAGTATGATTATATCAAAATGATTTTCTTAATTTCCCCATACATTTGGTGGAAATCTTAAAATCTAAATATACACATTAATTTCTTTTGTTTATTATACCTAAAAACTGTTAATATTTTATTTAATTCATTTTATATTTAAAATTTACATTAATCTTTAAACCGTTTTTGAACTTCTTGCAAAAGTTACAAACACCCTTAGTTAGGGAAACAATGTAGAAAGGCACCAAACGAAATCCAAACTTTTACGGCCCCGCAAAATAAACGAAACGGCCAAGAAGGCGATAAGGCTACAACAACAATGGCAACAACAGGTGTTTGACACATATTCCCACACTCATAGAAACCCACACACACACTCAAGGCAACCGGAAATGAAAACATTGCTGCCTACTTGCTGGCGCAGCTACTTTGAATGCGGGCTTATCCGCGCCCAGTTTTCTGCATTTGTTAACTGCATTTAAAAGGGCTAAACAGAAGCACAAGCTACGCACTGCCAGGAGATGAAAAGTGAAAAACTTGAGAGCTGCTGAAAAGTTTGTGGCCAAGTTCTTTTCTCGCACCTTTTGCGGGTCTTGCGAAACGCAGAGGGTTCTCCCCACAGAATGCAGTTAAAACTTGCAGCCGCAATTCAATTAAAACTTCAATGTAATACCACCAAGTACACAGCCCCGCAGAAAGTATGTATATGTATATGTGTGATGCTCCTTAACGCTGGGATGACAGCAGCGTGCCAAGTGGCAAGTGGCAAGCGGCAAGTGCCTTGGATGGCTTCAAACTTTGTTGTAGCACCGACCTCAGCTGTCCTCGTGTAAACAAACGCCCTAAAAAGGGGGCGGGGCGGGCGGTAAATGAGCAGTGGCCCATGGACCCTTGGACGGCCAGCAAAACAGCCGGCTTTGTGTTTGGGAAAAGGAAAGAATCGAAGGGGATATTGGAGCGGGTTTTTTTGAAATATTATCCGCGCAGGCGCAGCTCTGTAAATTCCTACAACCTATAAAAGCCGTTGTTCTGGCCAAAACCAAAGCAGTTGCTTCGTGGCGCTTCTACGGAAAACTTCTCTAAAAGCGGAAAAACTAAAAAAAAAATTCCTTGTCCAACCTCGAACTTGGAACTCCAAACACCAAACTCCGAACTCCGCTTGTTGATGTTTTGTGGCGAAGCAATAAAAACTGTAATTAGCGAGCGCTTGTGGATTCGCAAAATTTAATTAGCAAGCAATGCGGTGGTGAAAAGTGGAAAGTGAAAATAAATAAACAAGCTAACTCTTCGGAAGGGCAGCATAAAAACTAAGCGAACAAAAAACAATATAAACGAAATGCAGTTTCCGAGTGATTAGTGCAACAAAGCGACCACAGAATAATCTAATTTGCGTTGGCATTCAAATCAGATTACAAGCTTAAATACTTGTGCGAACTGGCATTTTTTCGCATGATTTAAACTTTCTATAAAAAAATAGATAAATTAATAAGTAAATATTTACATTTTACAGTGATGTTAGAAAGCATCATAAGTGAAAAATATTTTATGGTGTTATAAAGTGACTTGAAAACTATTTGAAAAAATAAATTGGAAACTGGATACCTTATCAACGGCAGAAGAAGTGATTAACTATCCTCTAGGTATACCAAAAGAATTTTACTAAATTTTAAACTGGGGATTTGGAGTTTAAGCCCCCTAAAAACGCATGCAACAAAAATTGTTGTTCCGAAAATGGTTAGGGGGCTTTATTTTAAATTACATATCCGTGTTCTATGGGCTGCAAAGCGACCAAAACTTCAAATATTTCCAGCTGGCTTGTGGCAGGGTCTTTGGGCCATTGAGATTGATTCATGTGCTCTCACTTCTGTGGTGGGTCTGCCACATATGGTCGAGTACAACTACTGCAAGTTCGTGTGGCAAGCTGCTTAATTGCGGAGGCAACCTCATCGCATCAGGCTCGCTTTGAGCCATTCCACAGCCACAATTTCATATTGTTACAAAATTGCATTGTTAATGGCCGTTGGCAACCCTCGACTGGCAACTGACTGGCAAATGCTAACTGGAAACTGGGAACTGGAAACTCGAAGCTGGCAACTGACAGTCGCTCCTGTCTGCCTGCCTTGCCAAATGGGTTAATGTGGGGCAGGCCAAAAGGGGGAAGGGGGAAATCTAAGGGGTTTGAGCCATTTACATACCATTGGTTAATGTGCAGCCCTTTGTAATGGGCCAACTTTTTGCTCTGTCAGCGCAGAATAACTGCGGTTATCTCCGGGGCCAGCGAATTTCTTTTTCGCCAGTTGCAATAAAAATAATCGTAGCATAGATAATGGATAATGGACCAGCATAAACCGAATGATTAGGATGGGAGCACCTAAGTTGGCCTGTTAAATCCATTTAACATCCTCATCGGCGACCTTTTGCAAGTGGTTTGTATGCTCGAAGCCTGTAAACCCTTCATCTCCTCACTCTTCCGCAATAATAGCAATAACAACAAGGGCAAACAACCAGAACAGAGACGCTCTTATGCCATTAAGTGGCATTATAATTACAATTTCCACCAGGGATACCAGGGCCTTTGCCAGGCGGATGTGGCAATGGAAGTGGGAGGCCGACCTCGACTATAAAGTTCGCATTCGAAGGGCTCATTAAGCGGGAAAAGCTGGAAAAGCTGGAGGAGTGGGAAGCGGGGGGAGGCCACTTAAGTCAGGCGGGTTAACGTTTAACTGCTGACGCCAGTCCTCGCAATCGCAGAGCTGTCTAATCAGAGCTGGCCCAATTAGCAAATACGCTTGGCAAATAATCCGCACGGATTTTAATTAATTGGACACCCCCCCAAAGTCGAGACTTTTATGTCGATAATCGCTAGCACTGCAGGTATATTTTATCTTTGCTTCTGTGGAAACGGAAGAGCACAGACCCCCTATACCATATGATACTGTAACGTTGGTAGGGATTTGGGATTTTCAAATTAATTGTGCGCATAAATTTACCGGGTAGCCTTCTGCATCCGGAAAACCGGAGCCGGCAACCTTTCGGCTTTCTGTTTTCGGGGCAATAAATTCACTCTCGTCTCTCAAATGAGTTTGCATAATTCAAATACCGAAAATTGAAATATATCCCCGGCAAATATTTGTTTAGTTATAAACCGAATTTAGCCCAATTTGTTATGATTTAAGTCTGTTAGTTAATTGAGCTGGGGATTAACGTGCAAAAATCGTCGAAATACCTTAGCTTAGCAGCAGAGAGAGGAAATCAATAAAACCGGAATTTAATATAGCCACAGAGGAGAGCTTAGTGGAATTCTTCGGGCGGGAAAACTTCACCCGGAGAAACAGGAACTCCGGCCTGCAAGTGATTTACATATTGGTGCCTGCTGGAATTAAGTATCTCGAAGATAGCGCGTGGCAGATAAAACTATTTTAGCACTATGCCCCCGTACAATTTGTGCGGATCCAACTAATGGCTGGGAAGATTACGCATACGCCCGGTTGGTTTCGTCGGATGAGGATTCTCGTCCCTGGGCCGAAAGCACTATAAAATTAATTTTAAGACACTTGCAGCTTAATCATTCGCACAGATAAAAGGCGACAGTTGTCCCCGAGGATAATTGCGTGTGCGTGTGGAACAGCGTGGGACTTCAGTCAGTTTGATTCGTTTTGAGGAGGGGGTTTTGGATATGAGGCCTGGAATTCAAGGCATAATTTGGGTACAAAATATGTCCGCCCTTGTTCTCATTCCCAAATCCCTGACCCAAAAAAAAGGGACTCCCGCCACTTGTGGAAGCTTTGGCCAAACGTGCTGAGCCTTTAAACTTGCCCAGTCGACCGGGGAGTGGGAGCGGGTGGTTGGGTGGCTATCAGTTTTACGAGTCCTCGGGGATCCACTCTTGTTAAACTCGCATCCCGCTGCTCACATTGTTGTCAGGCGGACCAGGGTCTAGGGACCACTCAAAGCATGTCGGAGATTTGCGTTAGCCAACTGCCTTTTGATATTCAATCATCTCAAGCATCGCTCCCATAATGGCACCCACACACACACGGCCAGAAAGAAAATACTTTTTTTTTTGGGGACTGTATATCATTTTATAAAACCACAACATACTTAAGAGATTTCAAATCAAATTGATATTGAAAATATCAACATAAATACAGTTAAACCTTTTTAAATTTTTTATAAAGAGAGTAAAAATGCTCAAAAAATGTGTTCTAATTCTCGAAGTCACAAAATCGGAATTTTGGATTTATAATAATGTAAAAATGGCAATAATGATCCAAATATGGAAAGTCACACCTTTTTGAGCTCGTAGTAAAATTTCCAATCAATCTCCATTTAAATCTAAAAATTTTAATTTTTTTGATTTTTTTATCACAAAAATTGTGTTTAAAAGTATAAAAATTATAAAAAATGTGAAAATTGTCAAAAAAATTTTTTTTTTAATCTGCCGAAAACTAGTAGTTTTTAATTAGCTGCTTAAAACAGTGCGTAATTTGGATTTTGGGACAGTTTTTGTCCAAGTTACGAAAAAAGCCGAAAGAAAACTTCCTAATTTTTTCCCAAAAACATTAACTAGTTAAAGCATTTAAATCTGAAAACTGTATTCTTTTTAAGCATTCATTACTTAATTTACTTATTTTTTAAAATTAAGGAACATAACATTTAAATTAAATGAAGTAAGCTTTTGAAAATAGTTTTCAGTGCATGCACGCACACATATGCCTGGGTTGACTTTCAGCCGGCCTTCAATTTGTTCATAATAATGTCCGCCTGTTTTGAAGTGTCACAGCGTGGGCGGAAACAAGTATTTTGATGTTTCCTTTTTCGGGGCCTTCAAAGGGAAATCGAAATCGATGTGTGTGTGGCTTCGATTTAGTCTCTTCAATACCAAAAAAAACGAAAAAAAGGACTCTACAAAACTCAAGCAATAAAACCATAAAAGCAGAATACAATACTAATTTTCGGTGATGGGATGTCCGAGTATTCCCCAATGGCCAGCCGCAGAATCGCGGCATAAAATATGCATTTGGCTTTGCCCAGCGACGTTTCCGCCTGATTTATGTGTTGTTTTTGTATATATATATAGGGATATATAGATGGACGTGCCCTGCCTTGCCTTGCTCACCTTGGTAGCCAAGTCTATTTGGAATTCAAAAGCTTTTAACAGATTGTCGCAGGCAGTAACTTTGCCAATTTGTAAAAGTTCAACTGAGCAGCAAAACGAAAGCAAAATAGAATGGATTAAGGGGCCAAAATGGAGGGTTTGTAGGTCTGTAGTAAAAAACAATAACAATTACACTGATTGCCGCCCCCGGAGAATTCGAATTCGAATACAAATACGAATACTGTTGAATGAATGTGAGTGACGACCTGCCGGTCACTCGAACGGAAGCGGAAATGGGAGCGGGACAGAATTGGTAACTGGTAACTGGTAACTGGTAACTCGGTCGCTTTCGCTTCACGGCTGACTCGCTATTCGGTTTTCAGATTTCAGCTTTTCTGGGCCAAACGATAGAACAAAACTGGCCATAAAACAATTGAGGGCTCAATTCTGTACACCACGCCGCACATTTTTGCATTCGGTGCCATATTTGCTCGCTCCGTAGTTGAACATTTTCCATTTTCCGTTTCCACCGAAAGGCTGCTCCCTAGTGCAGCCACTGGAAGCACACATTTATCTCCCCCGAAAAATGTTTTGGCTGCTGCCTTTACCTTATTGTTTCGGCCAACAGCGATTGCAGCAGCAGCAGTGCTTATGTGCGTACAAATTCTATTTGATTGTCCCGTTTATGTTGTGGATTTAACTTTTCCTATTGCATCTTCCACGGGCCATCCCGTTTGGCCATTGTTTGCTCACCAGTTCGGTAGTTCACTGCAGAAATACTTAATCCAGATATTTATTTCCTGCACCAGGAAGTGAAAGCGAATGCAGCGACTTTGATGGCCCCCGAAAACCCGGCTTCCTGGGTTCCTGTCCCGCAGTAATCTTCGTCCTTAAGCTGCTTGTTACCATGGAAACCTTTTATAGCCGCTATAAATTCACATAAATACTGCTTCTTTGGGCTCCAAATTCAGGTGGTTTCGTAAAGCTATTAAACTTTAAATAAATCTGGAAGGCAATGTCTTTTAGTAAAAGGGGAATCTATTCGGTAAAAGTTTATAGATGAAAACAAGGGGAAAACAAGCTTAAATCTTTTTTTTTCTATTTAAAAATAAAAATTGTACTTAAATTAGCTTTGACAAAAAAATGACTCGGAAATGCATTTAATATCTGCAATATTTTAAACTGAACTTTTTACCATAAAATAAAATGATTTCTATATAAATTCGATATTTTGCATAAGCGTCCTTTGGAGACAACCAACATATATTTAAATGTACTTTACTGATACCGATATAAAATTTCATATAAATCATGGTAGAAAGTAGCAACTGCAGCCTGCAGCTATTATCATGCAAAAACCGACTACTTTATTTGAATAGAATTGGAGACTCGTTGGGGCTTTATTTCTACTTCTGCCTTTGTCCTTTTGTCCTTTGGCAATCCTCCGCCACCTCAATCACGCTCTAAACTTTTTTGTTCCTCCTCTCTTTTTGCAGGCCAGCGATGAATGCAGGTGCTGTGTAAGTGCCTCTGCTGTGGAGAGGAGATCCGAATCCGGATCCTGGTGGAATCAAAGCCGGAACGTGACTTTTGCCAAAAGTGAATTGAGCCACCGCAGCGATAAAAGCGATAAAAAAGCTGCCATGCCAACCGGCGAGTGTCGCTAGGACACTCTTTATCGCCTGGCCGAGATAAAGGATCCATGGAGGGGCTCCGACCAAATCCAGGTGCACCCGTGATGAGACCCGATGACATCTATTGGGGGGTCACCCCCCTGTCTCTGCTCCTCATGCTCGTCCTGCAGCTCCTGGCATCGGCTGCAGGGACTCCGGTGCCTCCTCCTGCCCCTGCTCCCCTGGTGACTCCCCATTCCTGTGCCCACAAGGGCATGGCCGAGCTGATTCGCAGCAGTCCGGTGATTGTCAAGGCCCTCGCCGCCCGTGTTTTCACCGATGAGGTGGACGCCTCCTCCCCACAGGACACGATTTTAATAACATTAACGCCGGAAACGATATACAAGGGTGCCTCGCTGCTGAAAATGGCCAACGGCGGTGGCGACTCCGAGGACCCAATGTCCCCGCGAGCCGGCGGTCTGATGTCCTGGAACTCGGGGCACAGGAGCAGGAGCTCGAATGCTGGGGGATCCGCGGGAGGAGGTGGTTCCTCCTGGAGTGGCGGTGCTGCTGAGTCAGCCTTTCAGTACGAAGGGTAAGCCCAATCATGGTCATCCTCATTTTGTCCACTTTACTTTAACCCTTACCTTTGCCACGTCAATTTTGCCCCCACAGGCAGCTAAATGCGACCCTCCAGCCACTGCGCTGTTTCGATAATAACATGCTGAGAATGCTGCCGGCTGAATTAATTGCCTTTGGCAAACTTCTGCCCGCTGCGTCGGCGGCGTCCTCCGGAGGCGGAAGTGCTGCTGCTGCCTCGCGCCCCGCACAGTTGCAACGACCGCCCGTGGGCGGCGCCACTGATGTGCTGCAAATCAGCGTCAACGGTCTGCATCGCTGGACGCCGCAGTTCGAGAATCATATCTGGAAGCATTTGGGTAAGCGCCGACTTCCTGTGCCCTGTGGCTTCCTACACTGAAATTTAAACTTAATTTAAGTTTGAAACCTTAAAATTGTCCCTATTAGATTAAATTAATAATTAGGAAAACAATAGGTCCCCTTCCTTGTCCGCATGTTAAATTTAAAGTAGGCTGTAAACCCTTAAAACGTATAGGAATTTAGAGTTTAAAGCAAACTTTAAAGTTTAGCACCCGGACGAGAAAACGCCCGTCAGACTCTAAAACTTGATAAACTTATTCCATTAGGTTAGGCACAAATTAGTTCTCTGCCGCCGCTCTGCCAACACACACAGTATAGAAAAGCGATCTGGCAACCACTGCATTAGACTAAAACATTTTTAAAATATTTTTATTCGTGTTTCATTAATAGATAAATAAAAGAAACTTAAGTACGTTATGTACGCATGTTAAGGTCGGGATAAATCAACAACTTTAACATGCGGACGAGAAATCGGCACTAAATCATACAACAGATGTCATGCTTTAATTATGCATTCTCGAAATATGATTTTTCCGAGTGCACCAATCCTGTCCCCACCCGATTGTCTCCTTTTTCCCCCCAGGACCTGGTCCTCGCCGGGCTTCCGTTGCTTCCGTTAGTTAATCGCATTGCGCTTGTTAGTTGTTGCATTGTTGAGCAAATCGCTCCGGTCGGATGTTTGTCGAGTATTGGATGAACCCGGCGGGATAGAGTTTCCAAACTAGAGGCCACTGGTCACTGGACGTCAGGATGTCAGGACATCAGGACGTCCTGGCTCGGATGGGGCGGCAATCAGTGGTAATTGGCACTAGCAGAGGGCCAAAATCTCCACCATCTCTCGGCTCGAATAACGCAACATAATTGCCAGCGACTCTGTTATTTAAAGCCGCTTATATTCCCCTTCAATTGGGCTTTTAAGTAATTCAAGAGTGGAATGCGGCCAACACTTGAAATTCCTCTACTTATTTGGCTTATTCGTCAGTCTATTGTGACTTCATGAGCCCCAGCTGGGAGATTAATCTTTGATGAAGATTGATAGCAATCGCCACCCATTCACTGGCGGATTCCTCTGCTCGAAAAGGAGGTGAAAATATAAAATAGAGCAAAATAAAATAAAATGAAAAGTATATAAAATAAAAAAGGGAACTTCTCGATGACGCAGCAGATGTTGCAGATACAGCAGATGTGGGCCAGAGCCTCCTCCTCCTTCTCCGCCTTCTCCTTTCAATCCTCTCAAGCTGGCAATCCGCACCACCGCCACTCGAGGGAAGCAACACTTGACTTTTGTGTCAAGCGGTAAGAGGCATCCACGTCCACGCCCACCGAGGATCTGCCTTGAATTGCGGTCTCTGAATGAAAGGCCTTTAGTCCGAAGAACAAGCAGCACTAAAATTTGGCACGATGATGTCTTAGTTTTATTGCTCATGGTAAGGGATTGAAGGGGTTTCCTAAAAATATGAGCACGGAGAAAAATACAAGTTTCTCTATTAAGACAAATAAATAATTAAATTATTGGGAATATTTTTTTTTTATTATTTTTTAGATTATTAAATTGAAACAACTTAAATTACTTGAGTGGTATCGAGAAGTACAAACGTTCAATTCGAAATAGAGCAAGTTAGCTCTTAAAGTTACATAAGTGGGAGGGAGAAGGACATATTCAAGCATATCAAGTCAAAATTGATACCACTTAATGTAAAATCGATCATCATTACATTTCAAGTTTTTGTTGGGTGTAGGTTTGTCGTCTTTCGAACCGATTCCTTTATTATTTTAATTTATTTTATTTAAATATTTAATATTAAAGGCGTTAAAACCGGGAAATTATTAACTCTTTCCTCTGAAAAGTTAAAAATTATTCCGCAAGTACTCCTCTTTCTGTATTTTCCGAAACTCAAAAAAAACAATTGGCAATCAACTACAGGCTGGGACGACTGGAGCGACTTCACCCTGTGCAGTGTCACCTGTGGCCAGGGGGTGCAGCAGCGCTTCCGGCGCTGCCTGCTGGACAATCCGCTGGTGGACATGAACATGAACATAAACCTGGCGGAGGATGATGAGGATGACGAGGACGAGGCGGAGCCTGCTGATGATGAGGCCGCAGTCGAGGTGACCGCTTCCAAGGAGGCGGACACTTTCAGCGATGGCAATAACGATCTGCTGGCCGATGATGAGGATGAGAACGACCTGCTCATAATGCGAGCAAGTGGCGACGAGTCGTTGCATAAATTTGACCAGGCTACGACGATAATGCCGCAGACCAGAGGCCGAGCTCAATCCCATTCCCATTCGAATCCGAGTGCCAGTCCCCCGGGAGAAACAAGCGGCGGTAATGAACCACCAGCAGATGGAGGAGGAGTAGGAGTAGGAGGTGCCGACCAAAGTGTCAGGTTTGTGCCGACTGCACGCAGTGACCGGGATGGGAATCGAGTTGCAGTTGGAGCAGGAGGAGTTACCCCCAGAGTTGGCGCCAGGAAGGCACGTGCCAGCAATCAGCACAAGAAACACAGGCCTGCCAAAAGCGTGGCCCTGTCCACACTCCTCTGCGAGGGATACAACATCGAGCAGCGCAACTGCAACAGTTTCGAGTGCAGCGGTGAGTTTGCCAATCTATTACTTAAATTAAGTTTTAGTTGAATATAATTCTTTAATATTTCAAAAGTTACCTCGATTTTTTTAAAGTTTTTCAAAATTAGGTTTAGGGACCTTTGGCAAAAACAGGAACGTTTATTTTTTTACAAAACATTAAAGTAAAGAAAAACGTTTTGGGAAACTTTTAAAAAAAAAGTTCACAAAATTCGTTTGTTTGTTTTGTATTCAAAAAGCTGTCATCAAAATTGTATCTTTAAAATCTCTATTTTGTACTATTTTATACTATTTTTTTTTTGGCAAAAACAGGAATTTTTCTTATTTTACAAAACATTAAAGTAAAGAAAATTTAAAAAAAAATTCCACAAAATTCGTTTGTTTGTTTGGTATTCAAAAAGTTTGCATCAAAATTTTATTTTTGAAATCACTTTTTTATAGATGACATAAGTGATCTGCTAAAATTCTACAAGAAGCTGCCGATGGGTGAGGAGCTGCCCACCCAATCCTCGGATGCTTCCTTAGCTTCCTCCTACGTGGATCCGTATTCGAGTGCGGATATCACCACGGTGGGCACTGCCTTTAGTCCAACACCCTCGACGCCCTACAATATGGGCTACATCCGCAGCTGGAGGAACCTGCTTAACTTTACCCTAATGGTTACCCTGAGGTCCAAGGTGGGTACGCTTCAAGGGTTCCTTAACAAATAGGCATGAAAGATTCTTGATGTTACAGAACGATACCAAAAACACGGCGACCATATTCTCCATTCGCAACGCCACCCACAATCTTTATCTGGAGGCCTGCCAGGATGGACTGCGTCTGTATCTCGAGCGGGACAATGCGACGGAAATGTTGCCGGTGAAATTAAATTTATACGATTATCGCTGGCATCAAGTGGCCATCAGGTGAGAGTGTGTTTGTTATGTGGGTGTGGGTTGGTTGGGGGATGTGGATGGTGGATGGAGGATGGAGGACGAAAGTGGGAAGGTGATGATGAGTGAGTCCCCCATCTGCCCCGATGATTGGCAATCACTGCCTCTGTGTGTGGCCCAATGGCACTCACTTCGATCTGATGGCCATCGTCGTTGACACTTTCGTTTATTTGCATTTTCAATTTATTAGCATAAATGTTTGTGCCATGAAACGCACACTGCCAAACACTTGACACACATGCAAATAGTAGGCAAGCTTACTGTTGCGGTAGAAAAAATATAGCTCGGATTTTGAGGTTTTATGTTTAGTTTTCCATCAGTTTTTTTTTAGTTTAATCAGGTACCGAAAATTAAAAGGAAAGCTTACAGTTGCGCTATAAAATAAATGTAGCTCGGATTATGATGTTTTATGTTTAAGTATATATTTTTCCAAAAGTTTTTTTTTTAGTTTTAATCAGGGACCGAAAAAAATTCCTTATTTGAGTGTTTTTTTTTAAATCTTTTATTCCAATTAAATGGAATTTTCTTTGATTTTCCTTTTTCTTTTTGTTGATTAAAAAGTGTCCTATTTTTAACATTTATAGGTAAAAATTAGAGTATTATTTTTTTCTGCCAGCTCTTTGTTTTTTTGGTTTGGTTAAAATAAGTAGGTCCTACAAAAATATTGACAAAAACATGAAAAACCTTAACTAATTTATTAAAAACACAACCGACTTAGCCTTTATGACTATTTTTTTCACCGCTGCTGTATACAGACAGCCTGCACATGAATATCGAAGGCCCTTTTTTGTGGTTTTTGCTTTTTGCTGGCTACAACGACACACAGCCAAATTGACACTCGGTTCAAGTGGGCACCATTTGTCATCGACCGTCGGCACATTTCTCACTGTCACTGTATGTGTGTGTCTGCGGGGGAGGGGGGTCCAACATACTAACAATGCACCAATATGTATCCTTATATATAAGTTTAATTATTTGCGAATAGCTCACTTTACCGTTATTGTTTTGCTGTTATTCCCATCCACCGTGCAGCATACAGAATGGCGATTTCATATCGATTTACGTCGATTGCGCGTGGACAAACAGTTTCGTCGTCTCCAAGCGGCTTTTCACGTTGCCCGTGGACGCGGATGTGGAAATTGGACGCGGCTTTAATGTGAGTACAGTGTAGACACTATGTCATATTTCCCGGGGGAGGCATATTTTTCTATTTTCACCACTCGTTACTTTGACTCCCACCATGTCATTTTATTGAGTGCCTCTAAGGATGGCTAAATAAAGAATTTTATAGAAGTGCCAGTTAATAATAAATGAAAAAAGACTTAAAACGTGTGAAAAAATCATAAAAAGATACAAAAAAATATTAACGGCTGTTAGTAAATGAATTAAATTTCAGATTGCACAATAATGAAATGATTTAAAATCAGTTTACGTTTTGTTATAGAAAATATAGAGAATATTGACCTTTGATATCTTTGCAAATATTTGTGACAGCCGATTATATGTTTTTTCCCGACTTATTCTTTAAAAATGATAAACAATTTATTTTGTTCAAGAGAAAGCATTTAGCTGTATTCCCCGGGCCTTAAACGCATTCAATAAAAACCAATAAATGTATCATGCCATTTTTATTGCGAGGCGAGGCCTGCATGACGTTGATAGCGCATTCGCCCCGTTGGCCGATGACAATGCAAATAAAGCAATTAATGGCGAACAATTATGTACTTTATGCGCGCATTAACTTTCGCTTTTTTCTCATCCCCAGGGGGAGCTGCAGCAACTCCTCGTCCTGCCGGAGAACCAGGAGAGGCTGCAGTGCAGCAACAAGCGCACCTCCATCAACGAGGTGAAGCGCTACATCATCGACACATTCATCGAGGACTACAATGGCAATTGAAACCGATGAATGATGAAGCCGGGAAGGCCAATCGACCGAAAGCCACTGAATATGAATATATTATATTGTGGCCAATCCACTCACACAAAATCCGATTACAAATTCGGCAAATCAAAACTGCATAGATTTATGATTATTCATTTCATTTGCATATATATTCATATATTTAAGGGCAGAGAGGAGTATGTGCAACTATACACAACTAATATAACGCATACGCCATGTGATTTATGCGCTAGCAGACAGCGCACTCCACTCCACACACAGCATAATAACCATAACCAGTCAGTAAAATTCGATTACGGACACATTATGGAAGAATATTTATAATAATTAAGCTAATTTGACGTAATACAATAATTGTAAACGCAGAAATGAATACAATTTGCATAGCGAAAGGCCAAGGCAAATGCAGAAAAATAAGAGAACAGAATGATCAAATATAACGCAACTATGTATATGGTAAAAATAAAATGCGGTTTTCTTACATGGCGGTTGGTTAAACACAAGTATCTCACGGAATATTTCACTGCCCACACACATGGGTTTTTGGGCTTGAGTAAGCAAAATTTGAATATGCAAATGAGGTGTGGAGTATTGTTTGGTCAGCGTTGTCCCGGAAAGTTGGCAGTCCCAGGCAGTCCACTTCAGTCAGATTGTGGTTTTTGTGCATTTCGGGTGCGCTCCACTAATTTGACAAAGGATCAACTTGTACATTATGCTCTGCCCGTCAAGTGCTCCCAGCTAAACTGAAGGATAATCCCCGAACAGATCCCCCTGGCACCAGAGAGAGAGAGGATTTGCTTAGATAGACAGCTGAAACTGCAGCGACACTTGAATAAGGTTCACCCGAAACAGCGAGGCAAAACAGCAGCCGCACCTAAATTCATAATTTCCTCTTGGCGGGAAAAAGCCCGACGGCCGGCATCCGTTTATGCGGCTTTCTTCTGTCTCTGGATCGTAAATAATCTGCTGTATGCTCTACACTTTATGCACAGCTCCTTTTCCCTACTATTTTATACAGGGTACTTTTGGTTAGGTTGTACAAGGCTTTGCTTATCTTAAAACTTTGGAAGTGTTTGACAAACAGAAAATATATATACCTAGTGAAATCATTGTCTAAAAATGGAATAGGTATTTTGCTACCCTTAAGGCTACTAGAAATTAAGTTTCCCTTAAATATATACCTAAAAGTTATAACAATAGTGATTCATTTATTAATGTTTTTATCTAAAGGAGGACTTTAATTAATTTGAAGGGTGTTACATCTTAAATTAGGTTTCTAGACATAAATTTACTTAATTTTCTGTTGCTTAATATATTTTTTAAAAATCTTTAAAAATCATCTTAACTTATTAAATAAAATTTGGATATTTAAAAATATTATCTATACCTATACTGTTAACAAAACTTAAACTTTTTTAAATGTTTTTTTAAGCTGCTGTTTATTTCCACCTTAAATGGATTTTCTATATATTTTTTCACCAGAAGAACCTAAAACTTGTTAAACATGCCCAACAAGTTATGCTACACTTTTTGAATGTAAGTATTTTGGGCTAATAATAATGGTATCTACTGGTCGGGACTCTCGCCCATATTTTTGCTATTCTCCCTTCTTCTGCACGTCATTGGCAATTTCAGGCATTGGGTAAAAATGTTGCCGCGCTTGGCAAGTCGAATGCAGGCGACAGGCGGTGGAGACATTGATGAATTTCCTGTCGCATCCTTGCCGCTCGCTGTCTGGCAGGTGGGGGTCTTATGCTCGAGGACCCCGTCAAGGCGGGAAACCGGCAGCTCGGGAAGCCGGGAACCCACGACACCGCCTGGCGACGTCAAATAAACCTCCGACTCTGGCAAACAGCAAGCCGTCGCCTATTGTGACTTAATAACTTCTACTCACGTCATCAAGGTGCATTGAACCGTGAAGTGCTGGTGCAAAAACGGAGAAAGGATAACCCATAACCACTGCAAAAAATGGGTGGCAACTGCATTGAATGCGAATGCAGTGGTACCTGAATTAACTGCGCAAAGATACACACTCGTTGGCATCTGGGTTTTAATTTTTGTGCAACTACAAAAATAAAAACCCTATCCTATCACATATATGTGACACAAATTCGAGCTGCAAGCAATTAGTTGCAGTTGCAGCTAGCCAGGTAAAAAGAGCACGCAGCTCAGTCATTAAGAATTTAATAGTTGTTATCTTTAAATTCAGCCAGGTCTTAAATTCGTACAAATATACCTTTATACCTTGATGCAAGGGGTCATAAATCTCTGCCTCCGAACAAATTTTCGCGCAACATGTTGCACTTGATGTGTGTGCAGCGCAACGCAACGCAGTGTCCCAGAAAATGCAAACGTAAATCTTTGGGACCTTTGCTCTTTCTCCTTGCCCGCAAAATGCAGCGAAATTCGTTTAAACCGAATCTGGAAATACTTTGGCCAACGGCTAAGGCTGCAATTGGCTCAGAAAGTGGCACTACCCTTAGTTAGGGCATTAAAGTCGCACGGCAAACGCAAGTAATTCGTTTGAAAGTCGTATAAGGGCGAACGAATACGCCAAAGGCATGCGTGTACAAGTGTAATTTTATTTATTTATGGCTGCTTTGGGAGGAGCAACTTCTAGGATTCCGCGTCGTTACATTTCTTTTAAATTTTTGCGCTTTCTTGAGGGGAACTTTCGTTGACAACGAAAATTGTCAAAAGGAGTTCAGTGCCATTTGTTCGGTTTTAAAATATTTTTATTTTATAACGTTTGTTTAATTAATACGAAAATAAATTTATTAACACGATATTTTTAAGACTTAATTTTTTTTTCATCTTATAATAGTTAATAGTTTTTTACAAGGTTCTATAATTTTTGAATTTTTATAATTTTAAATAGCATTTATTTTACGTTTTGAGAGATTTTCTGAAAGTTATTCCCTTATTATTTAATTCAAAAAAGGTCTTATAAATTATTTTAAAAATAAATCTTAGTTTACTTCAGCCTTTTTCCTATTTTTCTTTTTGCTTTCTATTAATCCAACTGATTTTTATTTATAAACACTGGATATTTCACCTTAATACTGCATAGCTTTAAAAGTTTGCCACGGGTCAGAAATAAAATGGTTGGGCTCAACAAAGCGATCTGGACAATGCATTGCAGACGTGGCATGTAAAGCCATTCAACTTCACCCCTCGGAAACTGAGTGGAGGTTGGCCAGCAACGCCCACTGTCAATCTGAATCCAGAAAAGGGGTTCGGCCAAAGGCCATGGCCAGGAGTCCTGGCGAGGATGTGCTCATGGTCTGGCCACAGGATCCGTATAAATGCCTTTATTTGTGTAGGTCAAACAAAATGAACTGTAACAATATTGATACAGCTGGCATCGGAGGTTCGAGCACAAAACTATTGTGGTACGACTGCGACTTTCCCAACCCCCCTTCCCAGGCCCCCCAATTAAGTCTGGCTGGCAGCCGTCCCTGGCCAGCTTTTTGTTTCCGCTGTGCATCAAACCAGCGAGCGGCTTCATTAACCTAAGCCACAAAAGTTTACCGAGGGATTAACTTGTCTATTGAATGAAAAATAAGTATCTGGTCGAGGCTGCATGCTTCAGAATGTCGGCATTCAATTTAAATGTATGTTGGCTGCGGTCAAAATAATTGGCTTAAATAGTTTTCACAAATCACTGGAAATCCCTTTATTGATTTTTTAGAATTTATTTATAAATAAGTTGATAATAAATAGTTCGAAATAGTTGTGGTTTATGAGGAACTCCCATTTTTTTATAGGTTTTACTGGGCAATAACATAAAGAAATAAAACTGTTGGATGGAAATGGTTAATAATTATATATTTACTTGTATTAATCCAATATTTTCCATTATGAATTTTAATAAAATCTTATGAGCTATAGTTAACGATTATCATCACTAAAAAATCATAGAAAATATATTTTTTAAATGTAAAGGGCTGAAATCACGTTTAAATAAAAGAAAACATAAATTTCTCATATTTGTGATTATTTATTAAATAAATTAGCTTCAAAATAACCATATTACCTTATCAGTAATTTGAATTTGTCGCCACATCGCCAGACTTTGGTCCATCTCTAACGGACTGCCAACTTACAGATAATGTGACCAGAATCTACATTTCTAACGAACAAATTTCAAAATATTCAAAGAGGCCGACTGTCCGGGCATATTCTTTCAAGTTTTTATGAATTTGGTTAAACTCTACGGCACGGGCTGCCGCACAATGACACCGCCGCGCGGTCCCGGGGCCGCTTTGAATTGGATGCGCCGCTCCTCCGGATTCGGTTTGGTCCGAGTCACGCGAGTTGGCAGGCCGGCGCACCCCCATCCGCACACCACCCACCACCCCAACGCCCACCGCCTGCTCTGCACGAAAACAACAATCGGATTCCGACAGCAAATGGACCACACAATACCGCCCAAGGAGTTCAAATGGACGCCGGGCAACCTGATCAACGAGAACTTCAAGTTGGGCGACCATGGTCACGTTTGCGTCGTCCTCAACCGCCAGATCCAAGTGCCGGCGCACGTGGTCAAGCTGCTGTGGCGGAACGGTGAGTGCCTGGAGATGTTATAAAACCAATCCCAGCCAGAACTGATCTTCCTCATCCCTCGAACTATTTTATCCAGCCGCCGTGCGCTGTGCCGTCGATGGAGGCTCCAATCACTGGCGTGACTTTGTGGTGGGTCAGGCAATGTCGAAGTCAAAGTCAAATGGCGCCACCGCTGGCACACCACTTGAACCACTGGACGTGATAACGGGAGACTTTGATTCGATCACCGAGGACACGGTGGATTTCTTTAGGACCACCCCGAAAGTCCATACACCCGATCAGGATGCCACGGATTTCACCAAGGCCATCGCCGTCCTGCAGCCCGTGATGGCGCAGCGCAAGATCCGGGATGTGGTTGTGTTCCATGACACCTCTGGTCGGCTGGACCAGGTGATGGCCAACCTGAACACGCTGTACAAGTCGCAAAAGGACAACTGCAATGTCTTCCTGCTGAGCGGGGATTCGGTGACGTGGCTGCTGCGGCCGGGCAAGCACACGATACAGGTGCCCGTCGACCTTGTCACCAGCCAGCGGTGGTGCTCCCTGATGCCCGTGGGATCGGCGGCGCACAACGTTACCACCACAGGGCTCAAGTGGAACCTATGTGTGTATATAATATCACATCTTATCTACCGAATCTTTAATGCTTATGATTTTGTTGCCTAGATCACGCACAAATGGAGTTTGGCGGCATGGTTAGCACCTCGAACACCTATGCCACTGAGTTTGTCCAGGTGGAGACGGACGCCAACCTCATCTGGTCCATGGGCGCCTATGACTTCGACGACAAGGTGCGACAAACAGCAAAGACATGAGACGCTTTTGGAGACGCTAATGGAGGATACTAAGTACTTAAGTAAGGGTTGGGGTGACACCAATGTACAGTGTTGATGGCCAAAGCTGCATCCTTTTGTTTTTTATTTCTGTGGGGAGCGATGAATATAGTGCTGTTATTGTTAAACAAAATGAAAGTTGTAGTACTAAGCTCTTAATACTATTAATGAAAATTTATTGATAAATAAATAGTTTTTTCTTGTTTAGAAAACTTTAATGTTTATTAACAATCTATTTTAACACGATACAAAAATTGTTAAGCTTAAAACGAGTAGTTTTATCTTACGTTACTTGGAGCCTGGCAGTGGCATTAAATCAAAGCCGCCGCTGCTCCCTGTTTTCTTAGATTTCCAGCCAGATGATGAGGAAGCTGTGCTTTCCGCTCGCTTGGCGCCTGCCCTACCACCTCTGCCCCTGGCCGATGTGGTCTTCCTGGCCGCTGGCGATGATGTATTGGTTTTGTACCTCTTGCTGGCTCCTCCCTTGTAGATCTTTTTTCGCTTGCCCGCTCGGAAGGAGTTGAAACCGCTGCCACCGCTTGTGTTTGCGCCGCCCTGCGATGCAACCGCCCTGTCCCAGTCCACCACACTGTCGTTATTCCATCCCGAGGTGCTGGGCTTCTGCTTGGCGGCGGCCGCCAGGTCCGCCTCGTCGTCCATGACGGCCTGCATCAACAGCTTTTCCGAGGCATAGTTGCAGGTAATCTCGAGCAGCTTGGCGCCGTATTTGTCGTAATTCGCCTTGGTGACGTGCGGTATGCTGCACATGTCCTTCTCGCTGAGCGGCAGTGTTTCGGCCATGGCCTTCAGGGCCTGAATGTTCATGATACTGGCCATCGTGACGTTCCGCTGGCTGGCAATGGTTCGGCACAGATCCAGTAGATCCGTGTAGCAGCGCTCGTGAATCTCTCGCATTCCCGACTTGCCCTCGCCACCACTGCTCGCTGCGGCATCGGAAACGGTGCCCACAGTCGCCTTGGCTTCCTTGGCATTTTTGGTCACAGCAAACTCGAAAGTGGGCGTGCCCTCCATCAGTTTACTGATATTATTGCCCAGATACAAGTACGCCTGTGGAAAGTCGTTGGTAAATATTAAATCCTCTCTTAGGTAGCCATCGATGACCATTTTGCGTAGAATCCTATGTATGTCGTTCTTTTCCCAGTCTTTCAGGGCTCCATGATGCGGCGTTTTGTGGTGGTTAAAGTCGACAATCTTCTTTATCTTGGAGCCCTTAAGGACGTCGGCTATGTGCAAAAGCGTGAAGCGAGATCGGCCGCTGCACAGATCCTTAACAGCTCGCGCCGCCTTGCGCGCATGATCCAGGGCGTCGACCGCCCGATAGGCTTTTTTGTTGATGCAATTGTCGCAGGCGGTCTGCCGGTTCTCCAGGCACTGCTCACTGGTGAAGTGCTCCCCGAAATAGTCCAACTGCTGGGCACGCCGGCAATCCGTGAGATTTTCACAGTATCCAACAATGCGATATAAATTGTCCACATGTATCTTCTTCACATTGTACTGAAGAGCTTTGTCGGCTGAAAAGTTAGATTAAAAAGGAATAAGTTTAAAATCCTGGTTAATATCTTAACCACTTACAGTCTAGCATCTTCTTAATCCTTAGCATGTCCGCATAGTTGTAGTACAAGATGCAGTCGGCCATCTCACCGTCTCGTCCCGCTCGTCCTGCCTCCTGGTAGTAACCCTCGATGGATTTTGGCAGCGAATAGTGCAAAACGAACCGCACATCTGGCTTGTCGATGCCCATGCCAAAGGCGATGGTGGCACATATCACCTTGATCTTTCCGGTCAGCCAATCCTTTTGTCGCGTTTCCCGCTCGGTGTCCGTCAGACCCGCATGATAGGCCACCGCCCGGACGCCATCCTTGCACATCTTCTTTGCCGTCTCGTCGCACTCCTTACGGGACAAACAGTAAATTATGCCGCTGGAGTGCGCCGGCTTGGTGCGAATGTAGGCACTAATATCCTCCAACGTAGAGGCACCCTTCTTGGGCAACACCCTGTAGCGCAAATTGCTGCGATTGAAGCTGGACAAGAACCACTTGCAGTTTTTCAGATTTAACTGCGCCAGGATGTCCAAACGAACGCGCGGCGTGGCTGTGGCCGTTAAGGCAATTGTGGGGACATTGGGGAAACGCTGCTTCAGGACTCCAAGTTTCTTGTAGTCCGGCCTGAAGTCATGACCCCACTGGGAAACACAATGGGCCTCGTCTATAACGAAACGACTTATGTAATTGTTTGAGTTCAGGGTGTCCAGCGTGTCCTGGAAGCGAGTCGAGCTGCTGATCTTCTCGGGCGTCACATAGAGCAGTTTAACCAGCGGTGGTTGACATTCCAAATCCCGGTAGATGGCCGTGACATCGGCCATTTTTTGTTCTCCACTAAGACTCTTCGCACATATCTGTTAAAAAATGATGAAGTACATTTAAAACGCATTAATTTTGTATAGATTTAAATACTCACATCCAAAGAAGCCAGTTTATTGATTTGATCAAAGATCAACGACTTCAGCGGACTAACCACAATAGTTACTCCCTCAGTCAGAATGGCAGGCAGCTGGTAGCACAGCGACTTTCCTCCGCCCGTTGGCATCAGGACGAAGCAATCGTTGCCCACAAGCGTAGCGTTGATCACCTGTAGCTGATTGGGACGGAAGCTCTTCAGACCAAAGCTATAGCTCAGGCCATGCATGAGGCGGGTGGAGTGCTCAAACTTTTGCCCATCGAACTCGCCGGTGATGCCGTCATTGTGCACGTTGGAATGGAAGTTCCCGTCCAGCTTCTGGGAATTTGGGGCACTTGACTGTTTGGCTGGCACAACGCTCCTACTGCTGCTGGGGGCGATACATAAAGTGTTGTTCTTTACCGCAGCCTGGGTATGCATTTCCTCAAACATTGCCTCATCGTATTCGGGAAAGCCATCGTCATCTAAGGTAATATTCGTTGGCACCTCCTTTGGCTTCTCCTTCACCTGCACAGACTCTAATTCCTTGTAGCTGTAGCCATTAAACTCTGACCGGCGGCCCTGCTTCTGCTGGTAATCGTTCTCAATGTCCGCCAACAGACCCTCCAAGTCATCATCATCATCCTCATCCATTTCGCTGGCTGTGGTCCGCTGTGTAGGTCCGTTCATTTGCTCCTCCTCCAGGTCGCCGTCTAGCATCATGCTCTGAGCCAAATAGTCATCCGGTTCCTCGCATAAATCGTGAACCAGTTCCTCACATTTTCGCATCATATGCGGGTCTTTCGGCTTGGTGGATGGCGGGAAATCATCTGGCTCCCCGCAAAGGTCGTGGATGAGCTGCTGGCGTTTGGGTATTAAAGGCGATTGGCTCGACTTGCTGGGCGGCGAATAATCATCCGGCTCTCCGCAAAGATCATGGAGGAATTGCTGGCGCTTGGACATCGGTGGCGGATCAATCGGCTTGCTGGGCAACTTTTCCTCCTTGCTCTCCATGAGCTTACTAAGCGGCAAAACACGAAGGCTACTCTCTGGCGGGGTTAGGCTTGAACACATAAACCGACTCTGATCCTCCTGCATTTCCATTTCCTCCTGCTCCAGAGCCTCTTGCTCAGCCTTTTGTTTGCTTTCACTTTTCTCCAGATGTTTCTGGAGAAGCTGCGACCGTGCCTTGAACTTTTGCCGCATTACCTTGAGCTTAATGAACGTGTTCGGCTGAAAACCGGCGATTTCATTGAAATGCATGGCGGGAATCTGGTCAATCAGAGAACAATACTTTTCCATAAGCTCGACGTAAGTGGAGCGGAAGAAGCCCAGTGAACTCCGCTGTGCCTCTACGCTTTGTTTGTTGTGATCCATGCTAAAATTGTCGTTCTGGGCCAAATTCTTTAGGTAATCATCTAGAGAATTGTCAAAAGTGACACTGAGTCTGGGCTTTAAAGGCGCCGGTGGAGGTAGAGCAGCAGTCGTAGATTTAGTTGGAATGGCATTTTCTTTTGCCGAACCAAGTTTGTAGCCTGACTGCCCAATGCCACTGCTTTTCTCTGGCGAATCCTCGAAGAGATTTCTACTGCTGCCTGTTTTTTTATATGAAGCCAGTGGTGATTCGAGGAAAGCGGAAAGAGTGGGCTTTCTCTCAGTCACTTGTGGCTTCTTAGGAGAATCCTCAATAATGATTTTGTCCCGGGAAGTCCTTCTCTCTAGTGGTTTCTTGGGGGAGGTTTTCTCCACTTTCTTAGCAGGAGGCGGTGAGTCGGGCAGCGTGAGTAATGGATGCCTTCCTCCATTCTGCTTGATTGGAGAGTCCTCGAAGGAGTACTTTTGAGAAGGCGAGTCCGTCGTGGGTTTCCTCTCATTTTGGGACAGTTTCTTTGGAGAGTCCGAAAATAGACTTAATTCCGATTTCTTGGCAGGCTTAGCAGGGGAAGGAGAATCCAACAGTGAAAAGGTTGTTTTATTCCTTTCATTCTGTAGCGGTTTCTTCAGGTAATCCTCAAATGTTGGCTTTTCTAGCGGGGATTCAGACAATCCTCGATACGACTGGCTGCTCTCACTCTGTGGCAGTAGTTTGGCAGGTGAATCTTTCTTTGAAGGACGTGGACCTAGTGGCGATTCGGAAAGGTCGAAATAAGTGTGCTTTTTGACCGATTTCTTGGATGCGACGGTATCCTTGCTGGATTGACTGGACCTCTGTGTTGATTCATCATCGGAGGAGGAGGAGGAGTCCAGAAAGATGGGATTGTAGACGGCACTGGGCTTGCTCCTGACATTTGTCACTAAAATTAACAACTATTAGTTTCCTTATTTCAATCGAAAGACCCCAAAATACCTTTGCTCTTAGGTTGACTCTGGGAATTAGTATCCAGGCCAATGAAGCTACTGAGTGTGAGCTGTTTTCTGGGCGCTGCGGGCTTCTTGGACATGACGACTTGCGATTCATTCAGCTGCCAGCGCTTAACTTCGCAAACAACTAGTTAATAAATTGGTAAACAAAACAATTTAATACAGTTTGAGACTAAAAACCCGCGCAATTTATGCCAATGGAAACAAATGCGAGTATGAATTAGTGCGACCGTACATTGACCTTTTAAATATACCAACGGACTTCAAGGAATCTATTTAGCATGGAAGCGTTTATCAGAAATGATCACTGATCACTAATATCATGATCATATATATTCAAATAGTACGTTTAAAAAAAAATCAGGGACCGTAAATAGAAATTATTCAACGTTAAAAATATCTTGATTTTATTTAAAAAAAAAACTTTTTTTATCGACTAAAAACTAATGATTAGTAATTATGAATTTTAATAGTTTTTAATTTAAAGTTAGTAGTAAAATTCTAATTTAAAAAATAGCTACAGCTATAGCTAGAATCTAGCGTAATCGCCAACACCTGAGAACAGCTGTATAGCGACATGCTTTCTGCTTCCTCTTGTTCCCTAGGTATCCAAACAATTCCAAACGTGGTAAATAGAAGCGCATATTTCCATATTTCGGACACGAATAATTATGCACACGTGAGTATTTCATCATCCACTGCTACGGCATCTAACCAAATCAATGATCTCTTTCCGGATTTCCCTTCCGCAGGCATAACAATTTCAAGACCCCCTCCGACGAAGACGAACTGGATGATCTGGACGAGGACATGGTGGTGGGCGTCATTGCGGAAATCGAACAGGAGGTGCTGAACGAGTCCGATAGCGACAACGACGAGTACGACCTGGTGGACATGGGTGCTCCGGTGCCGCCGAACGATGGCGACAGCAGCAACGAGAGCATCAGCAGCGACGACAGCTTCGATCCGGATGCAGCGGACTCCGATTCGGATGATTCGATGCCAGAGGACGCAGCCGACGGTTCCGCCGGAGGAGCAACAAGTGCGAAGCGCCGAAAGGATGACCAGGATGGCCAATCGGGCAGCAACAGGGAGCCCGCAGAGGCCACCTTTGACCTGGACGAGGATGATGAAACGGACGAGACTGTACGTGCCATTATAGCCGCCATAAAGAAACCACGCAGTGCCCCGCCAGAGATCAAGCTGGAGGACTTCATCACGGACATCTGCTTCCATCCGGATCGCGATATCATTGCCCTGGCCACCATCATCGGGGATGTGCACCTGTACGAGTACGGCAACGAGGAGAACAAGCTGGTGCGCACCATCGAGATTCATTCCAAGGCCTGTCGCGATGTAGAGTTCACCGAGGATGGGCGCTTCCTGCTCACCTGCTCCAAGGACAAGTGCGTCATGGTCACCGACGTGGAGACGGAGAAGCTGAAGAAGTTGTACGAGACGGCACACGATGATGCCATCAACACGCTGCACGTGCTCAATGAAAATCTCTTTGCCACCGGCGATGATGCAGGCACAGTCAAGCTGTGGGATCTGCGCACCAAGAACTCCATCTTCGAGCTCAAGGAGCTGGAGGATCAGATCACCCAGCTCACCACGAACGACCAGAACAAGCTACTGCTGGCCACCAGTGCCGATGGCTACCTGACTACATTTAACATTGCTGCGCGAAAGATGTACGTGCAATCGGAGCCGTACGAGGAGGAGCTCAGCTGCATGGGCATCTATCGCGGCGACTCAAAGCTGGTGGTGGGCACCTCCAAGGGTCGGCTTTATACATACAATTGGGGCCAGTTTGGTTACCACTGCGACATGTATCCGGGCATCAAGAGCCCCATTAGCTTGATGATTCCCATCACGGACCGAATTGCCTGCGTGGCCGGGGAGGATGGAAACATTCGTGCTTGCCACATCGCACCGTACCGCAATCTCGGCGTGGTGGGGCAGCACAACATGCCCATCGAATCGCTGGACGTGAACACCAATGGTGAGCTGCTCGCCTCCTCCTCGCACAACAACGACGTGCGTTTCTGGAACGTAAAGTATTTCGAGGAGTTTGGGGACATCAAGTACAACGAAAAGCACAATGCCTACAAGGAGAAGCGTCACAACCTGCCCTCCTCCAAGTGCACCAATGCTGGGGACTTTTTCGCCGACCTGACCAAAGAGGATGCCGATGACGACGATGATCCAGGCGCAGGACCCAGTAGTAACACAGCCTAGAATGGAATATTTGCTAGCCAGGATTTATAGCTGTACTCGCTGGGTGGGTCGATTAAAAAGGTTGCGAGTTTAAGGACAATTCTTACATGTTTGCGTAATTTAAAACAAATAACTTCTAATCTAAACCCTTAGATTTAAAGTCATTTTGTTTTTTTAAACTTCTCATTACATATTTATGCAGTAGCAAATAGATAAAGAAAATTTGTAGAAATATGTTAACAAAATACTTATTTTGCCATAACATTTGATTGTACAAAAAATTGACCCATCCAGTTATCATAGAGTGTTGCCTTAAGAAACCCTCTCTTAAGACCATCAAATTGTAGCTACCAATCTTTAACATGTTGCACGAAAGATTTTACACAAAGTAGAATATTTAAATTTCGCAATAAAATGTTATTGATAATAAATAATGTCACAGAATAGAACTGATTAAAGAAACATCCCAATAAGAAATAAACTTCATTGCACGGGTTTTATTTTCGGGGGGATAATAAAAAGCGCTGAAGAGTTTATATAATTCGATTATTTATTTATTTCTGCCGTCTTGGACAACATACAATTTGGAAAAGTTTTAGAAAACTTGAATGATAAAATAAAACCAACCTTAAATTAGACATTATACAATATGTTAGCTCAAGCTTTTAAAAATTGCATCGAATCAAATCACTTATATGGCACGTTATGAGATATTGAGCAGTAGAGTCGGTTATATATAGCCAAAAGTTATAATTATAATTTTGTAGTAGAATGAAATAAAATCCTACTTTGTTGTGACACATAAAAACATAACAAGTTTGGAAAATAATTAGGGGAATCATAAAAAATTAAATTAAGTTAATATGAATTTCTAAGCTGCTTAAAATTTGGGTCCGTAATTACGTGGTATTTCATGGGATTAATTAAAAATATAACAACAAGCTTGGGCCAAAATAATCCTTTGCGCCCATCGTGGGAAATTCTATACTATAACAATATACGCATATTTATGAAATTCTTATCACAAGAATTTTGTTTCACAAAACGTGGACAATTTGTACATATGTATAGGAAATAATTTGCCGAATCACTTAAGATACTTAGATGTACATATATATTGAGCCAAACAGATTTAGCTTTTTGATATTTTTCAGCGCAACACGGCAGCAAGCTCTGCAACTGCAACTGCCCATTGCATGCGTTGCGGTGGGTTAAACATTTTAAGGTTGTGTATATAGAGGTTATTACGAATATTTCTCTCTTTGTTCTTACATCGATGCCTCAGTCTATTGGGATTTTACATGAAGATTCCGTGCACACAATGTCATAAGGCGGCGGTATTGGCGGCATCTGTTACTCCACTGGCACTGGGTGCCATCGCATCGTTGGCCATGTGGGTTTCGATGTCCACGCGACAAATGGGGCAGTGCTTGTTGGTGACCAGCCACTGATCCACGCAGTCCGTGTGGAACAGATGCATGCATGGCAGGCGGCTGCAATGGTTAAATTTCAAATTTAAGTGCTTGGTGGTCACCAAGTAGTTTCGAATCAAACCTACCGCACTTCGTTCTCGATCTCAAAGAGGGTCAGACATATGGCACACTTTTCCGCATCCTCGTCCGTCTCGCTGGGCCTCCTAACACGTCGGTATTTGTGGGGCAAGGTATTTCTTTCGATGGTTTCCTAAAATAAACAATATGAAATAAAATAAATAATATAAAGGTGGCTTTGATTTGCTAACCAAAGTAGCTCCCCGGTTGGGACGAGGTGGTCCGATTAGAATGCGGGAGCCCAGAGAGAGCGGGGTGGCCAGCCCGATCTCCAGATGCAGCGGCGAGTAGTGGTGATGGAACATGTGGTGGTGGATGGCTCGCTGTCGCTGCAGGTGCTGCATAACCGGCGGAGATTGCTGTGACTGCGGTTGCTGTTGCGGCTGGAGCTGCATGTGTCGCATACTTGGCGGTGGAGCCCCATTACCACTTGTTGCACCGGATGTGGCAGGTGCCTGCTGTTGGGAAGGTGGAGGAGGTGCCGCAGCAGACGTTGCAGCATCATAGGGCGGATAGTAGGCGGGATCCAGGCTGGAAACTGGACCGTTCCTCGCATGCACACAGCTGCAGATGCTATGCAGGTAGCCGTTTCGCAGCGTGCTCGTCAGCAGCGGGGCATTCGAGGAGAGATCGATAGGCGTGGGCGTCATGTGGCGACGATGCATTTCCTGCATGCTTTGCTGTCGATACCACAGGTTTTGATGCACTGGATAGGGTGGAGCAGGCGTCAGCGAGGTGGCCACAATAGCGCTGGCCCGATGCGGCGGATGAATGTGAGCGTGCATCTGGTTCTGCGGCGCCTGGTGGCCTTGATGGGGCTGAGGTTGATAGTGCTGTCGATTGCTATAAGCCGCCTCCGAGCGTCGCACACTGAAGGGCGGAGATCCGCAGTGCGGTATGGTGCTCCGACCGGAGTACATTTCCAGCGGTGGTGGCGGCGAAACAGCTGCCCCCAGGTTGCCATTCGATGCTGCTCCCGGCGCTGGCGGATTGATGGTTTGCCGGTGGTGGTGCTGCTGCTGTGGATGCACCATGACATGTGGAGGCGTCCGGTTGGCTTCCATACTCGCGGCCTCCAATGCAGCTGCACGACCTTCGTTGTGCGCCTGCGAGAGCAAATCACTGAAAGTTTGCGCCTGTGCCGCCGCCGCCGTGGCTGCCACCGCAGCAGCATTCAAGGCTCCACTCAAGGAACTCCGACTGCTCCCGCCTTGACCGCCCTGAAAATGCGGATGAGGCTGCAGGCTGGGCGAGTAGTCCGCCTCCATGACAGTTGGCAGCGTTGTGATCGCATAGTGAGGCACATAGTACGGATGGTAGCGGTGATACACATTCGCTGGACTACTGCGCCTCCGTCGAGCTTGTTGTTGCGAAGCTGTCTGCCCGCTAGCGGAGCTGCTCGGCGTGGAGGTAAGTGTCCGCTGCTGATGGCGCAAGAATGCGTCGGCTGATGAGTTATCCGGCAGCAAGATCGGTGGCAGCGGCGGTGGAGGCTGTGGTTGTGGCTGAGCCTGTGGATGGCCTTGCATCCACATGGAGGACTCGTTGATGGGAAGGAAGTAGCGCTGAGGATCCATGCTGGAGCAGCGGGGCGGGTAAAAATGGCTGGCGCCGGGGTCCATCAGCTGGTCCAGCTCGTAGCTGTAGTTGTGATCCGAAATGGCAGCTCGATCCGCCAGAGCGCCGCTGTAAAATGCGAATGCCGAGGTGCCATCACCTCCGTTTGCCTCCGACCGACGATCTGTCCTGCGAGCATATGGCAATGCGTAGGCATAGTTAAACACGGGTCTTCTCTCGTCACTTGGTTCCTCCGGATTATGTTGGTTGTCATTTCGATATCTCTCCCGATCTCGGTCTCGCTCCTGCTCCCTTTCTCGCCCCCTCTCCCTGTCCCGCTGCAATTGCTCATCATTGGCCAAGCCATCGTCGTCTGAAGTCAAGTCAATCGAGAGTATGGGCTCACGGGTGGAGTGAACGAAGACCACATCATCGTCATCATCGTCCGACGACCAATCGTCCAGTTGCAAATCGGGAGCAGTCAGCACGACGGCATCGCCACGGTTCTCGTGGCTGCCACGTCTGCCCGTGGAAGTGGACGGAAGATTGCTTAGATCCACGGAGGGCTGCCGCTCCCTCGGTCGTCCGACATAGGTGATCACACAGGGCCCATTCGCGTTTGGCGTCGAGGAAGGTGGAAATACTAAGGGATTGTGCTGCTGCTGTCCCTGAGATTGTGCTCCCTGCTCCGCATAGGTGCGATGCCTGCTTCTTCCCGGATGAAACGAGTTGTAATTCGTGGACGATAGTTTGGATCGCGACCGCCCAGGCAGTTCCCAGCGCGGCTGCTTGCGGGGCGGCATTGCATCGTCTTGGAAGCGCACACGCCTCCATGTCATTCCAGAATCTTCATAAAAGCTGCGCGTGGATGGGCCAGGCGGCTCCTGCTCCTCAGGGCGCTGTTCTTGGTGATTTTCCTGCTCTGGCTGAAGTTGCTGGTGCAGTTGCTGCTGTTCCTGTCCTTGCCCCGATGTGGTGGACGGTGAACCAGCCGCCGGTGGCCTCTGGCCCGTCTGAGATCCATAATCCACACTGCGAGTGGTATGGGTGGCCGTGGAGCAGTAGGCGGCTCGCATATATGTGCTATCCGGCGGAGCACCTGCCACAGGTCGTCGGCTATTGTAGTAGGTGTGATCCGTGTGCCCGGCCTCCGACTCAACGGATCGTTCTCGACCACCTCGTATAATCGTCACGGCGGGCTCAGTGGGTGGAGCCGGATTATGTACACGCAGGTCCCAGCCATCGTCGCTGCTCTCGTTTTCTGGCTCCAAGGCTCTGGAGCTGCGGTAGGAGAAGTGATTAACCTGCCGCCTCCTCGACTGCGCACTCGTGCTCGGCGTGGCATCAGCATCCACGGCACCGGTTGAGGAATTTGAGGCATCCCTGGAGCGGCTGGCCTTCTTCTTGTGCGCCTGCAACGCCGACGTTGTCGTCGTGGTGTTGGTCGTCCTCGTATTGGCAAACTGACCATGCTCCGTGTCCGAGGCACTGGATGTCACATCATCGTAGGCGTTGACAGCACTTGCCGACGTCTCGAAGGAGCTGTTGCTCAGCTGTAGCGAACTGGAGGGCAGTTCGTACACCACCGCCGTTGCGTCCATGGCGTGCTCCTCCATGGCGCCGGCAGGCCAAGTGCCGCTGATGGAGGCCACTACCGCGTCGCCAGCATTGTCACCGTCCTGTTCGATGTTCAACGGTTCAGTCTTCTTTCGCTTGGGTCTTGGAATGGCATGCTCAGCGGGCTGATTGGCGGAGGACGACGCCGCCGCTGTGGAGGAGGAGGGCTGCTCTAGGAACTGGGCCGAGTCCTGGTTGGATCCCTGGGTGGAGTCCGCATAGCGGCTGCTCGTGCTGGCCACCACCACCGACGATTCACAGCGGCAGAGTCCGACCAGCGAACTGCACTTGTCGCACCGCCCAGCCAGAGCCTCGAATCCCGGATTGGTTTCGCGACGTGGCGCCACCAGGGCGGTGTAAGTGGGCGGCGAATGGGTGTGGGTGTGGTTCTCGGGACTGGACAGGAAGGGCGTCATTAGCATGTAGCTATCCGAAAGTCCCGCATCCCGCTGCTGATTATAGTACATGGCATACTGTGAATCTGTGAAGGAGCCAATGAGTATCAACTGGCACTATTTGGCGGGGATATGATTACGGTTATCCTGACTGCCTGGACTGGTCGTGACACTGCCGTACGGCATTGTGACCCTCGGCTGGTGACGGACCTCCTCCTGGTCGTTCTCCAAGCTGTCCATGGCTCTTCAGTCAGTCGTCTAGTGGCTCAACGTCAATGGGACAACACGGAAATGTGGCCGCGCACATAGGCCAAAATGTGCTGAAAATATGCATATATGTATTTGTATAAGAAAAATGTATGATTTACGGGTATGAGAGGAATAACTGCCTATGGGAGACCAGTTTGCTTGTTTTTTTCTGTCCGGAAACAGACACATAAACAAACAGTGGGTTAAACACTTGGGCTCCAGAATTCTCGGAAGATATGTAGAGCACTAGATAGTTCCAAAGTTCAGTATGGTATAATAGGGGCTAAGCACCCAATGGATATATCTTTTTACAAACCCGATTTAAAGCTTAAATTTACATTCGAAAACAGAAATTTTTTCTTTGCTTGTCAAATACACACTCTTTTGTCAGCACCAATTTTCCGTCGAACTTTTCATTGCCGTTAGAGGAAAATCCCTTTGGCTTCGTGAGGAATACACAATCGCAGACGGGAAAAAGAGGAAAATTGGGCTCCGATTCCAGGTACAGGGATGACGAGATTTTGCACGGAAGCTCTAAATAACTTATTAGTTGTCTTATTAATTAAGTTCAGTTTTTTTAGCCAACGCAATAGGGATGAGTGTGGTATCGATATGTCCGCATATCGATAGGTAAAAGTAGAAACCGAATTGATGCGGTTATTTTTATTTTATAATTAATAATTTTTAAAAATTAGTTAATTTTCTATGTTTGTTAGGTGTTTAAAAAACTTTGGCTTAAAATTTAATCAAAACATGAAAACAGCTGTTCCGCTAAGGGTAAATTAAGAACAGCTGTTCAATGATAACAAAAGCTTACCTTATGATATTTTGAAGAATATATCCTGATCCTAACAATATTCTTCTGATATGTTCCGAATTGAATTCTGTATTCATAAACACAGGCTTATCGGAATAATCGCGGCCGGAAACTCTTGAGATAAGAAGTCGTGGGCGGTGGGAGTGGGCAAGAAAACAGCTGCTGATGGGGAACAAAAGGTAGCTTAAATGCAATTCTGTTCGCGGGGCGGGGGAGATTTTCTCTTCGCAGCTGCTGCCCTCAAAAATGCACAATCTGAGATTGCAAACTAATATAATCTCACGAAGTAACCATTTTGCCTGCGTAATTCCGATTTTATAACAGTTACAAACGGAGTTGGAAAATTGACAGACTACTTTTTCCGACGTTGCAAAAATTGCAGTTCGGCGATGAGAACGATACTATCGCCCAAAAATTCGCCATTCCGGGAATTTAAGTTTTGCAAAACGGCCATACTGTCAATTCAAAAGTTTTCAAATTCTGAAGATAAGCCTTTAAAATTTAAAGTTTAGATGAAATAATATTTTATTGTTCTCACATTAGTTTAACAAACTCTGAAATATATTTAGGACGATTAAACAAAAAGGATACAGAGTTCATTTAAATGTTAAAATATATTGGCCATTATTGAAATGTTTTTGAAGTTTTGGTTTGCTTAATCATAGTGTCCATTAGTTTTCTTTTCACACAAAAATGGTATTAAATCCACAATGCTGGCCCATCATGGAGAAGACTTTTGTTTTTTTCTGCGGGGGAAAATACGAAAGGATTCCAAAAAAATCTGAAAAGCGGGCATCGCAACTTTATTACCACAATCAGGACCAAGATCACTCGTACTCCTTTTTCCACGTAGAGAATGATACCAGAGCCTTCTTCATCACGGTTGGGAGGAGCCGGCTGCACCATGTGGATAGCTTTATAGTGGATGAAATGGGAAAATTCATCCGGAATGGAACATCCGTTTACGACTATTACACTACCTTCGACTGTGTGTACAGAAGGATTCGCTTTCTAGAAAGACTGCTTAAAGATTGCTTGGTTAAGGAAAATATGACACAAACGAACACATCGTATTCCGAGATGATGGTTATACATTTTCCCGAATCGAAAGCCCCCACCTATACGGAGTCCTTAGGAGAGAACGCACTATGTTTTAACTGGGTGATTTGCCTTCTTGGCCTAATTCTCCTGCTTTGCTGCCTGAAATAAACCCATATCATATGCACAACACAAGGTTTAACATTTTATGTATTTTGCGTTTTTATTGAGTTTTTATGTATAAAACAATATCTACTCTTCCTTTTATTGCGGGCTTCGTATTCTTTTCTCTTGGCTTTATTTTCTTCAATTTTGTATAGCAATAATTTTAAAACAAATTGATTTCATACAAATTTTATTGATTTAATCGGTCAGCTAATCAATTATTTGAAGGACTCTCCCCCGGTCTCTCGTTGGTGTTCCACTCACTCCTCGAAAGCAGCGCTGACCAGTGCTAACGACTTAAGTTTACCCATTGGCTTAACGGACATTTTCTAAACCAAGGTGGTGTTTTTGTTTGAGTGTATTTTTTTTATCATTTTTTCAGCAGCGCTGCTCGTCAAATTAACTCATAGTTATTTTTTTGTTTCGTTGCGAAACATTCCTCACAGTTTTACAAACAAAACGAAAGCGATAGTTTCCACCTCAATATTTGCAATGCAACTTTGATTGCTTCTGTAGGAATCGATTGCATGAATAGTTTAAAATTAATTGGACGCTGTCGTTATTATCATTATTAAATGTTCAAAACTTTAACCGAACTCAAAACGAAGCCGTTGGCAACATTTTCTCAGCAGCGTTTTGAGCTAAAATTATGAACAATAGTGTTATATTATTTTTTTTTTCATCGGTTTTTATCGTTTCTCTTTTTGCTTGTCGCTTTTATTAAGTTCTTTGTTTTTTTGGAAGTTTTTAGTATAAGTTGCTGTTGGTTTGGAAAAATAGAAGTATTGGTGTGTTGTATGCACTTGACATTGATTTCGTGGGACGTAAACAAACAAAGACTGTAAAAATGTTACTTCTCTGGCGGCCTTATCAGTAGCTAGAAGTGGTTGTTGATGGCACAGCGTCATTTGATAGATAGATTTCTTCAGGTGCATTTACATTTACATTTTATATCACAATTTTTTAAATATTATAGGTGTATGTATTTAACAAAATTGGTTTGCATGTTTTCCTTTCATTTACGCCCAGCAAAAAATGTTGAGCAACTTGCAATGTCAAGAGTTTGCTAGCTTTTTGCCCAGTGTAGTTGGCCATAGTGTGTGTTGTGGGTGTTAGTGTAGAGGAATTTTCGGGGGGCTTAAAAAAATATATCTTTCAACGATTTTGGAAAGAAATAACTGTTCACGGGCAAGTTTTTCCAAGGAGTTGTCAGATACAGTTCACCTTGTGTATAAGGCAATTTCTTTGAAGAAACTTCACCAGCTTTTAGTTGTGTTTAAGTGTAAATTTCGGGTCAAACTTATTGGCGAGACACTCGAAGTTTGGACAATTTAATTGATTTTTGTAAACTCAACTTATTTTTTGCTGCCCGCTTCTTTTTTCTTCTTCTTTCTTATAACAATTTTTGTCATGAGAAATAAAAACATACTATACAAATTTTTAACAATTTTCATTTGTTGTACATTTTGGTATTTTGGAACGGGGCCTTTAAAAATGTTCATCATTTCGATTTCGACTCAAGAGGCATGCAACAATTTTTATAAGGATTACTTAGGATTTCATCAATTTCACCAAAAGAACAGAAAAGTCTAAAATGTTTTATGCATCTCTTGATCAAACACTTTTCGTATTCGTTTTTATTTTTCACAATAAAAAATTATACTGCAATATAAATTACAATTTTTCGAATCTTTTTTATAAAAAAAGGTATTTGTTTTCTGTTGTTGTTTTCATCTCGAACGACTGTTTGGCTTGCTTCAAAACAGCGTAGACAATTGCCACTCTCACTTTCCCTTGGTTTCTGTGTTTTTTTTTCTCCTTTCTGCGGTCCCTTTTCCTCCTACCACAATGTTTTCTTCACTCTTCTTTTTTTTTGGGTTTTTTTTTGTATGTTAACTCTGTTTGCAATGGGGGGAATTAATTGAATTTAAATTGTTTTCGTACACTTTTGCTTGAAATGTAAGTGAGTGCTTGAAAAGTTGCACCAAAAAGAATCATAGAACTGGAAAATTGATTTTTAGAGAATGTGCTTGAAAAACAGAGTTATCTGTCGAAAAATAAACCGACCTATCCACTAGCGGTAGCCGGCTCGCAGTACTCGGTCAGATCGTTGGCCCGCTGCTGCTGGCGCAGGCGTCGTTGGAGCAGAACGCTCTCGCTGGGCGGCGACAGGCCGATCCGCATGTCCGGCAGCTCCTCCATCAACTGGGCAGCCTGCAGGTGGGCAAAGCGACCGCTGCCAATGCGAGGCTGCTGCTGGGCCCGCTGGGCCGACGAACGGTTGTGTCGCTGCTGCTGCTGCTCCGACGGCTGGTTCATTCCGCAGCTGCGGGCATAGACGCAATCCTGGCGCCAGTTGCGGATCGTCGACTGTTCATCGGATGGCGGGGATCCACCGCTGCCGCTGCCACTGCCGCTGCTTCCGGCGCTGTTGTGCCGCGGAAGCGGCTGCTGTGGCGGCTGCATCGGTGGCAGCATCGGTGGAGCAATCTTGTAGCCAGCGGCACCGCCGCTGTGCGAGAAACTGCCCAAGTAATTGCGCTGCTGGTTGCCAGTGTGGCCACCTCCGCCTCCGGTGCTGAAGGGCGGACGGTACTTGCGGTAGCCCGCTGCCGGCTGCTGTTCCTGCGAGTGAGAATGAGTGCGATAGCGCCAGTTCTCCGCCTGCTGCTGCCTTGAAGGAACTGGATCTGCAGACTGGTAGCGCGGCACAATGTACCGCTGGTGCTGCTGTCGCTGCTTCCGGGTGTAGGCATTGGCAATGGAAGGCAGCGGCTGCTTGCGTTGCTCGTGCAGATCCTCCTCTTCCTCCTCCTCATCCTCGTCGTAGTCGTCGTCCTCGTCGATATCGGCATCCTCGTCGTTCTGATATGCATCGGGAGCAAAGTAAACATTGCGGCCGGCCTTGCTGTGATGGCCCGTGGCCTGGGATTGGGTTGGAGGCTTTTCTTCCTTCTGCGCCACCGCCTTGCCAAAAGTCGTTCGCATTGTTGTCCCCTCAGCAGCAGTCGTCGTCGTCGGTTTGATCTCGTTCGAATCATTTTCCTCTGGTTTATCGGTTGGTGGGCATGTTGCTGAAGCTGCTGCTGCTGGTGTCGATGCTGCTGGCACTGCCGCTGAGTTGACAACAATATTTGCAGTCTCATAAATTTCAGGTAGCTTTTCATTTAAATCACTAATACTATCCAATAGTTTAACATCATCATCTTCATTCGCATCGCCAGTTTGCCAGTTGTTAATGTGTGTTGTAGTCATAACTGGTGGTTGCTGCTTGTTATTATCGGTGATGGTAGTAGCACTAATATCACTTGATGGTCCTTGCCTCTTAGTTCCATCAACATCATCCTGCTGCTTCTTCTCCTCCTTGTCCTTCTTCTCCTGCTGCTTAATCTCCTTCTCCTGTTTCTCCTCCTCCTGCGCATCTTTGCGCATTGTGGTGAGCTTAGCAAATTCGCTTTGCTGGGTTGTTTCCTCCATATCCATATTATCCATAATAAGTTCATCCTTTTCATACCCACCGTTATCCTGCTGTGGCTTCGATTTCTCCACATTGGTCTCGCCAACTTGCTCCAGGTAAGCTTTCGATAGCTTCAGATTGTCAGCTTGTTTATCCTTCTTCTGCTCCTCCTCTTCGATCTCCTCCTCCTCCTCGACTATGTCGTCGACGCGTTGCTGCTGTTGCTCGTACAGATAGTCATCGCCCTCGTCCTCGTCCAACTCCCGCCAATAATGCTTATAGTGCTGATAGTCCTCGCTCTCTCCATCCTCTTCCTCCTCCATGTCGTCGCCATCGCTTCCGCTCTCTCGCCTGTAGTGGTGACCTTCGCCCAGCGCCTCCTGCTGCTGCTGCAGCTCGCGCTGCTGCTGATATTGCCTCGTCGACCGGGCCCACTCATCATCATCGTCGTCGATGCGACCAAAAGCCTCCAGAGCTTCATCGTCGTCATCCTCCTCGTGCACGTTGAGTGTCTTAAAGCCCCCGCTGTTTGGGTAAATTGCAGATGCATTGCGAGAGACATTCCGCGAGGACTGACGGCTACTGGCCCGTGGTCCGTGCATCGAGGACATGCGTCCTCCGTAGCTGCACATCGAGGTGGCGGGATTGCGCTGCGAGCGATTGCGAGTGTAATGAGCCGGCGGCTTGGGATTGTAGTTCTCATCGCTGTAGGCATCCATGTAGGCCTGTGAGGGCTGGTAGATGTTCGGACGCTCCTTCATGTAGTCGTAGCGCATCGAGAAATGCTGCAGGACCACACGCTTGACGGCCATGGCCGATTCGGCAAATTGCGAGATTTCCCTCGCCGACTGGTGATTGCTGCAAGGGGAATAGAAAACCTAATTAGTTCTCCGGAAATTTAAAAATAGTTTCTATCTTAATTACCGTCGAATGTTGCTGGGCGTCTGCAGAGCCTTGTGGCGCCCTGATTGCTTGCTGGCCGGCGGCTCGTGCTCGCTCGCACGAATCCAGGTGTGATTTAACACTGCCTCGGCACTGAGGCGATCTGATGCCTGCTTGACCAGCAGGTTGGAAATTAGGTCCTTGGCCTCATCGCTTACATCGTGCCACTCGGCCTCCGGAAAGGAAAAGTGTCCTAAAGAATAATAACAAAATTATTATTGCAATTAGATTCTGCATTCTTTTAATGATGTTAAGTTCAAGGAGCTTAGAACCTTTTTACATTATATTTTAGGGTAGAACCTTTACGTACCTTCTTGAATGGACTCGAAAAGCAGCTCCTGGCACGTGCGACAGTTTTCACCGCGATTCCAGCCGCAATCCTCGCCGCAGTTGCCCGAAAACGGTGGATAACCGCAGAGCAGGATGTATGCAATGACTCCCAGGGACCACAGATCGCACCTCTTATCGTAGTAGTGCGCCTCACCCACAAACAAATCGACCACTTCCGGAGCCATAAATTCGGCACTGCCAACCTAAAAAGGAAGCGATGATTTCATTTAATATTTATAATGAAAAATCTTAATTAACATCCAAAACTTACTGGTGTCAATAGCTGGGGCGTGGCTGCTGGCGACGAAATGTCCGTGGTGAACTTAATCCCCGAACCCAGATCAAAGTCGCAAATCTTGATCGGGCACAGCGAGTCCGTCTTGACGCACAGAATATTCTCCGGCTTGAGATCACGATGGGCAATGCCCTTCTTGTGCAGAAAATCCAATCCGGAAGCGATCTCCTTGATTATCTGCGATGCCTCGTGCTCGGAGAAGCAAATGTGCTCCTGGATGCGCGTCAGCAATGGACCCCCGTTGATCTTCTCGAACACCAGGTAGAACTTCTCGTCATCCTCGAAGAACTCGATCAGTTGCAAGATGCCCAAATGGCCCTGGCAGTGATGGAATGTCTCCACTTCGCGAAAGACACGCGCACGCGCATGTCCCGGTATCTTATCGATCACCTTCACGGCGTACTCCAGATCGGTGTAGATGTTGACGCAAGTTTGCACCGATGCGTAGGCTCCCTCGCCCAGAATCTCGCCAGTCAGCTTGTACAGCTCTAAGGGATACAAAATGGAGTGCATTTTAGAAATGGATTTCGATGGCTAGTCTCGGATGCTCACCTTGGAACGTTGAGGAATGAAGGGAGGAACTAATGCGTTTCTTTCGCCTCTTCTTCTGCATCTCCTCCTTGTGCCTGTTCAGCTCCGCCTGCCGCTCCATTTCGGTCATGTTGGGCGCCTCACTCGACTCATTGCCCGACACATCCTCGCTGCTGTAGCGCGTCAGCTCATTCTGCCCGTCTGTAAAATAACGCAAATAAACGAAATAGCGTCAGATAAATTGTCAAATTCAACATACAACTTAACATTTAACTCCAGAACTTGAACTATAACTGGGGATCAACAGCAAATTTGCTTGCTTCATGAAATAGATAATACTTCACACAAAACTTTCAGTATTGTACAAGAAGAAATGGACCAACGCGAACATTAAAGCCCACCCAATTCGTTGACACGTTTTTCATTTTATAATTTCGAACTAGTCATCAACGTAAAATAGCTGCTAGCCGGTGATTCACAAAAAATATTTCGAAATTCTCTATCTGTGGACAGTAAAAAACAAAATATGTACATCACTTAAAGAAACAAAGAAACTAATTAGGGTTTAAGTTTTAAGATATTGATATTATTTATCCGCTCAAAGTTCTGCATTTTAGCTGGTAATGAACAGTTAGCACAATACTGAAAAAACGATCGACTCCATACATATATGGGCTTTCGCTTTTTATCGCAATCGCTCGCCATATTTGCATGCCTATTTTTTCTGCATTTATTAATTTATAAAAATAATAATGAGGGGTGAATTTAAAATAAGAAATACTCGTACTTTTGCACTAACTGCGCAGAAAGCAAATCGCGTGTCGTAAACAACAAGTCGCCGCAAGTGTGCATAAATATGTAAAATTAAATAATGTGTAAACAGCCGCAAACAGGCCTCTCTATATAGAAAACTTCTGGATGGAATCGTACAGAGCTAGGGCTGGAGCTAATCCAAAGCCTGGTGGAGAGATGGATGATCAGAGGAGTTGGGGGCTGAGGACTGAGGACCGGCGATCAGCTTGATTGGGTGTGTGTGTGCCTGTTCTTCAATTGTTGTCAATAGCCGGACGACTATTTATAAAGCCCTCAACGGGCTGCACCAAGGCAGTATCTGTCCGAAGATCTGGCTGAGCGACTAAAGAACTAATCAGCCTGGAGGCACGTCGCATTGCAAATAAGTATCGCTTCATTGGAGGGCAATTGAGTGAAGTCAACTACAGTGGATATCAGTAAAGTAAAAGCGACTTTAAAGGAGCTGAAAATTCAAGTATATTTAATTGTTCTAATTAGTGGTTAGTTATTTCTGTTTTTCTATACGTTTTCGAAGATTCAATGGTCATATTTTTATCATTTTTAGGCAATATTAAAATTTTTTTAAAAACCTCATAATTTATCGACTATATCGTTTGAATTTTCAACATTTCACAATGCATTCAATTTATAGAAATAAACCCAATATAGAAATAAACCCAATATACCTTTTTCTAGCTTCCCATATTCACTGTACAAGAAAAAGAGCATATTTTCTTATCAAAAGTAGTTATAGTAGCTCCTAACAAAGAAATCAGTCGTTGCCCTGTAAAATCCAATTCTGAAACTGATCATTTTACCAGACGTTTATCAAACCAACGTCCATGCAACCTCGAGCGGTCCTCCCCCTTTCGACCGCCCACACTTCTCTGATTTCTCGCACGCTCTCCGTTCTGTTCTAAATTTAAAATTTGGCCTATTTGTTGGTCAGCTTTAATTGTTATCAATTGCGTAAATAAACGCCGAGACAACAAAAAACAAAAGAGACATTTTTGCATTTCTCTTGTTTTTCGCATGGCCTCTCTCGTTCTCCCTGCCAAATATTCTGCGCATTTAATTATAATATTTTCGCCAAATCATTTCATTTTGATGGACGATAAACGTGTGTGCTGAAGACGAATGTATTATTATTTAAATTGCATAAACAATTTCCGCAGTTCCGGCACAAAAAGTCTGGGATTGTCGGCATAACACATCATCCGATCCCTTCAGATGCAAGTCGATAAGGTGATGACGACAATAGGGATTACATGAAATGCCCTTAGTATATTTCGTCAGCGGCTAGACAAACGTTAACGACACAAACCAACTTATGTAAAAGAACCTGATACGAATGAAACTGAGTAACACGTGAAATATTTTCCATTGTTTGCCGGCCGGCTTTTCAATTGCACGTTTTGTATTTTCCCATTCATTTTTCTAATTTTGGATAAAATCGAAATATGTATGAATTTAGGTCACCACAAGAAGAGGTGTAAATAAACAAATTTTAGCAACTAGAAATAATTTTTTTATTTCAAGATCTTAGGAAAAAGAAAAGATTGATTAAAAAAATTTCAAATTTCTCATATTTTAGGAACGATTCTCATTCGAAATTAAACCGAGATGAAGGACACACCTCCACAGGTGGAAAATAAAAACAAAAGCATTTTGTTTCTAATTTCAAAAAATGAATTCCATCAATTTTATCTAATTTTTTTTAAAAATCGAAATATGTATGAATTTAGGAACAAGAAGAGGTGTAAATAAACAAATTTTAACAACTTGAAATCCATTTGTTGATTTCAAAATCTGAAAAAAAGAAAATATTGCTTAAAAAAAATTCAAATTTCTCCTATTTAAGAACCGGTTCTCATTCAAAAGCTTAGAAATTAAACCGAGATGAAGGACACATCTCCACAGGTGAAAAATAAAAAACAAAAGCCTAGAGATAACACAAAACTGAAAGCAAAACAAGAATCGAAAGCGTCTAGAGAAAACCTTGAGAAATTTCAACTTTTCGGCTTTAGCGCAAACATAATCGAAGGCAAGTGCCATAATAAGTTATCAAATGTGTAGGTAGGAAACGCAAAACACAGTGGCCACACGATTAGCGAATAAACAAAAGGCCGCCGATAAGACGAGCGAACTACGCAAAAAGCGAGCAAAGCAAAAGGTTTGCTTTTGGCACTTAACTTTGCCGTCCTTTGCCGATTCCAATTCAAATATAAGCAAACCAAGGGAAAAGGGAGTGGGAATGGGAAACAGAAACAACATGCGGTCGCACATGAAGAGCTTTTAGTAAATAGGGAGAGAGCAGCGGAAACGAGAGAGTGGGAGTGTGGAAGAGGAAGATAAGGTGGGTCCGCCGCCTATCCCTCTCTTGCTATATTACTTCATGGCAGGGTGAAAGTGCGAGAAGGGGCACGATGTATAAATTCCCAATTAGCAGTGCTCAAAATCTGCAAGCTGTGACGTCAGAAGCTGTTATCCTATTTGGGGACGTTTTCTCATCCTCATGTTAAACTAAAAGTAAGGTTTAAACATCAAAAATGTATGAAAATTTAGAACATAAATATAACATGCGGTCGAAAATACGGCCTTTAATTTTTAAAATGACAATTTTTTTATACTTTTTAATGGGATTTACATGTTTAACTGTATCTCTATAAAAATAGATAAATTTGCCAAATATTACATTTAAATGAGAATTGCACACTTCGACTTCCTTTTAAAATTGCCTGGAATGTAAAGAGTTGCTCCCCCAACTTGCTCTTCATTTTTAAAGCCACCTTCTTCTTTTGCCAGCATGAATTCACGGGCAGAAGCACTTACACATATGCACACACACACGTACGCTATCTGAAAGCGTGTGTTTGTGTGCTGTAAAGAAGCAGAAAATTATTGCGCAGCAAATGAAATTGTAAAAGCGAAAAAATGTTTGAAAATGGCGAGAGAGCCAGAAGAACATAACAGATAAAACAATAAAAATTTAAATATGTATGCGGAATTAAATTAGGGAATAACCAACTGGGGTTTTATTGTTATTACAATAGTTATGCTTCGACAAGGTCGCTTTAAATTGTTATCTTTACCGTTACACTTTAATTACAAATCAGTTTCATAAAGACAATGGCCGTACATTGTAATAGATACAGGCTGTAAAATATATAGCGGAAAACTTGTTCGAACAAAAACAATAACAAAAATGCAAAAACCGGCATTTCGAAACGATTCCCCCCACACAGATGCACATGCGCCGCCTCTGTGGGTGTGTAAGGTGAGTGTGTGGTCTGTGTGTGTGAAAGTTCTCTCATCTCGTTCCTAGACTTTGTTGCTATTGTTGTTTTTGTATTTACCCAACATGTTTGCTGCCGCTGTTGTTTTTGTTGTTGTTGCCGTTCGCCTTTTAATCGCAACGCAATTTGTCTAAGGCGGCACACGTTTTTGCAATGCGTAGATAAAACCGCCTGCTTTCGATATTATATTGCTTTAGTTTCGATTTAGTTTAGTTTAGTTGCTTGTTTTTGGGCTAATTTTAACCCTATTCCGGTTGGATCATCTTCTGCGCACTCCCTTTTTCCAGAAACCGCCCGACGAAAACGAAAACAACAATCTGAACGATGGATTGTTAATGGTTATTTTGGATTGGAAGCACACGGAAAGTTTTCAGATCAAATGGCCGGGGATATCGAATGTGCGTGTGTGTGTTTAGTAGTAGTACCGGCGACTTTGGAAAATTCGGGTGCGCGGCGAAAACCAATTGGCCAAAATAGTGAATTTTAAAGAAATGGAAAAACACGGACAAATCTTGCGGACCTACGTCGCGCGGCGCCAACGAGGAAAAAAGAATCGAATTCAAACACGCGCCCGCTTTCGTTGGAGCGACAAAAACCGAAAACTACCGCTGAGAGAGAAGAGAGCGCAGAAGAGAGCGCAGAAGAGAGCGGCCGCAATGAATCCAAACGAGAGCGAGAGTTGTTGTAACGAACGGGACAGTGGCGGTCGAAATAATAGTTCTAAATAGGTATTTTAATTTAACATTTTCTCTAAGTACTCGGTTGTAATTTTGAATTTAATTTTGATTAACACAGAGTTTTCTTACATACATATTTTAATTATTTTAATAAGATAATGTAAATTAAAAACTATTATTTTGACCCCAGGTGTATGTAAATTTATGCTGCGCTCTTTACACCTGCCAGAGAGAGACAGCAGATCACAATTTGCAAGTGCTAAACAGCCAAAAATATATCGCTTGGCATAGCACAACCAAAACAATAACACGAGCTTTTGATTACAAACAAAAAATTAAAAAAAAAACAGCCCGGAAGAGAAACGCCTCTGGTTGCAAAAATCCGGTTTCAAATCGAATGCAAAAAGCAATTACCGGCCATGTTTATTCATATCGAGAGTCCGATATATAAACTCATATTTGCCGAGAACTCGATTTCGAAAAGAAAACATTAGCTTGGCCGTTTGCCGATCGAATTCTTGGCTTTCGAGGAGGGTCAATATTGGTACACTAGTTTACACCGGATCATCGGAATATGGTATATGGAGGCACCGATACCGATACCTGTGTTATCACACAACCTGGCCAATAGGCCCACGCACACCGACACATGTGCGGCGTCGGCGGAAAAGAGACCGAAGATAAAAAGCCACATCATTGATTGGACAGAACCAGTTTTGACAAGAAGTAGCTTTGTGGTTGTGGCCGCCCCGCCACAAGCAAAACAAAAACAGCAACAGGAAAAACAATAACAAAACGAAATGACGGCCCAAAGAGAGCCAGCGAGGATTAAGAGAGCGGCACTGGAAAAGACCGGTGCGCGAGAGAGCATTACATGATGCAATGCGTTCCATGTAATCACTTAAATCCCATCCATAAAGCTCTTGCAGAAAGAGAGCGCAGAAGTACACAGAAAGAAAAATTTATACTAAATAAGGCTTAATTTAATTTTGAACTAAATCACCAACATTACTTTTATAATTTTAATTTAAAATTAATAATATGTGACAGCGCCAGGACAAAGTGATCGAAATCCCGAACTTTTAAGTAACTCTTTTTACAGTGTAGAAAGAGAGCACAAAAACAATGTGTTTTGGAGTGCGAGAGCATGATGCCGAATCGCACGTAGGCCGAAAATGTATTGAAGTGGTCAAGGGGAAGCGAGGGCGAGAGAGACTCCAACACCAGCGCAGCATGGAAGGTGGTGTGATGTGTGCGCGAGTTCTGTTTAAAAGCAAACAAGTGGAAAGGGCAAACAGCAAAACAAAAACTACATTTAACTTGCTTTGTTTTCGTTTTTGCACAAGTAAACAACAACATATGCCTTTGGGGTCTGTTCAGCTGACGTTTTTTCCTGCTGCGGTGCGGCATTGCCAAAGCTAAAAAATACATTTCTCTCGCAGGGCTTTTGCGCAAGAGAGAAAGAGATGTGGATGGGCTGCTTTTATGAATCGGAGGCTGCACGTAGGCACCACTGGCTGTCCTCCAAAAAGTCTAGATAGAATGGGAAACTTCTTGATAATAGTTGGTTGTTGTTGGACTCTAATTGACAGCTTTTTCCACTCAGTCGATTGCTGTAATGGCCCAAACGAACCCACTGCCTTTCCCCGTTCCCCTGCATTCGCAACTGTAATCCTCTCCAGCAAACTCTTAATGGGAGCATGTGTGTGGGAGGCCGCGCGCTCTCATCGCTGCCTCCGCTTTGGCCAGCTCATTCCGTTCGTCTGCTTTGGCCCGTCGTTCTATTTTGGGCTGCAACAAACGTCACCAAGTGCAATAAACGTCATGAAGGTTATACTCGTTTTATATGTGGCCTGCAGCTTTTGGAAGTTTGTTCACATTTCGCCGTTCGATGCATTTTGAGCACGACTACTTATACCAATACCAGTGTACCAGAGTGCATGGCGCTCAATCGATCAGCATGACTCATTTTCCATTTCCATTAATTGCCTGCACACGCTCAATTTCTCGGTCTCGGCTAGCTGGCACAGATACTCGTGCCGTCTCCCTCTCTTTGTTTCACCGCCTGGCAGCTGCTGCTCTTCTTTGGTGGTGGTGGTGGTGGTGGTGTTGGTGAAACAACAGGAACCAGGAACTCCGAAGCTTGGAATACCCTAGTGCGCCGACTATTCCAGTGGAAGATGTAGAATGGAAGCTTTTTCTCGCCATAGTCCTGAGAAAAATCCTATTTACGAACCAAGAACCCTACATTTCAAAGGTTTTTAATGCATAGTTTAACCACGTATTATTCCTATTGGACAGCAATCTGCCGAGTTTGATTTGATTTTCTTCCAAAATAGCACAGTAATGCCCATTTATAGGAATGACTAGTAAGGCAGCTATAGGATATTTGGATATTTAGTGTTCCGGCCAAATCTGGACTATTTACACACTAAACTGCCAAGTTTCATAAGATTATCTTGACAAAGCACACAAAGAAATGACTGGACTACTGAAGCAACATAAGGTTAGAATGGCTCTAGATGCTCTATAAATATATTTATAATCAAATTAATTGGTTTACCATTATGATAGCTATAGGATGTTTGTTTTTCTACCAAGCCTGTACTCTTTGAACAAGAATCTGTCAAGTTTCATTAGATTATCTTTACAAAGCCCACAAAGTAGATTATAAATATCTTCTCCATCACTTTATCGGAAAATGAAATTACCTGTTTGTAAGGAAAGCTCTATAATTTAGTTAGCACTAATAATACCCCCGGTAGTGGTAATAAAATCCAGATGCTGGAATACCCTTTCAAATTGGGGCACATACATTACATACATTACGCTTAATGGCATCAGTCGCATGATGCAATGTGGTTCTCTTGGCGAAACAAAACAACTGTAAACACCCCACATATACTGTTATTGCGAAGGAGGTGGACAGGGCGGGGGGCGGTGGGTTAGCCGCCGGCAGGCAGACAACATGCATGTTCTCGAACTTTTTGTGACGTCAAGGAAATACACTGGCACTCGGTGCTCAGTTTGCCCCAGTCAATGCTCCCTAGTTCGCTCGATTGATTAGCAAGGGTAAACGAAAGTTCTGCTTGGCCCAGCTTTGCCGATAACTAGAAAAAGAGAGACTGGAAGGAGGAACCCCTTGGGTACTGATTCCGAACTTATGGTAGGTCTTCCAAAGTGCTTCGAAAAAAATGATGAAATCGTTTGATGCTAATGCAAAAACATTTTTTAAATCGTCTTTTTGAGTAGAACCACCTTTAACTCGAGTTATCCTACTTTTGAGATCCTTACTTTTAATATTTTATTACTGATGGTTCTTGAAAAATACATGATATAGATTATAAATGTTTTCAAGGCTATAAACTAATTTAAAGACAGATTGCCCGTATTGTATTATTACCTATTATTTCCTGCATATACAATTTTCCTGCGAAAAATAATAATTTTGAGTAATCCAATCCTTTTTCACTTGGAGGAAGTTCAAGTGTTCATGAAATTTCACAACTAGAACCACGAACGAGTTAAGGAGACTTTGGGACGTCAATGTAGTTTACTACTATAATGTTTAATCAGTTGAACTAATACAGAAATTTCTCTAGAGGTTAAAACCTATTAAACAGGTGTCTGTGCTCCGTGTTTCACATCATATTTTCACTGCTTGTTAGGTAGTGTTCAACCTTGTAGAGATTGTAGAATTCTATGCCAACTTCTAATAATTCCACATGTGAAACTTATGATGGGTTAATGGACTCACCTGACTGACTCTGGCTGCAGCTGTTGTCCGTGTTGCTGCAGGAAATGCCGCTGCCGCTCCGGATGCCGCTGTCCCCAGATCCACGGGGGTTGTTGTTGTTGGCGGCATTGTTGCGCTGCAGCGTTGCATTCGCCATGGAGGCAGCTGTCCCGGACTTTTGCTCCTCCAGCTCCACCATGCTGTTGTTGTTGTTGTCGTCGCCTACGGTGTTCCTGGACGCGATTAGAGGGAGACAGGAAGAGTTTCCAAGCTGGAAAGGGTTTTCGGTTTACGGTTACGCCGCGGCCAGCTGCAGTGCGTAGTGCAACAAATGAGCAGCAATTTCTCGCTCTCTCGCGCTCTCTCTCTCTTCGTCTTCAGCTCATTCAAAATGGTGGCCGCCTATGGGATGTTTTTTGTTTTCCTCTACTTTTTAATCCAATTGCCAAGAAATGCGGCGGCTGTTTTTATTTTTTCTTCTAGTTGTTGTGCAAACTGATTCTACTCTCTTGCTCGCTCGCTCCTCCGCTTCTCTACTCTTCGTTGGTCAAGTTTGGTGGTTGAGTCGTCGTTGGTGTTGCTGTTGTTGTAATCGATGGTGGCTGCTGATTTCTCTCATCACACAGGCGAAAAAAGGCGCAAGCAAAAAATGGGGTTTATCTATTTGCACCGCTTTTTTCGGTTATCTGACTTGGTTTTATTTTCCGTTTTGCGTTTCACCTTTCCTTTGTGGGCTTGGCTGTGCAGTAGTGTTGTTGCTGTAGTTGTAGTGGAGGTGGTCTTGCAGTGGTAGTGGTGGTGCAGGGTATTCTATGATTTTCTGTGGCTGCTGGAAGAGGCTGTGGTGGTGGAGTTGGTCGTTAAAATTTCCTCTGCTGATTACAACACAAAAAAAATCGCTGAATAGCGGACAAAAGCCGTTTTCTTTGCGTATTTCGCTTTAAGTTTCCTTCCCAGCTACCGATCCATTTTCAAAGTTCAAAATGATTCCGACGAATGACGACGGGTTTTCGTTGGGGGTGGGAGGTAGCCATTTGGTGGGGTTGTTTTGGGGTCTCTGGAAAATACCGCTTTATCGCGTCGATAGTGGTGGATTTTTCCTTAGTCGGCAGGGAGCCCTTTTGGCTAATACCGTGTTCACACTGATCGGCACAATCCACCCCGAAACTCAATTTTAGTTGTCCTGAAAATGATCTGGTAACGCCGATGGTTGCGAACTCCGCCAACAAAACAGATGACCAAAGTGGGTTGTCAACGGTATCTAAGTTCTCTACATGTATTTTACATAGCATGGTGTGACCAAAGAGAATATAAACACTAAGAGGTGTAACGCCCATACAACTGAATGTACGGCAAAATTTTTGGTGTGGATTCAGAAAGTGGATTTATAATTTTCCTAGTGTGCGTTGTCCGTGTTAGATTCTTTGCTTGTGTTAGTGTGCAATTTCGTTTGCTCTGCTGCGAAATAGGTTCAATCTCGCATCTGACTGGCGCATCGTAATAAGGATCTGTGGGCTAGGGGTGTAGTCGCTCGACTGCGGATCGTGTCGGACCGAGTTCAACTGCGACTGAACGCAACCTTTTTTTTTAAGTATTTTTTTTTTTTAAACATTGTTTATTTAATATAAATTTTTAAAATTGAAAGAAAGGTAAAGACCATTAATGGATTGAATGATTTCGGTGTAAATCATTTCTTTCTAGGGATTGTGTGCTTGCTTTTTTGTTTAAAAAATAAAATTATTGTTATTTTTAGTCCCTGAATTGCATTTAAATTGTATACTTCAATAAAAATTAAAAATTAAATAAAATTATAAAAGTAAACTCGGATGCGTATTTCATAAACTTTTAATTCAAAAGTAATGAATTTAAAATATTTGCTCAAAATGCTTCTGCTTTTAGAACTTTACTTTTTTTTTTACCAATTTTGTTCCAATTTTTTTGCTGATCATGATAAAGTATCATAAGCGTACAAAAAAAACTTAAAAACAAACAAAAAACTACAAAAAAAATTAAAAACAAACATAAAACGAAAAAAAACTTAAATAAAAACAAAAAAAACTACAAAAAAAATTAAAAACAAACAAAAAACCACAAAAAAACTTAAAAACAAACAAAAAACTAAAAAAAAATTTAAAAAAAACAAAAAATTAAAAAACAAACCAAAAAATTAAAAAAACAAAAAAAAACAAAGTAAAATAAATAAAAAAAAAAAATGAAGATAAAAATAAAACCACTTCGCCTCAGAGTGGACTCGAACCTCAAGCGCATTATTTGCGGGCCACAAACTAACGCAATGCGCCACAGCCCTTTTTGAAATGTTGCGCGCAATGTGCCTTTTAGGACGATTCCTTTTCGGCAACATAATTCAAGAATCAACAAATGAGACAAAAATTGAATTTTGACTTTTCTGCAGCGCGGAGTTTTGAGAGCGAGAGAGCAAGTGAGCGAGAGAGAGAGAAGTCAAGAAACGGCATTCTAAAAATAGACTGAATGCGTGTGAGTCGCATTTGACAAAAATGACGCTGCCTCCGTACATTTTCTTGCTCCTCGTTACACATCTTAGTGTTTATAATATCTTTGGTGTGACCTTGTTATAGAAAAACTGGCGGTCCTTTTTTAAAAAGTTTGAAAAAGAATTTTCATAAAGCTAGTTCAACAAATAAGTGATCATAAAGATTTCATAAAATTCTTCGTCCTTCAAATCTATCCCAACCCATGTTGCTGAAACTCCCAAAACAGTTGACAAAATGCATTTTTGGGTGATTATAATTTATTAGAATTTTTATTGACTTAAGGTAAATATAAATAAAATATTATTCAAGTACAAAGTTATATATACTCATTAATATTATTTGATTCAAGTAAATATATTTCAAAGTGGCGGTGTTTTATTATATCATTTTCTTCAATTAAGTACAATTTACTGTTCCTGCTCTCTATTTCTAGGGGTTCGCAGAGAGCCCAAAAGTACTCGCAACACTCGGTCTTAAGGTATATTTTGTGGGCAAGCCTTGTATCGATTTGGGGGCTTGTCCACAAAGTATTTCTGCGAGCCATTGACGCCGCTCTGCCAAGTTTTGAACCTGGCCTTTTTGACTCGTGATTTCCTCGTCTTAGAGACCCGGGGATCGAGTTCTTGTGGGTGCTTTGCGAACCCGGGGACTTTTTGCTTTTGCTTTTTGCTTCAAACCTTGCCCATGCAACAATTGTATCTTTGTGTAATTTACGTTTAATCAATGAATTTTGGATCACAAACAGTAAATACGTCTTTAACGATAATTGCAGTTGAATTAAACATAGTAAGATCAGGGGTTGGGAGGTTGTTTGGGGTATGGGGTATGTACCTTTTTTAATTATAAAAATATTGTATCTGCATTTTACATGTTTTTGTTTTGCTACTATCGCTTTTTTGCTCGAAATTACATAAGTCCAGCCTTAAACAAGTAATTTTCGTCACCAATCGCATTCGCGCACGCTCCATTATCCATAACACTCGGTTTTTTCGTTTTCGTTTTCAATTTCTTTCAATTCAATTTTGCATTTAAACGCTACGTTGCCTTAACTTCAGTCCTTTCGCAGAAAATCCTAACCCTTAAATGTATTTAGCTCTTCCTTAGCCCCGTCGATCTTGTTGCTTCCATCTTACATCCCCCGCATGCTGCAGACACTAAACATAAATTCAATACGTACAGTTTGTTTTTCGAATTGGTTGGTGGTGGCATTAACTCGTTTAATATATAATATATATAAAAGGTGTAATGTTACGCGCCCATCTGATCTTTGTCCTTAAATGCCATCATCCATCCACCTCTAACTACATTTTAACTTCATCTTTGGCCGCATACCCCCGCATTACTTATTTAGCTCCTGTAAATATGAACTGCTTGTGTTTTTACTTCTGGTTTTTCATCTTCAATTTATTTAAATGCACTAAAAGTTGCACGGACCGTTTGCCTATGAAGTCGGTTGCTCGATCGATCTATCCTGTAATTGTCGTTTTTTATACCTTCGTTTTTAAGCCAATGAAGTGTGTGAAAATATGTTTCTATTTCGTCATTTGTTTGTTCGTTTGTTTATGCTTTCTTTATGGTTGATGGTTCGTTTTGCGTTTATAAAATGCCAAAATTTGTGCAAATTTCTAAAACTTTTTGTTTTTGTCCTTCTCGTATTATACTAAAATATTTTTAACTTTAAAATGTACTTTTTCTCTTTAGATTAAATTTTTCTTTTTCTTTTTTTTTCATTTCGTTTCCTTTAAAATATTGCATTTTTATTTTATGTTTTTTCTTTTGGAGGCTTTATCCCTGAGTGATTTAATTTCATTTGTTTGTCATTTATTGCAACTTTTTCTTTATAAACTTATTGTTTTATATTTTCTTATTCGATTTAGTGTGTCAAGAGAGAGAGAGAGAGTGAGTGAGACCAAGAAATTCAATGGCAAATAATAACTCCTTGTTTGCTGTGAAGGTTGCTTAATTATTTATATGTGTGTTTTTTCACATTATTGTTTACAAATATGTTGTCTCGATTTTTGGGTTGCCAGCCCTATGAACCCATTAATAATATGCTGCCTACCCTCTAGCGTAGTAACTGTATTTAGATTTGTATTTAGTTTTCTTTCTTTTTCCCTTTAATTTTTGGCTAATACATCTCTGTTTTGTCTATATGTAATTTCCTGTTCTTGTGTCGTCGTGGGTGCTTTCATCTTCTTTCTCTTGTGGGTGTGTAGTTAAAATATTTGTACTTCACTGCAAGTGTTTCAATTACGTTCCGCACTGTAACCGTACTGTAAATCCGAACTGGCTGGCACCGAATCGAATAGATACACAAGTTTTCGATTACAATTCTGATTAAGTACAATGTTTTTGTGAGAGAGATGTGCCGGAAAAGAGTTAAGAACGTGAAGAATGCTGGGAAATGTCGCTCTGGCTCAAACTTTATGAAAAATCCAGATTTTTAGGATCTAGCGCTTTAAAATGTGCCTTAACTTGGAATGTGAAACACAATATCCATATTCCCAATCGATTCGGAATCGAATTGAGACCTAAGTTTGAGCCCAGTGGGCCATTTGCGAGTTGCAAGGGATAGAAACAAACAAGGAAAGTGTGTTTTTCGTTTTACAGTATCTGTATCTATATCTGCATTTGAATCTGTATCTCTATGTGTGTATCTGTAGGTTAGCGTATTTAGTTTGAAGCTTCGTATAACTATACAAGTGGCTTGCAGTATGCTGCATTGCTATGTATGCTCTTGAATCGGATTAATCGGTTTAATCGTTTATCGTTTACTTTACTTTATCGTTAATCGTTAATCTCAAAATGCTTTGTATTTGAACAGTAAATTACGTTGTCACTTGCTCGAAGTGTTTGCACTTTATTTCGGTTATTGTTTTATGCCTTTATTCCTATTCGGTTTTCATATGCTCTCTCTTTTGTATTTATATATATAAAAATATCATTTTATACAGTTGTGTTGGTTTTCCGGTTATTGTTGCTGTTGCATCTGTTTGTTAATGTTTAGCGATTCTTTTTTCGTGCTATCTGCGATCCTATGGCTATTGCTGCTGTATAAGTGGCTCTTAACGCTATTTGTGGTTATCATTTATCATTTATCGGTATTGGTATTGATTGGTAAGCTGGATATAGGTGTACTGTTTTGGATATTGCAGTTGCAAGCAATGACGATGGCTGGAAGTTGGGCATTTGCCAAGATGCAAGTTCGTATTGCGGCTTTCTTCTGTCTAGTGTTTGGTGTGAGTGACTCTGCGTCGAAGGTTTTCCTTTTCCTTTGAACATTCAAGTTTTAAAAGCTTAAGATTACATGACCTCGATTGGGGTTTCCCTCTATATGCCTATCGGTAAAATAAAATACAAGACTAGAAGTACAAATTTCGCCTTCTTACTTCCTTAAAAATGTGCACAATTCAATAAGAATCTACAAAACACACGTTTACCATTTAATGTAGTGAACAAACAAAAGCGCCGCGAGGGCAACAAAAAGGCAAATCAAAAGGATTATAAATTGCACATATATAGTAAATCGGTTGCAGACATATTAACTTATTCTTAGAACAGCTTTCGATCGTTTTTCTCTTTTCTTCTTTTGTTTATGCAGCGACTACAGATCACAGATCCCCAAAAAGAAACGAAAGCGACAATTGAAGCGGCGTTATCTTTCCCTTAACATATGCGCATACTAAACTCGAATTTAAATCTGTCATTCTGCTGATTTGTACATTTCGATTGCTATACTTTGCTCGACCGTTTTGTATTTTTTTTTTTGTTTTGTGCGAAAATCTCAACTGAAAGAACTAAAGCTAAAGAACTGAAAGTGTCGTGAACAAAATCGTACTAATACTTGCATCCAGTAAGTATAACTCGTGTTTATTTGAGGGTTATTGTAATTGGAGTTGGGTGACGCTCAGCAGGACCCCCGGTAAGCCCCCAGCGAATTTCAAAGGCAGCTCGGCTGCTCCCGACGGCAGTCAGTTGTTCGATCCCTATATGGTATATGGATCTCATCAACTGTCTCCACCGCCGCCAGCAGCCAGGCCGCCCCTTATGGCTTGAAATTCGTCTGGGAGTTTACCAGAAGTCCTTGTACGATCCTCAGGAGCCGTGCAGCGCGTTGCTCTGCGCACTGTTGCCGCCTCCACCGCCGCCACCTCCTCCGGAGGATCCGTTCACGTTCTGCGCGGACACCTCCGACTTGACCCGTCGGGCGATGTGCGACCGCGTGTGCTTGCGCAAGTGATCCTTGCGATAGAAACCTGTGGGTTATTAAACAAAAGTTAATAAGGGTAGGGGTGCTGACTTTATAGTCCACTCACCTTTTCCACACTCAATGCATACATGCTTCTTCTCGCCGGAATGGATGACAATGTGCAGAGTGAGCTGCTCCTTGCGCTTGAAGGACTTCATGCAGATCTGTGGGGGAAAAACGTAACAGATTATATTATTTATAATAATTTTGTATTTTTAATACTTTTGTATCAAACTTAATATTTTCTTAATTTAATTTAATCGTTTTAACGAAATCGTATTTCATTTATTTAGATACTATTATCCACAGATCTCTTACTTATATTGATTTCTGATCATCGATTGTAAAACTTATTTGCCATGAATTTAAGAAACTCAAAATTTTTTTTTTTTTTAATTTTAGATAAAAGTTAATTTTACTTAGTAAATTTGGTTAACTAGAAAAATGTTTTCTTTAGGAGTATATGATTTTGTAAAGAAATATCACCATACCTCTAAATACTTGTTTAAAATTGAGAAATATAGAAATTAAATAATACCAAAAAAGTTTTCACTGAATTATAATATAATACATAGTCATTATCGCAAAACAATGAAGAAAACAACTTCGATTTCCTTTTAGTATCACAAAATATATAGGGTATTTTTGGGAAAGTTTGGGAAGGCCTTTCAGGCCACTCACATTGCACACATGCGGCCTGTCCGGTATGTGGGATAGCTTGTGCCTGGTCAGGTGGTCCTTGCGCTTTAGCGCCGCATTGCAGATGTCACAGACGAATCGCCGCTCGACGGCGTGCGAGATGACATGCTGCTCGATGAGGCTGCGATCCGGATAGGCCATCTGGCACTCCGGGCAGCAGTAGAGCGTCGAGCCGTCCAGCGCCTTCGTCTCGCGGATCTCCCCCGGCTTGGGACGCGGCTTCTTCTCCTTTGGTGGTTTCTTCTTTTTGGTCTTCTTGCCGGTGGCCGTGCCCGTGCCGCCGCTGGCGTTCGTGGTGCCCACGGATCCGGTGCTGGACACCGTGCCCGCACCACCATTGGTCACCGTTCCATTGGCATTGCCATTAACGCCATTGGTGGCGCCGCCATTCGTCAGCGCCGCTCCGTTGGCGTCCGTCATGTTGGTCATGTGACCGCCATGGTCCATGCCCACCAGTCCGTTGTGATGGCCCCCGTTTGCTCCATTGTTGCTGGGCGTCAGGGCCACGCCCCCCAGCGCCAGACTGGCCAAATTGGTGCCATTCTTCAGGACATCGCCGGTGGACTCCTTCTTGATCGTCTCCGAGTACTTGAGGAAGTGCTGGATGGAGATGGGCAGTGTGGCGGAGAGCAGGTGCGACGAGTAGTCCACCGTGTTGGCCGTATTGGCCAACGTTTGCCAGGACTGGTTGACATTCTGCAGGATCTGCTGGTTGAGGACTGGGGAGAGGCAAAAGAAAATATATAAATTGTAGTTTCAAAGAGTAACATGAATTTGTTCTGCAGAGATTTAAAAATATTAACATGGTTTTTTTTAAAACCGTATCAATATATTGTAATGATTTTTAAATCTAAGCATTTTTTAACCAATGCACTATGGTCCGAGCGGCCGGTTTTTTGGCATAAAGTCAAAATTTTTATGTTAATGTTTTGTATTTTTGATTTTAAATTCTTAAAGTTAATAGATCATACATATACAAACTTCAAAAAAAAAAGCTCTAAAAGCTACACTAACGCTTTTTATGAGCTTTCAAAAGTACTCAATCGATCAGCTGCTTAGGACTAAGAAATTGGCGCGAGAATATTTTCTTTACGTTTGTGCGAAAAAATAAAACTTCTCTGTCCGGACAAAATTAAATAAATTATGGAAATTGAAGATCAAGGTATGTAATATTTAGTGTGTATAGTACATTTATGTGTAGTCTTAGTCTTCGACCTGTGTTTAATGTCCAATTTATGTGTATTTTTATAGAAAATTAACATTTTTTCCCTGTGTTTCGTGGAATATAACTAACGACCCGACGTCTGCCCACAAAAACTAAGTACGCCAGTTTGTACATGTATATGTCGTTTCTCAGCGCTAATTAACAACTTTTCCCCGTTCGTCCCCCTTTTCACGCAATTCCACAATATTCAGGGACCTTCGAGTTTTCACATAGCGCTCTCTTCGATGTTTGGCACAGCAACAATCGGAACATATCATCGGTGTCTGATTGGATCTATACAAAAATTAGCGATTACCAATTGGAAGATGAAGTAAAATTAGAAATAAATAAAAAATTAAAATATTTTGAAAACTTCATAAAAGAAAAACTTCCAAAATGTAACTATATGGTCGAACGTTTGAAGTTAAAGCATGCCAAATGGATGTCGTCCAAATTTACAGTAACATTAAATAAAAACTTTCAAACACCACAAAGACGTGGACGCCCAACATTGTCTTATACAAACGCAGGGCCACGATTGAAAAGAAAATTGGCATCTGAGCTTGCGAATGAAAAAGATCACAATACAAATCTTCTTATGCATGCTGCAGCAGTTTCAGCTAAGAAAGAATGTAATGCAGACGTGGCCTTGATTCTTAAAGAAACTATTACAACACCTGAATACACCACGGAATTGAGAAAGGAATTTCAAACCCAAAAACCGACTCCACTTACACCAATTGAAGCCTTAGCCTACATTTTGGAAAATTCATTAACCAAACAGCAATATGTCAACACTAGG